>OZ029924.1:18303845-18511345 GCA_964023275.1 Norana najaformis | reverse complement strand
ATTATTCCAATCTTTTACAACAAACTTTATCAGAAACGGCTAAAACAAATACTAAAGACACTTACAATGCACTTCTACTGTCATCATCATTGTCGTAGTATATCGTCGTCGTCGTCATTATCACCATCATTGTCATAATCATCGGCGTCGTTGTCGCCGTGTATCATTTAAGGGTCCTAAACAACGACAACCGTCATCAGATAAGCTCTGAATAGAATTGCACTTCGTATTTTTGCATAGAAAATCTTCATTTACAAATTATTGCCATTTGGCACTTGGCCAAAAAATCGAGGTCAGGTTAACTGAGGTCGAGGTCGGGTTATCCGAGGTCAGCCGGGGTCATTCGAGATCGTTGTTGGCAGGCTGTTTGGTGGGTCGTCGCTGTGGACACGCGGTAGTGACTCAATCACGACTGTAGTGCGACGAGGGAGAGCGGGTCAGAGGTCATGAGTGGACGGGGTCAAGGGGTAGGGTTCGGTTTAAAAGTAATGAGAGGAATAGGAAGGACGTTCAAAGGGTTGGGTTTGGTCTGAGAGTCAAGAGAGGAATATGTAGCACGTTGATGGGTTGGGTTTGGTCTGGAGGCTGTAAGTGGACTGGGGGAGGATTTTGAAGGACGGAGTGTGGCCTTGGCTTCATAAGTTGATTCGGAGGGGACTTTGAGAGGGTAGGGTTTGGTCTTGTGGCGGAGACTAAAGGTCCATCAGAAGGCGTTTGAATCTATAGGTACATGGAGCGATTGTGATTGAGGGTGGCATTGGAGCAGTAGCCGCTGTATCCGTCGTAGTAGTAATGATGTTGTCCTAGGTTCTGAGAGTTGTACAGTCCGTACGACTGCGGCCCCACCAGACTGGGCGCCGTGTCTGCGGCGGCCATCGGCGACACGGCACACGGCGGGGGCTGGCCTCCTTGGCGCAGGACACCACCGACGCCGGCCCCCGGTCGGAAGCCGAGGATGTCACTCACCGAGTACCCGGACGTCCATCCGACGGCCGATCGTAGGTCGCGCGGGGCCTTGGCCACCCCAGGGGCAGCGCTGCCACCCGAGTACGCGTGGTGACCGAAGGCGGCCACCTGTTGGAAGTTGATGCCCGCCCCCGCACAGCTGGACGGCATGGCAAGCGCCTCGGCCCCGGTTCGCGATTGGCTGCCGGGGATCACGTGGTGTCGGTGCGGGAGGGAGGCGTAGGAAACGGCGTAGGGGTAGAAGGACCCGTGCGGGTGGTAAAGACCGTGGCACTGGCTCTTCTCGACCAGGCCACCTCCTTCTCCGCCGCACAGGGAATCCGCCATCTTGGACGATCCGCCACTTCCTGTCGGCGAGGTCATGTGATGAATCTTGCTGCGCAGTATCCGACTGATGGAGGAGACTGAGGGGACGTTGTACTTGTCACAGACGCCGTCCGTTAGCAGTCGCTCCCGTATCTCCCAGGCGAAGATCCCCGGGTCCTTGTCCTTATAGCTGCGGATCGCCTGGACGACTCGCGAAGTCGTCACCCTTGGCTTGCTGCCCCCGATCGTTCCCGGAAGAATCGAACCGGTGTCGTTGTAGCGGGCGAGAATCTTGCTCACGCAGCCGTGGGATACCTTCAGCTGGCGCGAGATGTCGCACGGACGAACGCCCAGCTGGGCTAGCTCGACGATGCGCATGCGTATCGTGTTCGGCAGAGGGCGTCCGTTGACGAAGACGCCACCTAGCTGGTTCACCTCGCCGTACGTCAGAAGCTGCGGCGGATCTACAGGACAATCCGTAATCATTGGGTTATTGTTACGTCAGTCGATGCGTTATTATTCTTGAACCACAGTTTCTCAGAATCGATCAATCGATCGAGGAGATACTGTTACGAAATTATATAGCACTTGAAGTGATACATTTTACTTTCTGTCTGACTGTCTGTCTGACTCTCTGTCTGTCTCTCTGTTTGTCTGTGTGTGTGTGTATGTGACAGACAGACCGACAGACACACAGGTAGAAAGACAGACAGATAGACAAACAGAAAAAGATAGACAGACAGACAGACAGACAGAGACAGACAGACAGACAAATTGCTAATTAAACTCTCGAAGTTGGTTATCAGAAGCCAATCTGTAGAGATAAAGTCTTCAGAAATTCTTTGGAGGTTATCAACCGCCCCTCCGACTGAAGTGGCCGCAGATCATTCACTCATTCAGTCAATGACTGCGGTCGAAATGGACGGCCCAATTGTGTCGCCACCTACCACGTGGTCTCCGATGACGTCATCGTTGGTCGTGATTACCACAAGACGTTTCTAATCCTCCGCTGTTCTTCCATAATCATGGTCTGTGAACATTCGACTGCTTTCTGCTTACTTTCTAACAAGCGACGAAGAATAGGCGGCTCAATCATGGTCAGGTCCTCGATCGTTGGTTCAGCGCCGGATTTCATCAATGAGCTCATCACGCCGGTTGCTGATCAACCTGGTCAACAGAGACTACGATCGGCGACACAGTCAACTCATTGTACCGCGTTCTCGCACGTCTGCTCGGGCGGGCCGCGCCTTCTCCACTGTGAGGCCGTCTCTCTGGAACACTCTTCCACCAGACATCCGATCCCCTTGCCTGTTCAACAGTTCAAGAAACATTTTCTGCCCATCTCAAGACGTTCCTATTTAGAGACCGTTAGGTAGCCATGCTGCAGCGCCTTTGTGAGTTACTTAAAGGGGGCTTTACAAATTTTGTGATACGTACATACAAATGGGGTACTCCGCTGAGCGGTTCGTACTTCAACAGGGCAGCACTAAAGCTTCGTCGTGGTTGGTCCAACGTTCTTGCAACTACACGACTTGAGCTCCTTTGGTTTTTCTTTGCCTCTATTTCGTCAGCGCTTGAAAACCATTTTGATCGATCATGCTTCTGTGTTGTCAGGCCAGAAGTGACTCTGATGAGTCTCTGTTTAAGAGGCACTATATAAATGTGATTACAATTACAATTACAAATGGTAGGATTTTTATTCCTCAGTTTAAACCTCGCGGCAGCAATTGCAGTATTACTGGTTAGATTTATATATTACTGGTTAGATTAGCTATAACTGGTTACATTTATAATTAGGCCCTACTTATTAGATTATCCACAACAGGTTAGATTATCCATTACTGGTTAGATTATCCATTTCGGGTTACATTATCAATTACATTTAAGTAATTGGGCTTAGCTTTTTCGAACGCTGAAGAAATGCGCAGTTTACAGTTACAATGCATTGTGATAACGGCGCTATAAAAGTCATGAAATTAAAATGTATACTATAATATTCTTCAACTCTGTCATATGGCTTCCGTCAATCTCTTCGTCACAAGTCGTACTTTACATCAAATACATCTTTCCACTGCTGAAGTCAGAGGCTCAGAGCCCTTAATAAGTCAAGGCCTCCTTTTTCGGTCCAACATACAATTCCGACAATTGAATCGATCCTAACGGCTCAATTAACTGCTAAGGTCCTACGAACACACATACCCGATCAGTGAAACTACTGTCAAATAAGACAGACTTCGGGCGCCTGCGAAACTGCGGAAGATGCAAACTGAGGAGCTCGAGCCGCAACTCACGAGAAAAGCTGTTTAGTCAGTCAGTCAGTCAGTCAGTCAGTCAGTCAGTCAGTCAGTCAGTCAGTCAGTCAGTCAGTCAGTCAGTCAGTCAGTCAGTCAGTCTTTCTGTCTGTCTAACTGTCTGTCTGACTGTCTGTCTACATGATCATACATAACATGGTTGGGCAATTTATGGCCAAGAATTCAAAAGCAGGACACCCGTTGGCCAGAAGGATTTCAAGACGAGGCAATCGGGGCCAGGCTACGTGGCTAAGCTTTGGGTGTGGAAAAGTCAGCCATTTTATTTATCCTCTGAGGAGAAGGAAGAAGAAGGAAAAGGAAGAAGAGTTGGAGACTGAAGAGGAAGAAGAATCGTAATCGTAATCTCAAGATTTCTACAGTGCCCAACGAAAGCTAAGTCACAGGAACCAGCTTATTCACAGGCGCTCAGTCAAAATAAAATCGATAGGCAAAAAGGTTCGGTTCCAGATCAAGATCCAGAAGCCAGGCTTGAAACTGAAGCGAGAAGAGGATAGAGGAGAGAGAAAGAATTAGGATAAGACTTGGAAAAGTAATGTTTTCAGTTTTGAGTGAAAGAACAGTGCAGAAATTGCAAAAGTGAAGTGCTGGTGAGTTCGTATGATTGACCAGATAAGTGGAGTCCAGAGAAAGAAGATGAGGAAGTAGAGTGGGAGAAAGGGGAGGATCTGTTTCTGCATGGGCATCGATTAGACTTATCCTCAAAAGGACGGGTCATTCCATCCTCTTGTCTGATCCAAGGATACTTCGGAGGCAGCAGGTGGTCGCTCCCGGTTCTCTTAAACTACCCTCCTGTGCACATGTTATATACAGCTTCCTCCTACTCCTCCTACCTGTTGGAACTACGAACAGCCAATGGCCAGCTGGGCAGGTATTTGAATCCCGAATTCGATAGCCAAGCGCACGCGGTTCACACATCTACAGATAGCGGTATCTGTGATACGGTGTTTACCAGACATTAGTCCAATTAGCGTCTTCATTACGACTCAAAGTCCTGTTCTTTGAAAGGCCCATTAATAGGTTGCGGTTCAGCGAAGCGCATCGGGCTTCCGAGACCGCAAAGCTTTTGGCCGCAGGTGGCAACCTGTGAATTCGGAACTTACCCCGGGTTTAATTAGCGTTCGGTTTAATTCGTCGATGGAGCAGAAAGCGAGCCCTGCGGATTATAGGTCAAGCTAAAGAAGCAATCCGCGACAAATGTCAAATTATAAATCCCGTTTGGCCATGGTCCATTAGGATGTCAAAAAGCCAGATCCAAAACAAGAAACATGTCTGACGTTTGAATGCGTATATGTATATATATATTATATGTATATATATATATATGTATATATGTATATGTATGTGTATATATATATGCGCCAAAACATGTGCTTTGTTTCCGGAGACGTCTGTCTGATGGAGTTCTTAGCGGAGATGATTAAGTTGCATCTTGTTCCCGTTTCTGCAATTCTCTTTGTTCGCTGTAACAATTTGTCGCCGTTTATTAGATAGAATATTTATAACTTTCTATTAATAATTTTTTGGGTGAAAACTATTTCTTAATAACTCTTTGAAATAACTTTCTAATAATAACCTTTATTAATAACGTTTTGTTAATAATGTTATGTTAACTTTTTAATAAAAAATTTCTTTTAATGACTTTTAAAATAACTTTCTATTAATAACTTCTAAAAATAAGTTTCCATTAAAATACCTTTCTATTAGTAAAGTTCTACTAATAGCTTTCCAATAAATAAATCCCAAATAGAGACAAGATTCCATCCTTTTGTTGACAAATTTTTCCATTAGAATGCCGCGGACTGCTGTGACTTCTGATGTGCCAGGAGTTATGTCATGAGTAACAGATCGGTCATGACGAGTGACAATTTTTATCAAAGGTCATATACTAAGTCACTAACAGAAACCTAGACATTCTCCTGTCATCCTCCATCCTCCTTCTCCTCTTCCTCTACCACCGAGAGACACAGATAGACACACAGGCAGACTCCCATAAACATAGAGGGCAGGAGACAGGCCAGAAGGAGTGATAAAAGATTGTTAGGATGTTTATTGATATTGTAATTGTAATTACGACAATTTATATAGCATCGTTAGTAGCATGCTACTTCTAGGGTGCTTTACAAAGTCAAAAGTCAGCTCAAGAACTAAGAGTTATGAAGTAGATATATAATTTGAGCTGGTTTTTTAAAGAGGTTGACGCTTTTGGACTCCTGAATGGATGCCGGAAGGCTGTTCCAGGCACGCGGACCAGCGACTCAAAAGACCCGATCACCCATTCTAGTCTTTTTTCTGGTACAAAGACATTGGCGGATTTTGACGATCGCAGTCGCAGTCGGTTGGGGTCATCAGATAGCGGCCTGATGCTGTCTGCAAGATAGCGTGGTTCACAGTTGTGCAGACATTTGTACGTAAGCAGACAAAGTTTGAATTTAACGCACTCGCCGATCCTTAGCCACTTACATATCCCATATCGCGTTGACCCTTTTTATGATTTGCTATTAAGAACGGTTAATTATAAATGTATATATATACACAAATAAATACGCTGTACGTCTTTTGTTAGGCAAATCGTTCTTCTACTGTATACATGCATGCAGGCAAACGAACTATGCATTAAAAAAATAAATAAATACACTATGCACACTATGCACATTATAAATACTGTGCAACCTATATGTGACCATCCTCCTACCTTGTTACACGGTACCTGATGGATGTGTGACTCGTTAGCTGGTTGGTATACGTGACTAGATATTCGACTGGTGTGCGACAAGGTGTATGACACGGTAGCCGATTGGTATATCATGACATGGCTGTCGATTGGTGTGTGACATGGTAGTTGACTGATGTGTGACAAGGTAGTCAACTGGTGTGTGGCATGGTAGTCGATTGGTGTCACATGGTAGCCGATTGATGTGTGACAAAGTAGCTCACTGGTTTGAGCATTCGTCTTAAAAAATGTAGTGCGCGGGTTCGATCTCCCTCTGCAGAGACGGTTACTGTGTATGGATTTCATATTCAAATGCTCAGCGCCGTCGATTGATACATAAGTCACTAGACAGTTGCGCTTAATAAATGCCGAAATAAAAGTATAGCATATGCGTAAAGAGAATACAGGATTAAGTCTATTAGTTCAAGAACTGAGGAGGTGTTCCGCTTGATGCAGGAATTAAGAGAGATCGCTGGTGACAATAGCAGAAGAGAGACCAATGAACTGGATCTGTCACGTTCTTCGCGGAAATTCGCTCCTGAGGACAGTGATTGAAGGAAGAATTGAAGGACAGACAGATGTAGGAAGGCAAAGAACTGATAGACTGATTGATGGATAAAGGAAGCAGACAGGGCTAGAAGAAGGAGGAGGAGGACAAGAAGGAAGAGGACAAGAAGGAGGAAGAGGATGAGAAGACGAAGAGGAAGAAGAAGAACGATAAGAAACATAAGAAGGAGATAAGAAAAAGGAGGACATGAAGAAGAAGGAAGATAAGAAAGAGAAGGAGGGTAAGAAGGAGGAGGAGGAGAAGAATGAGAAGGAGGTAAAATAAATGAAACGAATTTAACTAATAGACCAAAACACAAAGTAAGCATGCAAATGTTTACATGCTTACATAAATACCAGTATAACACAACACACACATAACTGTATTTTCATATCATATCATTTTTAGATACTGCATGTGTTATTCATATATACGTTCGGCATGTGATTATAATGTTAGAACACGATACGCAGGCAATATATATATATATATCATATATATAATATAATATATATATATATATGGGCATCGGCCTATAATAGGGGTTGCTGCTGCTGGTGTGTCTATCGTGCCATGGATGAGGAGAGCTGGGGTTATGACCCCGCTGTCGCGCGAACACTTTTCAAGGTTCTGCATATCAAAGAAGCCACGTCGAGCGACACCGGGCTCAGCTTCAGCAGCCGTAGCATCATCATCGTCAGCAGGGATGCGGCAGACAAATTGAGAGCACAACGTTCGAACATGCTGCCGACATAAGTTTAAGTGCAGCGACTGATTTAAAACAGATTTATAACGAAACACAACTTGCCGACGACAATAATCTTACTCACTCATGAGGAGGAGGACGAGAAGAAGAAGAGAGGGAGGATGGGAGGAGGAGGAAGGGGATAAGGTCGAGTAGAAGGAGGAAGAAAAGACTGAGATGAGGAAGCAGAGGAGGAGGAGGAGGAGGAGAGGTATGAGGAAGGAGACAGAAAAACAGGGGAAGAGATTGGGTGGTGGAGAGGAGGCGAGGAAAAGGGGTTAGAAGTGAAAACGACAACTTCTGCTTTAATAGCCAGAGTGCAATTCGATATAGGATACAAAGAGCCCATAATACGACATTACATATATTATATATATATGCACACACGCATACACATACACACTGCACTTAATAAAGCATGGACTTATAATTGCATGCAGTAAGCCTGTCTGCCTGTTTATCGCCCTGACATTCTTCTCCTGTCCGTCTATCCGTATGCATACATGTGTGCCTGACTGTCTCTTTGACTGTCTATCTAACTGTCTGTCTGATTTTCTAGATTGTGTCTACAGTTTATGTGCTTTTACAATCTGAGGTGATGAAACTGAATCTGTTCAGCTATGCGGCTGAAACTGAAACAACTTGGAAAAGGCCGAATCTCGACTTAAGAGCTTTTCTAATCATTATACGATATACATAGAAAGACGAGAAGCCAGTGTTGTTCATGCGGCAGATAGAGATATACCGGTATACAGCCTATATATAATTATATGAGCTTTCATTCATATAGGGCTAATTATGTCTTTTGGCCTATGAATACAGACTCAGCAGAGACGAAAATGTAATAATAATAATAATAATAACCCACAGTGGCAGCTGACGTAAGTTTCATAAAACAGGCATGTGATTCTTTAGGCCTTCGGCTTAATCATACAAAATGCGAAATTATTTCACATTCACCGTTTGCGAATAGCCATGCTTCTTTGAGTAGCTTCACTCAAACCAAACCGGAGAGCGCTATCCTGTTAGGAGCGCCACTATGTACTGCAGAGGCTCTTTATGCCTGCTTAGAGTCCCGTTGTGCTGAACTCTCGCTGGCAATTTCCAGATTGTTGACCATAGCTAAACAAGATGCCTTAGTGCTCCTCAGGACCACATTTAGTTCACCCAAGTTATTGCACACTTTGAGATGTTGCCCGTGTGTGGGTCATCCGTTACTGGAGAGGTATGATCTGCTGCTTCGTGAAGGTTTTGTCTCTATCTTTAATTTGGCCCTCACAGACCATCAATGGCTTCAGGCCTCCCTCCCCATAAAAGCTGGAGGTTTAGGCCTACGCTGGGTGTCTTCGCTTGCGCTACCCGCCTTCTTGGCATCCGCTGCAGGCACCCAAACGTTGCAAACTGCCATTCTTCACAAAGGCCAAATATCACCAGATTTTCATCTCAACACCATGGTGGAACATTGGTGTGCACTCACCATGACTCCACAACCTAATACTCACCAATGGCATAGACAATCGCAGTGGGATAAACCTCTATACGAGATATCAAAAACTACACTTATTACTAATAATAACGACGCGTATCACCAGGCACGTCTAAAGGCGGTGTCATCGCCTCATGCTGAGGACTGGCTATTTGCCCTCCCCATTAACTCAATCGGTCTTCGCCTGGATGACGAAGCCGTACGTATAGCCGTTGGCCTCCGTCTCGGACCTCTCCTATGTCAACCACATAATTGCACATGTGGAGTTCTGGTGACCACTGAGGGGTCGCATGGTCTCTCTTGCCGTTTGGGACACGTGGCTACATACGTACATACATACATAAAAATTTCCGGATAATGAAAATATTTCAGCACGGCCAAAGGGACAGAGTGGTTGTTCAGTGCGAAAGTATTATATTTTTCGCACTTCCTATCTGCTGCCAACTCGGCTGTATGTATGTATGTATGTATGTATGTATGTTTGTATGCATGTATGTATGTATGTATGTTTGTATGCATGTATGTATGTATGTATGTATGTATGTATGTATGTATGTATGTATGTTTGTATGCATGTATGTATGTATGTATGTTTGTATGCATGTATGTATGTATGTATGTATGTATGCATGTATGCATGTATGTATGTATGTATGTTTGTATGCATGTATGTATGTATGTATGTATGTAAATTGCCAGCGTTTTTTATAAGTCCCGAGGGATCATCAGTACCTCGGGGAAAATAATAATAATAATAATAATAATAATAATAATAATAATAATAATAATAATAATAATAATAATAAGATACATACATACATACATACATACATATATACAGCCGAGCTGGCAGCAGATAGGAGGTGCGAAAAATATAATACTTTCGCACTGAACAACCACTCTGTCCCTTTGGCCGTGCTGAAATATTTTCATTTTCCGGAAATTTTTTAATTTCTGAGGAACAATATATACTTCGGGTAAAAATAATAGTACTAATAAGATGAAGATTTATATAGCGCTGTAGCATGACCAAGGCGGGAAAGTGTTTTGCATTAGCACTGTTACGGTTCTTTACAGCAACGAAGCTAATAGACAATATATGTATATATGTATGTATGCATGTATATATAAATGTAAATATACATGTAAGTATGCACTTTTATGTTTATGCATGTTTTGTATATATGTTTGCAAGTATGTTATGTATGTATGTACGTTTGTAGCCACGTGTCTTTTCCGCTATTAGAGGATTTATAGCTGTTAAACTGTGCACACTTTATTGCCTCTTCTTTTGGCTTTTCGTTTTGCTAATAGTCTTGTTAATTCTCTTTGCTTTTTCTCTTGCTCCTTGTTTTGCCTCTTCTCTTGCTTCTTGTTTTGCTTATTATCGTAAGAATTCTTTTTATTCTATTTTGCTGCCTCTCTGCAAATTATTATTCTAATTTTGCTTCTTCTCTTCCTTTTCTCCTTGCTTAGTGTTTTGCTTATTCTCTTGTTAATTCTTTTGTGTTTCTTCTCTAGTTTAAGTTGCTTCCCTTCTGGTTTTTGATTTTACTTTCATTACGCCTTATTTTGTTTCTTCACTTTTTTGCTCTTCCCTTATTTCAAACTTTGCCTTTTCTCTTTTTAGTTTTGCTTCTTGCTTTTCTTATTCTCCTCCTCCTTCTTTTGCTTTACATTTTGCTTTACATTTTGCTTTATATTTTGCTTGTTCTTTTGTTTCATGCACGTGAGCATCTTCTGCTGCATGCTTCTCCCTCTGCTTCTATTCGTGCTTAGTGTTTGCACTTTCTTTCGATCAAATTTCAAACTGGAGTTGCAAATATAAATCTGTAGGAATGGACTCTAGAGGATAGAAGCGTACATAAATTTTAGAATTCCAGCAGCTTTAGCATTTTTGCAGGTAAGCGAAATCTGTTATAGGTTAGGATCGAAGATTGCTTGTTCTAAAAACAGGTAAGTCTTACAATGCGAAACCTCTACAAAGCGCAACATCTCCACTTTCTCTCATGAATTGCATTGCCTCCTATACGCTTTCTCACCCCAGACTCATACCCAGGCGCGAAGCCAGCTATCCATGGCTAGGGAAGCTAAATCCCACTCAAATTTCAGCTCAACCCATCGATAAACGCCCCATGCCCTTCATTTAAATCTCGATTTATATAGCACGGACCGTACTTTAGCGAGTGTGTAACGACACGGTATACGGACCTTAAGTGATGTGACACCCCTTCAAACGGGCAGCGGTTGTGAAGCCTTTCTGCCTATCGATTTTGTTTTGACTGAGCGCCCGTGAATAAGCTGGTTCCCGTGACGTGGCTTTCGTTGGGTGCTGTAGAAATCTGTACCTTAAATGACGTGTTGCCCATTCAAACGGGCAGCGGTGGTGAAGGATCTCACCCGATAAATTCACTGAAAAATGAGCAGGGTCGAGGCCATACGGTCGCTATAGAAAAACGTGTACATTTGTTTTTCCTTACAAGAAAAACGAGTCTATAGCTAAATAATGAAAAGTGGCAAAATCGTTACCATAAATCGTTCAAAGTTTTCCCTAAAATACTTCAAATCGTTAATCAATGCAATTCAAAAATTTTTACAGCCCAAACAATCGTTCATTTATTCTCACAACGGCGCCTAATGCTCTCACAAAAAGCAGCGTGGAGAATCGGTCAGAAAGTGTGAGCTTGGGCTATAAAAATACCTAATGTTGAGGTCAGGCTCACTGGCTTTGTGTAGACTTCTCTGTAGCAATTTTTGTTCACGTTCGTGACTCTGCTTTCTACACTAATGTATGCAATTTGTTGTAAAAACAATCCACTTTAGTAAAGGAAAATCAGCTCACAAAAAGTTGCACTTTTAATATAGAAAGTATATTCTAGACTTTTTATCTGATTGAGAATATTGCAACCCGAGTAATTCGCAGTTATGACGCTTATCAAATCAGTTGGGGTTTAGTGGTAATGCATTTCAGTTTGTCCTTTCGCGCTTTTAGAATTATCGACACTTAATTACTCATAGCAGAAACCAAGGATAAAGTTCACCGCAAACTGTATGATTGTTAGCACTACGAACAAAGCAAAGTCACTAACAACCTGAGTCATAACAAAAATATGACGAAAATTCAAATTATCGTAAGGTTGCCTCTGCAAATAGCTTTGCAGTTTATAGCTTCCGAAGTTTAAACGCATCTTCCTGCGGCTGTATGCTTGCAGGAACGTTTACGTAGATCTAACAAAGTACCTTTCAGTTTAAAATTGCTTTTTTATGTCAACTGTAATTTTAAACATATGGCGATTGCCACGGCAGGTCTCGTAGGATCTAGCGAATAAACGAAACTGACGACTTTACTTCGCTGATAAAGCCTTCTATATATAAAAGGGTGTCTTAGCAGAGCGGTATGTCATAATTACGTACTCGTAGGCTATAATTACATTAATCATTTGAAGAATTGAGCTCCATTTGTAAAATATATAATGAGACGGAACCTTTGTTCTTAAAATGGGATCCTTCATATATAGTTCCTTGAACTATCTGGACATTCGCAAATGTCGAAAGTTGTTACCTTTGACAAATCAGACATCATTTGACAACCTGCAATGAGGGGAACAGCTCTGGGTCCAAGGAACTATGAAGGTCCCAGATTTCGGTTCAGCTCTCCCTCTCGAAGATCTAGAGAAGGCAATAGGTACTTTTGGCCCCACTTTTGAAGCGAAAGATTAACGGATTGATTTGGCTAAGTTTCACTCAAGAATTTGTAGTAAAATTTTCAGTAGAAGTTGTGAAGCAGTGGCTTAATGAAAGGCGGAGTAAACAGGTCATACAAATTTTGGCGACTAAGTCAGACTGGTGACTGAAAAAGTCATAAAAAGCTTCGGCGTATAGTAAGATGCAACCTTGTCTACTTGGCCATCTTTCAAAACTGGATCCGCCTCTGAACCCCCGTTCTCAAACCGCTCTTGGCAGTTGCCACTGCTGCGAATGTGGCAACAATGTGCTGTGACTCAGTGGAAGTGACAAAAATTATATGAACTCTATGGTGTCTTCTTTACAGGTTGGCGCCACCTAATGTTAGTTTTTTCACCTGTTCATTCATGTTCCCATTGGATATTAGTCATACAGGCCTACACCTATAGTCCCTAAATGGCGATAACCTCAGAAGTAAGTGAATGAGTGTTCTAACCGTCTGCCACCTCGTGATGCAGTACTTGACGATGACAGTATAGACACTAGATGTCGCCAGAATTTAAAGACTTCCAAACCATGACATCGTATTCCATTTTCGTCACTTCCATAGAGTACCACCATTGTCGTTTTACTTACTTTACACTACGTGCAATATGTGCGGCACGGTGGTCTATATCAGTAACGCGTTTGGTCACTGATCATGCTGTTGCCGGTTCGACTCCATGTAATGACTCTGGGCAAGGTGTTTGCACACACTGTGCCTCTGTCACCAAGCAGTATAATTTGGTACCGGTGTAAGCTTGGAAGAAAAGGTAACTCCTGCGATGCACTGGCCTCGTGTCCAGGACCTTGGGATTCGTCCACTGCCGGCTCAAGGGCTTAGAAAAGGAGATGAGCACCTCCCATATACGTCTCACTTGTGGGATATGGGATACTTTACTTTACTTTAGAACCATACAACTGCAACTGAACAACTGGACCAACGTTTCCGTACAGGTTATCGGTAAATGGCTTGATGTAGGATGGTAGGATATGGGATACTTTACTTTACTTACTAACGTGCAGTGTGGTCTAATGGAGTGCATCAAAATCTTCCGTGTTTTATAACAACTATATGCACCTGCACTGCGCGTTCATACCATGTTCGTGTGATCACTTATACGGCAAACGAATACGCATGGACTACGTGCGCTATATCTCAAGTGTATACTTGTATTAGGCCGAAGTGGTAAGACGTAGGTTCACGGCTCGAACCTCGCTGCGGCTATTTCTGGCCAATCATGAAACATACAGATTCTTTAGGTATTGCTTTTGGGTATTGCTGCTTTAGTGCTTTTACTGAATGATCCGTCAGAACCCATGTTGCTCCTTGCAATGTATGACGTGCAGGATATTACTCCAACCTATAGTCTTGTAGGCCTATACTTGTTCGCTCACCTCATTTTTCTATAAGGTAAACTTCACGAAGATCAACCCAATCCTTGCCTTAAGAGTTATAATTAAGTATGCAAGTAAGTAGCCTTTATTACCATATGACAAGCACACGTGAATAATGACTCAGTCAGTCTGCAATCAGTCAGTCATTCATCTAGTCAGGCAGTCTGTCAGTAAGTCAGTCATTCATGTAGTTAGGCAGTCTGTCAGTAAGTCAGTCATTCGCGCAGTCAGGCAGTCTGTCAGTAAGTCAGTCATTCATGCAGTCAGGCAGTCTGTATATATCGTATTTGTCTTTCTGCGTGGACGAAATGTTTCTTCATAAAGTGATTTATATAAAGTGATTTATTAAAGAGACAAATGACACTACAGGTCTACTTAGGCCTATGTACAATGTGTTGTAATGTTCTCCGATATTTATACAGCGCTACTTCGAAGAAACTCAAGAGAATCGGTTTTGACAACAAAATAACAAAACTTGTTTACAGTTTCTGATTTAATTCCCGTCATGCACGACAGAAAGTTTTTTTAGAGACTTCGGCTTCACTTGCGCCCTCTAGTCAACTCAGCCATAATGAGCACAATGACCGTACACTGTCAGTGAGAAAATCAGGTGGCAAGGGAGAGGACCGGCCATCCGCCCTCATATGCCGAGGCTAAGGAAATTGAAGTCGCTAACACTTCAAACACACCTGCATACACTTGCATGGCATGACTGCCTCTTAGGGCTAGTAGCGTAAGGGACCGTTCTTCTCCGTCTTCTGTCTAACTTAAGGATAGAATGCATAAAGAAAACTTAAAGGCCAGAAATTTCTTTTCAGTTAGACTTAATTAAGGAACAGTGGACTTAATTAGACTTAATTAAGAAACAGTGGACTTAATTAGACTTAATTAAGGAACAGTGGACTTAATTAGACTTAATTAAGGAACAGTAAACCATTTCTGAATAAACATAACTGACCAGAGCAAAGTCTCATGGGCAATAGTTGCAGGGGTTCAGAAAATGAGAAATACACCGCAGAATATCAAAAGATCAATGCTTAGGTCTGTATCCATTTAGAATATAGACATTGCGATATATAAAAAGAAATTATCAATTTATATAGCGCCACAAATAACGATGATTACTATCTGCTATCTATTACCCTGCTGGAATTAAAGTATTTGGTGAAGGTCAGACATGGAGTTTTATATTCGGTAGCAACCTTTGGGTCTGGAATCTAACGACTGAAGATGCGACCGTGCTACGAGTCCATAATAATAATAATATTAATAATAATAATAATAATATTAATAATAATAATAATGATGATGATGATAATACGATTTATAGAGCGCCATAGTACGGCCGAGGCCGAGAAAAGGGCGTTGTACATGTACAGTTATTCGCTGACTGCATCCCATGTGCACGTGCGGCGCCAGTGCCAACATATGCACCGCAAAAACAATTAATTGGTCAAGGATCTCATTGTTCAGCGTGGATTAACGTTATCTAAAGTGGAACACCAGTAGGTCGAGTCTTCCATGCAAGGCGTTGCTTGGACACGTTGTTTGCCTCTGCAGTGTCTCCAAGTCACAGAATCTGGCAGCCACCGGCGTCAGCTGCTGCTGGTGCTGGGAAGTAAACGTCAAATCCTGCTTATCATGCGATGCACTGGCCCTGCATAGATATCTGCCGGACCTTGGATCCGTGCATTTTAGGTTGATTGGCGAAAGAGAAAGAGAGAATTGTGTCATCTAGAATCTAGGTGCATTCATGAACTGCATGCCTGCAACGGGCTGTACAAGGATGTCTATATAACTAGGATCTCCGGGGTCCATTCCTTTACTTAGGCCTAAACGAATCCATCAAATGGACAGTTTTGGAGAAAAGACCAAGATTAGTTCAACTTTTTTTTCTATTTTTTTTTAATTATCGTACTTTACCTGCTATTGTTCTGGAATAGATTCTAAAACACTGCGTACAAAGATCAATTTTTTGGCAACCGGTGAAAATCAGTCGAAAAAATCGTTTAACCAAAAACATACTACTCGATTATCAAGTGGTTGAATGAAATTTTGTCGAAAAAAACCGAGAATTATTTTGGGATTTCAATGTCGCAGTATTAGACATCTATCTACTGCATATACGTGTGCGAAAGGAACAAGATTAACTACCGAAGGAAACATTGTAATTAGTGATTTGCAGCAGTTTGTTGGGGTAGACCTACAAGTTTGTTGGTTAGAGGATAATCTATTAATTAAGACTGTTTTCATTAGGTACTCTTAATCAGTGAGGGAGGGGAAGATTCCATCCTGTCATTAACAATCGCACCCTGCATTCAAGCAGATAAGTGGGGCACGGTAGCCAACTGGATAGAATTGGTAGCGCAGAGAGTACGGGTTTGAGTCTCCTCCTCTGAGATGGTTACTGTGTAGGGACCTTGAGAAAGTCCTTCAATCACAACTGTTCAGCACAATCGATTGATGTTGAGTCATTAGATAGTAGCGCCTAATAAATGCAGATATAATAATAATAATAATAATAATAATAATAATAATAATAATAATAATAATAATAATAATAACTAACGATCTCCAGCAAAAATAGTCTATCGAGGACATAACAATGGGCTTCGTCATCGACTTAAGAACTCTCATAACAACTGAAGTAACTTATTAAATGTAAAAATTAATTGCCCTATTTATTTATTAAATAAAATACATTCAAGACACACAATTCCAAGGAAGTGTTAGTGGTTTGAATCCAGCTATAATCTCTTGTGATTCCATGCCCTGCCTTGTCACATAATTTGAGGGGTACCCAATAGGCGCTATATTAAGTGTCTTGATACATACATACAGACATACATACATAGATACACGAAAAGTACACTTAGAAATACATAAATGCATCAATATATAAATGCATACATACATACATACATAAGCACGTACATAAATACATACATACATACGTGCATACGTACATACATACATAGATACATGAAAAGTACATCTACGAATACACAAATGCATACATCCATGCATACATACAAACAAACAAACATACACACACATATACGTCTGTGAGTAAATCAACTACACGTCCGCCGAACTTTAACAAAATTCGTAGAACATACATACGTACGTACACAGATACATACATACATACGTACGTAAATACGTACATACATGCGTGCATGCATACAAACAAACAAACAAACAAACATGCACACATACATAAGAACTATCAACCTTCGCGGTTGCCGGACCTGTGGCGTGAACAGTCTTCCTGAGTAGGAATATAAGTCAAGTCGTCTCCTTCGCTGGGGAACTTTAAATCACGGCTTAAAACATTCCTTTCCAGCATATCCTTCAACTGCTGAATGCGCTAGTGAATGTACAGCGCCCTTTTCTGACCTCGGTTGTGCTACGGCGCTATATAAATTGCCTTAATAATAAAATTAATAATAGTAATAATAATAATAATATTATTATTACTGAATATGAATAATAATAATATTATTACTGAATGATATTGAATATGAATTACTTACTGTTAATTACCTTGTATATGAATACTTGTTGTTATGACGGTTGCACAGTAATTTAATAATAATAATATTATTATTATTAGTAGTAGTAGTAGTAGCAGTAGTATTATAAGTACATACATACGTACCTACATACATACAAAATGCAGACATGCATACATACATACACAGCAGCATTTATTAGTCCAACATTAGTATTTATGCACGCCATGCACACTTTTCATGAAAGTGCACTAAGCTACAGATGAACCAGGAGGCACAACATACTACAAGTAAACCCCCAATGTTCAAGTGTACATTTCAGTGCATGTGTTTATCTTCTAACTGATTTATTTGCAAATACTCACCCATCACAGACATTTGCTCAGTTCTCTTGGGGCAAAGTTCTTCGCTTCTCCCGGATGCCGTTGATCCAACGAGTCTGTCTGTCGTACTCCTAAAGAGACATGAGTCAGTTTACTCGAAGGTCCGTCTCGTTTTTGGTTTTCTCTTTCGACTCGATTCTGTCGCCAAATATAGAGCGATACGGATGAACAGATCTAGCGTCGACGAGTTTGTTGGTGTCTGAAAGAAGTCATGTCGAAAAAACAAAGCTCATCCAAATTCACGACTCAGTATCAATCAACAGGTGACGAAGCTTAACTCAGGGATTTCATCCGTGGCCTGGCCGCCCACCCTAAACCTGATTGGTCGCGTTGGCTGTCAGTCATCGCGGCGGCGTCGGCGATTGGTGGACGTTGGCGTGACTGACAGCCGGCGCCGTAGAACCAGGTAGAGAACGGGACTTGGTTTTATCGCTGGCGTTTTCTCTATTGACAGATTCTGTCACTTGAATATTGACGGGTCGTTGAGCTGTTCAAATAATAGATCCGTAAACAGACTTGAAAACTAATTCGTGGCGGTTCGTAACAGGTTCTGCTCCGTCTCTGAGCGAGACGGGGCGTGACCAACCGGCGCACGCGCATAATGGTCGTCTATTTCGGTCGACAAAATGCCTTTGCGATAGCAGTTATGACATAGGCGGCGTGATGAATAATCCTGCTGTTGAGGAGAATGAGGAGGAGGAGGAGTAAGGCTCGAATGTGGAGCCATGACCTGTGCCTTGATGTCAAGGCGTCCTCAACTCGACTTACACCGATTATCGCCCTCTTTCCACCCTTTTCTCATTCACCGTTGTACCCCAAGTTTGTAAGCATACAGGCCTACTTGGCATTCGTAACCTCATCTCAGATGTGTGCTACCTACGACCAGGACCAAGGTGATAGACCGACCGACCGACCGACTGGGCTGTGAATGGGTAAAATTTAGAAATAATTTGAACTTCTCGTCTTTAAGGAGGGGCAGGTAATAGATGTAATAGGCATTTCAATCCCACTATGTTTTTTGTCTGCACATTAGACGTAGAAATTTTTACATGAAATTCTATAAACATAAAATTTTGATAAAAGACCAAAAATTAATAAGCAACGAATTTGAGTCCATGTTTTGTTAGAATCAAATTTTTAAACTGGCTTAATTTATAAAATTTAAATTTTGACTTTTGTTTTTTCCTCATTTTTTTTCGATTTTTAAAATAAATTGATGATGATGATGAGTTTTCTGCTCAAAGGCAGGTCCTTTGGCTTTATGCCACCCGGGGATGAGATGAGTGAGGTGGTTTCCCGTTGCCTTCCTCACAGACAATTGTGGGTGAGCAACTTGTCCAAGGTCGCTACGCAGTGGCGTCAGGTAGATTCGAACACATCCAACAAATAAGGTTAGGCACATATGCGTAATAATTTTTGCTTATCTTCGTCTTCGTCGTCCTCCTCCTCATCTTCTTCCTCCTCCTCTTCATCTCTTTCTTCTTCTTTCTGGCGCATAGTCTAACTGTAGGTTGAAGATGACGCTCGCCTTTGGATACTCGCAGCACACGGTTACGCTCGCCGATGGGCCCTCTGCAGGTCGCTAGTTTGTGCGCTGCGCTCAGTTCATACTTCACAAGGTTTGGACGTGTCCTATACACAGATCTATGGCCTTGTCAATTGACGCCGATCCGTAACATCTGTCTGTCTGTTAGTAAGTCTGTGTTCGTTTGCTTGTTTGCGTGTATGTCTGTTTCTGTGTCAAATGCATGGTACATGTCGGTTCGGTCTTCAGAGTGGGTACCAGACAGGTGTTGCGGCGGCGAAGATGGCTGCTGTTGACGTTTCTCACTTGTTTTGACAGATAAGATCGTCACATGCTGGACTTGTTATTGATTCTTGGGTCTAGGTCATGGAATTTTTTCTTAAGGCTGCTTTGGATTTCGTTGTTTTGGACGCTATTTTTGCTGCTGTTCTGGTTTTTCTGACTTATCGGATTTTGACTGGGCTTCTGAAACGAACTGCTATTTCGACTACCGTTACACTTGATAAATAATAATAATTAGTAACTTCTAATGCGCCGGTGTCTAATGCACAATGCATCAACCCATGGCGCACCAAAACCAAGCCCCGAAGGTCAGTCCACAAGACAGTGAGGCAGCCTACGGTGGATAAGCAATTTGAAAAAAGGTAGATTTTAAGTTGAGAACGAAATAACAGAAGCGACTGAGCAGAACGACAAGAAACGACATACAGAAGAACGACATACATACATACATACATACATACATACACATACATACATACATACATACATATACACACATACATACATACACATACATGCATACACATACATACATACACACATACATACATACATACACACATACATACATACACACATACATACATACACACACACACATACATACACACATACATACATACACATACATACATACATACATACATACATACATACACATACATACATACACACACATACATACATACATACATGCTTGAGCAGAACGACCAGAAACAGGGAGGGAGTTTCAAAATTTAGGTCCAGCAACTGAAAAGCCCGTTCACCGAGAACAGTTCTAATCACTCTGTTGGTTTACGACATTAATTTTGATTAAATCAGCATCATGGACGCCCAACCACGTGTCAACCTATAGCCTTCGTGCTGGACTTTAAACCGAGAGGTCGGGGTTAACATTCCTGCCAGGGCTTTTGAGAGATGCTTGAAAGGCGCTATATAAATGCTTGTTACATTACATTATATTAGGGCAGAAGTTTGCTTTGAGATGTCGATGCCACCTGCGCCCCTAGCGAACTCCGCTATAATGTTAGCAGGAAGACCAGACGGCGAGGGAGAAGACAGGCCAACTGGCCTCATACGCCGAGTCCAAGCAAATGAAGTCACTAACACTTCATCTATACCCATGGCTGCCTTTCGGGCTAGCTTAAAGGACAGCTATTCTTCCTCTGCTTATAGCATATACAGTGCCAGCTGAACTCAAATGGCTGCGCACATGTAAATGTACTTGTAAGCGTACTTGAATACTGAAGGTCAAGACATCATTTTTGTACTCAAGGTCAAGACATAATTTGTTGTACTCAAGGTCAAGACATCATTTTTGTACTCAAGGTCAAGACAATTTTTGTACTCAAGGTCAAGACAATTTTTGTACTCAAGGTCAAGACATCATTTTTGTACTCAAGGTCAAGACATCATTTTGCTGCTGTTCTGGTTTTTCTGAATTATCGGATTTTGACCCGGCTTTTAAACTGAAAACTCAGAATGGAGGAGATCCAAAGTACGTCTGCCTTCCAAGGTTTCTGAGCGAAGCTCTTGGTCCCTCTTCCTCTCTGTGTCAACGACTCTGCTTCTGTCTTCTTCGGAGCTTTTGGTGTAGGCCAACAGAAACTGTAGCTGCGGATGTGAACCTGAGGAGCAGGTACACCTTTGATGCATTCGACGCAGACTCCTGACGACTATCGACACCCACTGAATGTGAGTGTGTGTATATATATATATATATATATATATATTATATATATATATATATATATATATATATATATATATATAAATCTCATGATCATACATACACAATCCCAGTGTCATATATATATATGTCATATATATATATATGACACTGGAATTCGTGTGATTGTGTATGTATGGTCATGAGATATATATATATATATATATATATATATATATATATATATATATATATATATATATATATATACACACACACGAAACTCATATGCGTTTCACTAGATGTTTCGTGTACATATATACTCGAAATATTTAGTGTCTCGTGTGTATACACATATAACGTGGAACATTTATATCCGAAGGACAGAAAGACAATTATATATTGTATTTACCAGGGAAATGTGACAATAATAAATATATATACCCATTATGATATATATATATATGTATACATCATACAGAAAAATCTAGTGTCATGCATATGTTTCATATATATATATATATATATATATATATATATATATATATATATATATATATATATATATATATATATATATATGTATTATATGTATATATATACTGTATCAGATGGGGAGAGAGGGGGAGGAAGAATGGTCTTTTGCGGGCGACAATTATCGTTATCGAGTGTTTGGAAGATATATATTTAGCGTTCGACGTAGCAGGGTGAGGGGGGAGTGTTGCGGGTGGTGGTGGTGGTCATCGAGTGGTGGTAAGTGGCTGGTGATGTCGTCGATTGGTATTCGTTCGGCACTTGAGCCGCGCCATAGATCCATAAAGATGGAGAGGGAGAGAGAGCTTGCCTTCCTACGACCAACGACTCAACAAGCACCTCTTAAACTCCAATTATCGCCCACCCACACACTCCGCCGTAGCTGCCCGCATGCACGGCGGGCCAAGGCTGCCCGTTCGCGTTGCAGCCCTGTCTCCGATAGATAAGGGGGGCCGAATGATGGGCGAGCCCCGCCGCGCGCATGTGAAGCGCATCCCGTCCGTCGGTGAGTAGCGGATTCTAGATACAGTTGATCCAAAGTATCCACTCTCTGGCCGCCTCCAGACGAAAACATAGGACAGCATTCTTTCTTTTTTAAATGGGCGCCATTGTAGTCCGTCAAATAATAGGCTGTGTGTAGACGTTTTTTCCTGTGTAGGCAGTGTAGACAGCGCGCTCGGAAGAAACGTTGTTGCCAGTTATAGACACACATGCACACACGGACACATCCAGGCACACACACATCTACACAGACCTACAAACACACACATACACACCTACACACATACAGACCTTGTTTATAAGTTACCGCCCTTGTCTGACGTCAAATGTTCACTTATGTAATATAATTATTGCCTCTTATGATTTGATATGATAGATTAACCTACTCAGCGCATCTTAATCGTTTTGTTTCAACAAATTCTTTTTTATACAGCGCCACTATCTTGTGACACAACCATCCCCAAGTAACTGCATTGAGCAATTGAGTACTATGCTAACGACTTTCCTACGGGTTTCGATATGCAACCGAAGTCGAGAAAGAGGAGAGGCAAATTATACCTACGTCGAAGTGTTGCATTCATGCATGAAGAATTTTTAGACCTTTGTTTTGTCGTCGAGACTTTAAAGTCACTGTCAATGTCGCAAATCACCAAACTTTCTTATATCATTTCGTAATCTAATCGTAAACTGGAGATTTCTACAGCGCCCAACGAAAGCTGTCGCGGGAACCTGCTTATTCACAGAGGCTCAGTCACAACAGAATCGATAAGCAAGAAGGTTTTGGTTCCAGGTAAAGATCTAAGAGACAGGCAGACAGGTAAAGTCAGACAATTACGGTGGGTGGTTATTGGAATTGGATATCATTTGCCTTTTTAGCCAGTGTTTTCCTTGTTTATCGTGGCTTTTCCCTATCTGCTTAGACTTCTTCGCTCTTTTCAACTGATTTCTCGACATTTTTCTTTTTTCCACTTTCGTAGGCCTACATAGGCCTATGTCACGAGTTTTCTCGTTTTAGTTTTCTTATTTTCCCTACTTTATTTCATGAAAACTACAAGTTATTACCAGAGCCGCTGCTTTTAAAAGGCATGATTTGGGCTTGCAGCTGTGGTCGTGTTTGCATTTGAGTCTGCAGAACGTTCTCAGCTCAAACGTATACCGACAACAGGCTTCTGATAGGTTCTACAAAGGCACTTAAACAACTATAGACCAATTACATTACCTTTAACTTTTCCCAAACATTAGCAGGGTGCGAATTGTGATCGGGGAAAGGCCTATGGGCCGGAACTAAATGTATCGGGAGAATGCATATTCAGTGTGTGGTATACTTTGAACCTCTTCAACCTGTCCAATGGCAATGGGTGGGAATAAAGTCCCTCTTTCTCCATACAAATCACACCCTGAACATTAGTGACCTGTTCACACTAGATGATTAGGTGTATGGCTACAGCAGCCTCTGGAGACACTATATGCATACTTTAAAGAGTGCACCCAGGACTAATCAAGTCAAAAATAATTCATACCTGCTGAAGATTAAAATCGTCCGCTTCGCTTCAGAGAAGGCCGGAGAGCCTCTGACAAGATGGCTTAAAGGAAAGTTATTGCAAGTTATTGCAGAGTAATGTAATACATATATGTATTACATTGCCCTGTAGGGTACTTCACTGTACATTACATCTTAGCTGCAGCAGAGTCGACGAGACACATATAATCAAACCTTGGGTCCAATCATCAAGGCAAGCCGAGGTTCTGAGGTTCAAACGCCGACAAACGCAGAATTTTGATCACAGCGCCTCCTACCGAATCAAAAGTAGCTTGTTTTGCGTCGGCCACACTAGGCCTACTCCTTGCCCATAGGACAGGGGTGCGATCTGTGTGTGCTTGGTAGCAACATTATATTTATTCACCATAGGCTATCTGTCCGTCTCAGTGGACTGATCTTCTGGATATTGATCTAAATGCGACTTGGTTTCGGTGCGCCATCGGCTGATGCCTTGTGCATTAGGCATCGGCGCGTTTGAAGTTTAATATTAATTACAGTTAGGCCTACAATTACTCCTCTGTTCAAGAAACCATCACTTGACAAAGAAATCCTTTCGAACTACCGACTTGTTTCTAAACTGTCTTTCGTCTCCAAACTACCTGAACATATTGCCCTATCCCGGAATAACGACCGACTTCCAACTCACTTCTTAAGCCACACCAGCCTGGTTTTACTAAACGACACTCACCTGGAAACGGTACTCACTTCCCTCTACAAAAAAACTGTTTCTGCCATCTCTCAGCAACAGGTTTCTTGCCTCTACCGCCTTTATATTCCAGCAGCCTTCAAAATCTTTGATAAGAACAGCCTTTTCCAGCCTTCGACATAGTCTGGTGTTACTGACACTACTCTCCTTTGGATACAAGCCTATATCATCTCAAACTCTTTCTCCGGAAAACACCAGAAGACTCATCCAGTCATTCCTTCTCACTTGCGGATTTCCACAATGCCCTGACCTTGGATTTTTTCTGTTCATCTCAAACAATGCCCGACTCAGTTAATTAATTAAAGCATACTCAGTTGACCATCACCTCTATGCTGACGACACCCTACTATTCATCTCCTCGCCGAGCTTGTTTCATCCACTCTATAGATCTTCTTCGTGTATTTATACAAATCTCTTTTTGGATGACTTACCTTTACTTACCCATCTAAATCCGAATCCATAATTACAGGTCTATGCGACCGGCTCAAGAAATTTTCCGATCCTTCTGTTCCCCTCAGCCTAGACTCTGTCTCAACCCACACCTTTATAACTAATTCCCCTGAACGCTACTTAGGTGTGATCTTCGACAAAAGCCCTCGCTTCTCCGATTATATCGCCCATCTTTCCCGTTCTCAACGGAATCTGCTCTACGCTTCACTTCAACACCGCATCTACTATCGTCACATCTCAAAGTCCATGCTAAACTGCAGCAATTCACAATTCCTGAATAAAGACACTACTCAAATAAACCGGTTGTTAAACTGACCCCCGGGCCGAGTTTCTTTATCACGGCTGGAGCGGATATTTATCAAAGCATACCATACATATTTTTCGTCGTAGCATTGCACTGGTTCTCGTGGCTATACCTCTCTGGATTTTGACCTGGCACTAAAACCGACTTAAACATATTTTATTTTACTAAGAGCCGGAGAAAAGGCTAGTCTCTCTGATACATTTCTCTGTAGTAGTAGCCTACCGAGATATTTCGTCGACATTTCTATTAATTTAACCGACATCACAATAGATAACATTTTATCTTACGAATAATTATTCATGTATAGCAACACAGCTCTCTCAAAAATACAATTTTTATATTTAAAAATTACTTAATTAAAGTCATCAAGTGCAAAGCTGATCGTTTTCCAACTGATACCCGTATTACTGCTGAAGATCTCAATCAACATTATGCTAACATTTCAATGGATAAGGACTACCAGTCAACACCACGCAAAATGTCTGCTTCTCGAAACTATCAGTACGAGATACGAATTTTCCAACTTTTGAATCACCTTCGTCCTACTACCCAGGGTCTTGATATTATCAACTGTCGGCTTGGTTTTTGCGTCTGTGTGCGCCTAAAATCTCTGATATCCTATCCTGTTGGTTCAGATATCTTGCGGGTAGAATTTATTAAGGTTCTCGGTGTGTACATTCAAAATAATCTTAGAATGAACCTACATGTTTCTGAAACTCTCAAATCCTGTTCTTCTTCTATGTATGCATGAAAAATTCTGAGAGCTCATGGTATGTCTAGAGATGTGCTTCATGAAGTTGCCAAGGCTACTACTATGGCCAAACTTTTATATGCTAGCCCTGCTTTGTGGGGTTTCACTAGTGCTGCTGATAGAGGTAAAATTGTGGGTTTCATTAATAAAATGAAGCGTTTGGATTTCTTACCCGATTCCTTTCCGACTGTTAACGAAATTGTAGAATTACATGATGATAAGCTATTTCATAACATAACAAATGATGACATGCACGTGTTACATCCATTACTACCGGATGTAAAAAGACAACAATATAATTTGCGAGAAAGAGCTCATAAATATTCTTTACCTGTTAAAGACCATAAAAACTTTATAACACGTATGCTATATAAAAACGTATATTAACACTTGTAATTGTTACACGATAGTTAATATCTCATGTCTTGATTGATATTACATTAATGATAAAAGCATTGCTGTCCTATTATTATCATCCTTATGTTTATTGTCGTTTCTTTTGTTACTGTTATATTATAAATTTCTTGTAAATTCTGGTTCGGTACGTCACTCAGAATATTTTGATGAATAAACGAATATATATACTGTATTATATTCTTCATTAATAGTCACGTGATTTGAAATTGTAGTTCCGATGTCATATTTGTCGCGATGACGTTATGTTTTGACCCATTTTCTCCTCTCGTGTGAACAAGTTGACGTTTACTTGGAAATTGAACTTGGAAGTCACGACAGGGAAAATCGTTTTGAACAGAAAATCTTCCATTAGAAAAATTCGAAATTAAACGTGACAACTGTTTACTCGACGACACAAATCAACCAACAGAATGATCAATAAGAAAATGTCATCTCGAACAGCAAATCTTCGATCGGAAACAAGCCAGAAATTCGTAGTTAGACGTAGCAGAAATGCTCATTTGAAGGCAGCTCTATCGACAACAGGCCTAATTAAATAAGCGATTGACAGACAACATAATTATGACTTTTCCTTTTGATCATTTAAAGCACGTAATAGGCCTGTGTTTAATCTGAAACCTAAAGCAATGTAATATATATTAATACATTAGTAAAATACTGTTAGTCAAATTGCAATAATTAGATGGACTTGCTGGACTTGCTCCGATTGTCGTTGTATTGCAAATATGTATTCTTGGCGGCGAAAAATCCACTGTGGTGAGATGGGAATTCGCAGTTCAGGTATCTCGACACCTTTCTCTTGTCCTCTTCTCTGTCTCTCGTATCCGTCTGCGTGTTAGCTGTACGAATCCAGGGCCTTACGGGTGCCTGTTGGGTAACTGACGCGGCGTAGAACCCCGCAAACTAAGCGGCAGATTTTGTTTCTGTTCGTCATAGGACTCCAGGGGCCTCTCACGTGGCGTAAAGTGGCGGACCAACCACGAAGCTTGTCAATAATAATTTCATTTCAATAATACTAGAATCGTATAACAGTTTAAAGTTCAAGTTGTTGGGTTCGTCTTAGTTTATTCAATTTAATATCATTTAAGTCCTCATTTCATTTTAACACCCATTCCCCGCTGCCTAATAATCGCCGACGCTCAATCGAAGCGGCGCGGGCAGTGGTTTATGCCAGTAGGCTTAACAGCCTAAGTTCAGGGTGCCTTTAGAGCAACGCGACGGTTTCCCGACTCACGAGATATCGCGCGACAAGATGCTTTCCACGATAAGCGTTAGACAGTAATTAGATAGCACGAAAGACAACAAGCGTCGTCCGAACTACACCATAGGATGCAAACAGAGCAGAGGCAGTTGACTAGAGGCCACCGCATGATACACAGCTTTAGTCCTAGAGCGGCGACGCGAGCGCCGTACGAGTCCGGACTAAGAACTCATACCGAATGACATGAAATTTTATCTGGTGATAGCTCTCAGTTTAAATAGTCAAACGCGCCTAGTCCCGAATTCCGGAAACGAGCTGGCGATTTTCTATGAATTTTTAAAGTTCACATGAAACTGCACACAAATCGACCTCGTCCGCCAGACCTGGGATGCCAGCGCATACATAGAAACAGGACCTTCATTATCAGATATCCACAGACACCCTACAGGTAAATTTCGAAGCAGAATTTATTAACTGTGTAGGACGAGAACTTAATTCGCAAGTCGTGGTGCATGACAGATATGGTTGTGACGCTGAAAGTCCAACACACGGAACTGGAGCTAGAGACCTGTGATAGTGGAGAGCAGACACATGGCACATGGAGAGATGCAATGCCCGATATGAACACACCTAGGGTGGCAAGACACAGATCATAAGACTCTACTGTCCTAGGAACTAAAAGAACGACTGGTGTTCATACTAATGGCGGTAGTTCCAGAGTTCTAAAATGTGGAATGGTGTGAAGAGGAAGCCCGCAGTAAAGAAGGCACACAAAAGGGAATGACAATTGCCGGGAAAGGAGAAAAGGCCATCATCAGGGCGTTGACTATCTGGCGACTGCGGAACAGGCAGAGTCGGACCCTGAAAGAGCTTTAAAGTGTTGAATCCCTTAAGGAAGCGGTCAATCCTGAAAATTCCTTGAAGAGAACGAACACTATGGACAAAGATGGTACGAAAAGGACATAGTATACGTCGAGAGTAGAAGGGACAGTGATGCGGGTGGATCTGAACGTAGAACTAGGCTGGAGTCACCCTCGCCCCGAATTTACGCACAGACTCCATCTGTATTCTCTTTCTTCCCAATGTACCGGTAGGCCCTACTTACTTAGTCCTTCCTGCTCAGGTCTGCGCATCGGGCAATGCAGCTTCTCCAATCATCTCTGTCCATCGCCATTCTTCTTGCCTCGTCCCACGGGCTCTCCAATCATCTCAGATCGTCTCTGATGGTCCTCAGCCTGTTCTTTCTTTGCTATCATTTCCTCTTTTCCCCTTCTGGGAACCACTTCATCGTTTGGTTGGCTTTTCATCGCTCCAAGTTAGTAGATAAACCAATCAGCATTTCGTATCTTTCATTTCTACCTTTAGGGTTCATGGTTCCGAGATTGTCAGAGGCGTAGCAGTAGGGCTGTGCATGCTGTGCCCACGAGGCCAGGGGCTGCCTAGGCCCCCAAGGGGCCAAGGCCCGGTTGCTTAATTACTTAACGTAAATAGCCTGTTCAGTTTGCAAAAGGCCCTCGAAAGGCTAGCTGGGTTAAGTGATATTAGTCTACTGATCTACAGGTGTAAGCCTATTCACAAAATGCAAGTATATATACGTGTGTGTATATATATATATATATATATATAAATAAATATATATATATATATATATATATATATATATATATATATATATATATATATATATATATATATATATATATATATATGGCCGCTACATAACAGGGCCATGCAGATCTAAGGGTTCACGATTGGGGAATTTTACTTAACGGCTAGGAAGTATAATCCGCACAAACACACAAGTCTACACTAATTGAAATATAACATCGAGACGAAGAGTATTTACAACAGTATGTCCTATGTAAAAAGAATGCAACCGCAAAATTCGTAATATATTAGTATTTTTATGTAATATTTTAAGGTTTTTGCAATGTATTCTAGCCATAGTATGGGTCTTCAATCCAAACATAGCAGATGACAATTAGATTTCAACTTGTAACGTAGCTGTCTCAGCCAATCGATCACACGTAAGCCTGTTACTACCGCCGTTACGAAACACGTGCTCGAAATAACACATCGATATGACATATAACATAGTTACTGTTACGTAACATGTAGGCCTAAACAATAAACTAGACTATAGGCAAGGGCCTAAGAATGAATCTAATAGCACGTTTCCGAACTTCAAACAAAGCCAATAATTTACGAAACCAAATATATTCAACCTAGTTTATGTAGTCCTTTCAAAATGTAGTCATTTCAAAAGGTCTATGAGCCCATATAAAAGACGGCCTAATAGGCCCTAAGCGCACTGTCTACAACAGGTCACAGGACAAACTTCATTGCTCTTCCTAAATGTACAAAGGCCTAGGCCTAGGTGTCGTTATCAGCTTATGCCACATTTCAATAAACCGCCGAAATAGATACACATAGGTATCGACACAATTTTATGCATTTCTTTAAACTTTCTAAACAAACGCAGGTCTAGTCCGATTTAAAAATAACATATAACAGGCCTATTACATGTAGGTTACCCCAGGGCCGACAGGTTAAATATGACGACACTGATTTCAGTAACCTAATCTCAAAACTTCTAACGCGCAGTAATCTTAATACACAAGACTACATCTAAGTACACAAGTAGAGCCAGATTTGTCAAAATGCTGTTCCGCCATGCCTAGTGGCTCCCCCAAATAAAGCTGCATTCCTATAGGCCAAAGTTAATCGACTTTTCGTACGTCGCAAGTTGACTATCGGTACGAGTTTCATCAGTGCTATTGAAGTCATATCGGTCTTCTGTCACGATTCACGAGTGATGCCGATGCAGTTTCTTTAGCGCGTGTAACTGCTCGTTCAACGCTTCCCCTAATAAACTTCCGCTTAGTTTCTGTCCTTCCGAATATCTGATTTGAAGTATAAAAATGCGTCCACCCCAAGCGACGTACACCTAGAGGCAGATTAGTCTAACAAAAGTTGCACGCTCCTTTTCATCATTACACAATTTTTAATAAATATTTAGACCTCCGTCTGATATGACGAATAGCTTCGGCCAAACCTCATCACAAGATAAAACCGCGCAACGGTAGTCGACTAAAACCTGTCGTGCGATGCGAGTCGTGAAATGGCGATGCTACTTTTCACACATGCGAGTCAAATGCAACTTGATATCGTTTGGCTAGCAATACAAACAGTGCATACGTGTACTGGGCAAACATAATATCTACAATTCAGGGTCAAGGTGGGTTATGAAACATACATTTACGGACGATAGGGCGTCCAGTAAACCATTGTCAGACTCGTAGAACTAAAAACTAATACCGCCGAGAGTGATTCAGCCCCGGAATGTATAGTCCCTATATTGGGAAAACAGAAACTGCGAAACGGATTGGTTCTAGAAATCGAGAAGAGGTTGTGTGAAACTCGAGGAACGACATGCCCGCAATCTACCTTCAGACTGGTTATGTTCCAAGCTGAAAACCACGAAAATTCACACCCAAAACGTGACCACTTAGGAGATTAGCAGACAGATAGCACAATGATTCTGCATAATTCTGTCTCCTTAAAAGAAGTTCTCAGTATTGCTGACTAGTTTCGCTGTTACACTTTTGCCGCGACAGTTGGATAACTGCCAGTAAGCCCAGTTTACAGCAGATTTCAATTTCTAACAAAAGTCTGATCAAAAGTGTGCTGTTAAAAGTTTGAATTTCTCTACGCCACACAAAATCTGCGTCATGGACACCTGCTTGTTCGCCGACGTGTAGGGTGCGCCAAATGCATTCCACAACATTGAACGGCAACCAGCTGAAGACATATGCTATGATTTGCATGATGTTTTGGTTCCAGCACATCAGATCAAACTGGCATGTGCTCAACAATAGTAGGACACAGGGCTATCCTATGGACTCAAATCTCCACAGCACAACTGCAGTATCTGATGTTAGTCCAGAAGCGCTAATTCCAGTTCTTCAGATACACTGTAACAAGAGCACCAAAAGATGACCATTGGACAGCCTTGAGGGTGCTGATGAAAAAGCCCCAAACCTGTGCAAAAGACCGCGACCAAAAATAATGCAGTCCAGGGTTGCAGAGAAGAGTCTTTCTAATTTATTCTCACACTTAAAACAGTTTCAAGAAGAACCAAGGACAGAAGGGCATGGTGTCGTAGATGTATGCCACTAGAAAGTTGGGCATGATCTCCCAATGTAGGGTTGTATGCTTGCGGAATAGTTCGAAATGATAGTTCCGTCTCATCAAACGCAACCACAGCTCTTACAGGGAAGTTAGAAGAAATTCTCTATTTAGGAGTATGAAATGCGGTTGTTCTAAGACGAAAAGTCTTTTGAACCACTTAAAACCAGCAATATGTTATGTACATAACCCATCACAAAAGAAGTAAAAGCGTAGCAGTGTAGTAGTAACATTTAGAGTAACACAGATTGGTATTACTTGTTTTGCTGTGACAATCTCAATGAAAGACAACATTCAATCTGGTTTGTCGGCCGTCACACCCCACTCTTGAGCAGTTGGCAATCCATCTGTGAATGAAATCACCAGTTATTAGTTTTAGACCAACACTCTAATTTCTCTATACTAAAACAACGGTTCATATGTTTACGAATTCGCATTTGAATGTTCTGTCACTGAAGCACTTGATGAATTGCTTTGTTCAGTCAATACTTCCTCCCTTCAAATAACACAACACAAGAAAGAAATAAGCTTTTGATTCACGCCGTTGTCCTATTACGAGAGGCTATGCAATATGCGTACGCGCATAGTGTTAAACAATTCTATCGGGGTTAGCTGCAATTTTCAGGTGTTTGTATTATCAAAGAAAAAAGAACGAAAAGTCTGATTTCGAACACGAAGTATCGAACAAAAATAACCACAAACTTTTCATACTCGTACAAAAAAACGAGTTAAAACAAGCGCCGTGTTTTAATGGCACGTTAAACAGTTTTCAGATGCAGTCCATGTTATCCGAGCCACATCTAAATGGTCAACTGAGTGCTATCCTAAGACACTGAAGGGAACTTTGGGGCAACATTCTGTAAACTTGTGCTAAGATTCGGTTCAATCTGTAGGGCTCATGCTTGAAGATTTACTGGGTTAGAGGCATTCTGTTATATAACATAACATTACACGGTACGACAAATAACGCTTAAAAGATTGAAGCTTCAAACAGAAGTAAAAATAAAATAACCAACTCGTCTTTCTGTTTTCAGCATTTCATATCTTAAACCGAGACAACTTTAAAAATTCAAATAGTACAAGTAAGGACAAACAGCAGAAGGTAAAGTAACTGGCAACTTTCAACTGGCCTAGAAGTCACAGAAAGCCACTTACTCCAACAGCCATGATAGTGAAGCAGAAACCGGGCCCATACCTGGCCACCAGCTGCAAGGCGGTTTACTTACGGGCTTAATGAACATGGCTGCTTGAGTAATCATTTTTATTTTGCTAATACTAAAAGCCAAACCTATCAGGCCAATTAGACTTCATGGTATTCAAAAGATATTCAAAACGAGCTTCAGAAAAACATTATTATGTAATGCAATGTGAAGAAATAATTCAGAGGTAATGGAAAGCAGCAAATTCACATAGGATTGGACGATGATGGCCACACTTGATGTTCACAGCTCCTAGTTACCCACTTTTATCAACAGATATACTTAACCAGGTTTCACTGTAGAACTTGTTTGAGGCGCTGTTCTTACCTTACACAACTAAAACTTAACAGAAGCAACCAAGGGATGATCTGGCATTCTACTACTGGACTTTGCCCAAATGCCTTCAACTCTCATGGCATAAAGCGATAGAAATGCGTCTCTTTCAAAAACTGCTTAACGCGTGACTCTATTAGACCAAGCATATATTATGACAGGATGTCACAAAAGCAATAAGCTCTCTAAACGCCCGATTTTCACCAAATGACACTTACAATCTACACGAGTAGAATCCCACGTTCTGCCTGCTTGCACAGTCTAGACATTTTGAACCATCAGATAAATTCATCTACCAAATTTGTAGCAGTGCAGTTTGCAGAATTTCCACAACCAATGCTAGTGTAGTTGTAGCAGGCTGAGATCACACTTAAGGAAAGCTTTCAATGGTGTAAAACCTCTTTCTTCTGCCCAAACCACACAAGTCAGAGAGACATCACTGTATCCAATAATGAAAACTGGCGACATGCAGAAATTCTTGCACAAGGTTTCAAGATGGCTGCATTGTGTCAAATGGGTGTAAGAGTCAATCTCAACCATCAAATTTTACAAACACAAAAACAAAAACTGAATGTTCTACTCAACACTCAGCTGTTCACTCAATTTTCTCCACTGACAAAATACCAATAACAATACATAAAATTGCAACACCAGACACATGCTTCTTTTTGGGATAACGTTGTCTGAATGAATGGAACAAGAAACTTCCTTGCAAGTTTAAACCTTCAATTGTTCCTTTCATTCAATGCTGTGACACAATGCTAATAAACAATTACAACATACAGTATAGCATGTTTTAAAAGCCTCTCAAATTCACCTTTGCAAGCATTGCGAGAAGTTGGAATTCAAGAAGTCCGCTTTGTAGATGAATGATTGTACAGCAGGAAGATGCACCTGTTCGCAAATAATCAAATATGTGAATGTGTTCACCCAAGCGAATATCCTCATCACTAAAAACCATTCATAACCGACAGCTGATTATGTATTCGACGCTCTGGTCTGCAACTGCATTGAAGACTTGACTACCGGCAATCTGACAACTTCTAGACAACCACTGTAATAATACTTGAGGAATCAACTGATGGTTGCAAACGACAGACAACTGTTGTAACAAGCCAGCAAATGACCTTGCAGCATCTCCAGTGACACAACTCTCAAGCAGACAGTTAGCAAACACACGCTCTGAGCCCCTCAAATTCTTGCTAAGTGCATTTGACGACAGCCAACTGCTGGCTAACAAAATCTTCACCACAGAATTTCTGAATCTCCCTTACAAGACTGAATCTGCAAACGTTTGCTGCATTTAGCCTGTCGGTTAACAAAGAAATCCAAAATGTACTACTGGCGCTTGTGCAGTAGTCAGACAATAAATGGTGGAAGACCAAATGCAGTGGCAGGCAACCGACAACCTTCATCCAAGAAGTGAAAAAATTGTGGCAGACTCAAAGAATGTTCAGAAATATGGATTTGAATGTAAAGTCAGAATGCGCAAGAAACTAGACGCGCACAGAACTAAAAAGTAACAAATCTGGTCACTGATTTCAACGAAAAGCAATGTCCTGAGCAAGCAATGGGCAAATTTAATTCAGCACCATCACCGAAGTCATTAAAAATAAAATATTAAAATTAGACTAGCATGTGAAAATTTTAAAAACAAAATTTCCAGTGTAGCCGGCATTAACCTAACATTTGTTTGTCTGCACTTGCAATGCAGAGGGTGGACTTTTTATATTTACAACTGAAGATCCTCTTTGAAACAGTAGTTGATGAGCATAATTTCTAGGCCCAACAATAAGATGCAGAAATAGTTAACATCACTATAATCACATCCATTGATTATTTATTAAATTTAAATATTATCCAACAGAAATAAACAGAAATAAACATTTAACAAAGGTTTAAGGTATTCCTAAATTATCAAATTACAAATATTACATGTCACGGTCCAACTTTACTAAATAAAGGCATACTACGACATCGATTCTGTACAGAACTGTACCAAGTGTAAAAGGCATACTACAACATCGATTCTGTACAGAACTGTACCAAGTGTGCCGATCTCTCCAGATGTCTTCACATGTCGAGAATAAACAGCATGATGTATGCACGAGTGCATGGCAGAAGATAAACGTAACAGGATTTCCACCTCTGAAGTCTGCATGGTACAGATATCGTGAAGATTCGCTAATGATGTGTCTTCGTCAGGTAGCTGGCGCATCCAGTACATGCCCACGGCTATGTTGCTCACAGAAGTTTCATACACTGAACCAGTTTATGGTTAAAGGAACAGTTAAAGGAAAAGTCAGCCAGTTCTTTCAAAACTTAAGGAGTAATGTGTAGAACACCTAAAATTTTCCGTGAGACGTCTAAAATTCCAAGCCAATCTCAAAGCTGTTGTATAACTTAGCGGGCTTCAACATATATCAATAACTAGGATGAAATCATTCACTGAACATCAACGTTGCTCAAAGAACAACAGGAAACACCTCACAAAAGTTCGTTAAAGTTCGTCTAACAGACAATTGTTTACATTTAATTTCTGTCACTTTCTACAAACTGTCAATAGTTGCCATCCTTTTTAATAAACCAAGATGGAGTAGATTGCATTTTCTTCCAATTAATCCCCTTTTAACCACCTATAAACACAAACAAATTATTAGAACACTATAATATATATTTAAAAAAACAATTAACAACATTTTCACATTTGAAAAATTAGTTGCATCCCAAATTTTCCAGAAATTGAATTTCAGTAGTCGGATTTTCTGTGATTGCCAAAGTTATGAGTAATTATGCTAACCCAAAAGTAACTGGGTGAGTAGGTACAACATCTTGAGCACACCATTTTTCATATCTAGCCTTCAAATTTACATTACAGAGGTGGCAGTGGCATTCTGAAGGCAGCAGGGAGGAGTCTGAAACAAGTTATTATTAGAAGGCTTCCATTTTCGAGCTTTTGAATAAACTGGTTACCTAAAAAAATACATTAAAATATCGATAACCAATAACTTCTACTGAACACTTATAAAAAAATCAGAAATCAAAAATAAATCTAAAAAATAAAATCAGAATTCAGAAAATGTCAATCTAGCACAAGACCAACCTGCACTGAGTATGCACTGATTTTTCTGAAATTGAAGCAGGCACTGAAGGTTTTATTACTGGAAAGTTGTCAGGTATTAAATTTTACTTTTTTTTGCTTAATACTTTTACCAGTACTTGTAAATTAACATTTTCACAAATCCTGTATGAGAAATATCATTTCACAAATATTGTATGACACATAATTTATGTACGGGTGCAGCAACATCCATGTGGGAGCAAAAACACATTGAACAGATTATAATTACCTCAGAATCCTCTAATTTTAGCCTAAAAGTACTTCGTTCGATTTAGCGCTCGATCGGCGTATGAATCATCTGTCATTTTTGCCCAGTCTGTCTGTCCAATCACAAATCCGAGTTCACGGCGACGCAACTGATCTTTTCGCTCCTCAATGTCAGCCCAACGTACCTACGAAGAACAATTACATTTACCACGACAGTCAAATATAGGTTATCTTCTTATTTATTTATGTGAACCTTTACCCCGACATCCAGCAACAAGTCTTATCTAATTTACTTTTATATCTTTATACAACATATATAATGACAAGCCATCAGCTGCTGGCGCCAAACAGTTGCATGGTAAGGTCTGGCTCAAGATCCCTACACAGTCACTGTCTCATGGAGGATCAAATCCAAATACTTCACACTGAATCTTAAGTCTGAAGCAATAAGTCACAGCATCACAGTTTGTTACAGTACGAATTCTTCATAAAATCTGCCTAAGACAGCTCAAGAAACCACTGGTAACAAGTTACAGATTGCCAAAATGTTCTGAAGCACAATTTTTGACAGAATATTTTGAAAGATGAACAGCAAAACTTATCACACGTCCATGTCCCATTTTGACAAAGCTAAACAGCCTAAATAAAAAAAGTTTTTGAAAATGAATCCTGATACTAACGAAAAAGTTACAACATCAGTCAAGAAACCTACATAATGAATCATTTAAAACATGAAGCTGTTAGAATACTGCATGTTTTTATCCAGTTCACAGCAAGAAAATTCAAAGGTTCAGGCAGTGAAGCAACTCCACTCAATTCAACTTTAGTAAATAAGTGTCATAAACTAACAATTTAACTAATTTAAAAAAACCTACTCTTTTCTTTCCTGGTTCAGATTTTCTGCTATCATAGTCGTCAGGAAGCTGAAGATAATCTTCAAGCCTTTGAGGAACAACTTCATGCTTCTTCATTCCCACTCGAATACCATCCAACTTGTCTGCACAATGAAAGTACAGAACAACATAAGCATAAGGTAAAACACCAGTTTACGAACAATTCTTAAGCAAACAAAATGCTCAGAAAACATCTACAGATTAGAGACATTTATGCTTCAGAACTGAATCTAAAATCAAAACAATCTAATTATGATATTAAAAAGAATACACAACACTGAAATGGACTTAAGGCAAAACTGCCCTGTATAGCTTTAAAAGGCAAATCAAAAGGATGAAACTTACCAAATTTCCTTTAAAAATCATAACAAAATCTTTACTGTTTCATGTACAAAATCAAAACGTTTGAGGCCTATCTATAGCAAGGCACCGGTACTGCTTTGAATACGTCAATACAGCGGTGCTAACTTATTACACAAACTAATCCATCATAACGAAAGCCGAGGGTGCAAAGATGACAAAGTCTTCTCTATTAAGTCGGTGGGGATCTACTGGTCAATCAAATTTGCATGTCAACACACAGATCACACTTTCTTGTGCATCAGTCCAGTCACCAGGAAAACTCTTCTCCTGCATATAAATACTATCCCAGCTAAGACAACTCAAAAATATCATCAGCTTCAGACACTCCTTTTTAAACTTTCCTGTGGCCACGACGACTGTTGCTTTGCCAACTGTGTCTTTTTGACCAATTGGTTCATCACATCCAGACTTTGCTTGATAAAATTGGGTTTGCGTGGTGCTTTGTTAGCATTTTGGGCTAGTCCATCTATTCAGAGGGTGGAGGACAGATTACCAGCCTCAATCATGGAAACTTTTACAATTTCTTGACCTGGTGACGAATGCCTGTCCCACACAGACCTGCAGCCCGAAGAATATCCAAACACTGCATCTTCTTCCATATACCAGGAAATGCTAGGCGCTGAGGTATCTGTATGCTGTGGACTTCACTGGTTGTTGTCATTCTTGATGCAACATGGTCAAAGAACTCTCAACATAATGTCAACTTTCAAATCTGGATGGAAAGCTGTTGGTTGGGTTCTGCGTCTGTGCAGAAGCCCAGAAATGGTGACTATTCTAGTCACCAGCGCGCTGTATGCTTACTGATGAACTTTTCATTCTTAATGACTTTAGCACCATTCAGACTCAATGGCAGCACTTTTTTGTGAGTTATTTGATCAGCACCATATTAAGATTCAAAAAACGTACATACAAACGACACGTGTTTGCACTGGACTTTCAAAAGCTGCTACATAAATGTTTAGATATGTTTTAACACATCTTCATATGTTGCTTGCTCATTTATCTATTCACTGGAAATACAAAAAAATACCTCTATGGTTAAATTTAAAGTTATTCACTTGATGTTACATTTCCCATTTAGTACCATGTTTAAACTAATCGAATCACAATTATAAAAAAAAATATTTCAAGCTTTATAAAACAGACCGCTAAGACTATCAATTTATCGCAAAAAAAACATAACACAGACAAAAAAGCAAAAGGAATACCTTTTGCTCTTATTAGCATCAGATAACACAAAAGGCATAAAACTAAACAAATAGATCTACACTATTAAGTCCCGAACTAGTGACATCAGAACTCAAATATCATGCAAGTTCTGTTGTTTGCAGAAATTCGGGTCATAACATTGGCTAAACTGGTAGCTCAACTGCTTCATGATTAAACACTTGCTTTAATTCCATGAGCAAAGTGAAGGACAATAAGTCTGAAGGAGATTAGTGTTGAGGTTGGAAATGGACCCTGGAGCTCCCTGCAAGTGGTGCTACACAAATATCAGATTTAGCAGTGCTATATAAATGTCAGATTACATTACAAGACTATATTACAGTCACATTACATCAGATAATGTTCAGCTAATGTACACATAGATGAACAATGCTGTGTTAAAACCTTTTTATCAAGAGCTGCTTACATGAAACTTCATCCGAAATCATGGAATAAGATTTACGATCACAAAATGTTGGGAAATAATGTAAAATCATGAACAATAAAATGCTGGGCCACGGTTGGGACTTTAGGATTGCACTGCATTCTGACTTACTTGCTTACAGTGCTTTTAAAACTAAACAACAACAGTTTATTGGCTGTGCAGAGCAAAATATGCTCTCAACAGTTGCATATAAAAACGTTCAATATCATACTTGTTAATGATGAAATCAATCAAGTTAAGATGTAAAGAATGGATCAATGTATCAAATACCATAGATCTCAGCAAAAGAACGATCAGGGTAGATGGTTGTATCAACTAGCAAAGCTCTACTAACAACAGAATGATCTGGGTAGAATATCATCACCAATCACAGCTCTTTCGACAGGAGAATGATCAGGGGAGATTATTGCAATCGTTATCACCTATCATAGTTCTTTCAAAAATAGAATGACCTGGGTAGATTACCGTAATCACCTAACATAGCTCTTTTATCAATAGAATGATCTAGGTTGAGAATCATCATCACCTAGCACAGCTCTATTAACAACAGAATGATCACCTATCACAGCTATTTCAACAGGAGAATGATTTGGGTAGATTATTGTAATCGTTATCACCTAGCACAGCTCTTTCAAAAACAGAATGAACTGGGTAGATTATTGTAATCACCTAACATAGCTCTTTTATCAACAGAATGATCTAGGTTGCTTATCGTTATCACCTAGCACAACTCTTTTAACAACTGAATGATCTTGGTAGATCGTCATGACAACATTATGGCCAGAACAGACTGTCATATCAACTAGATCAATTTTTCCATACACCAGAATCTTGGAGGGATTCTATAATTTATATAATACATCTTTAAAATACTGACTGTAATTATAACCAGATCAATAATCTTAAGTTTGGCACAATTTTCAAATGAATACATATCAACAAAAACCAACACAGCCTTGTATTATCGTTTCTGTATCATGTTCAGGCAAAGAAACCCAGTTAAAAATGTTCAGATTGGAAAACCCACCATTCATACTTGCTTTACTTCCTTTTTCTCTCAAACAACTCCAAGTCCTCCACTTAACAGAATTCATTAACTGGTGCAGTATAAACCTCCGATTAGTAATGATACGCTGTGAGCTTTATGGCATTTCTTTGTTTAAATCAATCCATTCCATTTGTTATCATATACCGTGGACATCACTGCCCGTGATCGTCTGTCATCTTTGATGCAAATCGGTTCAGGAACTCTGAACACTGTGTCAAACATTAACTGTGGACGGACTCCGTCAGTTGGGTTCCCTGGTGTGCGGGTGCCTGCCAGTGATGATTCTTCTAGTTATCTGAACATCGTTTGCCTACTGACGAACAGTTTGTCCTCAATATCTTTTACATCATGTAGGTTAGCACAGGCTGTGCTTCGTGAGGTACTTTAAAGTCGCTATATCAAGTGTTTGGATAACTAACAAACACTTTAACTAGCTTTCTATCATACTATTTCATAATCGGAAAATGCAATAAGATAATAGACTTGGACACTTGTATCACATCACATCCAAAATAAAATTATAAAACATTCTATGTGGACCCCATCTGATCTAAGCATCGATCAAGCTATAAAATGCATAGCAACAATGCCACACAGTAAGTTAAACTCCTATCAAAATCTGACCCCTTGATTTTGTATGATTGATGGGCTTGATTTTGGATCATACTAGAGCAGTATATGCAAACTTGGCCTTCATATTTTTTCGCCATCTCAAATATCCAAAATGGTGGTTGATTCAGTCAACTTAATGGCATTTTCATTTGAAACATGCGACAAGAGGTCCACACTCATTCATCACACTGGCTCATACCTAACTAGTATGCAGCGCTAACATAACACAAAGCAGCATAAGCATCACAAACACCGAGAATCACTTGATGACTGACCTTGCCTGGTGGTGGGAATAAAAGTTAGTGGAACAAATGTAAATGTAACTGGATCCGTGGCTGAAAGCCTGAGCCAAGATCAGTCAAACTACCATAAGATTTACAACGATGCAACTGACCCTTAATTGATTTTGTGGTCATGGTCAGTTGCATTCATAGAACTCGGTTTTACCTTCTACACAGCTTATATTCATCAACACTTAAGTTTTGTAATTGTGACGTTTTTCATTACATTACAATCCACGTTTTTCATTACATTACAATCCACGTTTTTCATTACATTACAATCCAATCTGAAGCCTAAGTGGAACAAAAATTACTTCAAAGTAGCAATACTAAACAATCACCAGTAGAATCAATTAAATCAATCAATCAAATCAGTGTGTTCTCTTCAGCATTCAGCTGCAATTCTAAGTAACAAATGTAATTGCAGCTATCATGTGCTCTCAAAGGCGCAACAACCCCACTATGATCTACCTCTTCCCCTACTATGATCTGCCTCTCCCCCTACTATGATCTGGTTCTCCCACCTCTCCAATTCACACACACGAAGTTGTGGGCACAAAACGCTTTTGTCTACCACTAAGACCAACAATAATTACTACTAAACAATCCTACACGTGTCTGATTGTTTGATGCTAATGTGCTAATGCTAGATTATCAAATGTCAAATACGCGGTTGATATTGCCGCTATGAGCCGAACGGTCATATCATCTTCCATCAGCATTTGCCAGAATCAATGCAGTTCAAAATCTAGTACCCATCTACAGCTAGTAATCTTTAGAAATGCTACCCAAAGGCAGATATGAATTAATAATAGCAAAATCCACTATTCCATCATTTACGAAAACTGAGGAAAATTGGTCAAAAGACAGTATTGATTAAAGCTACTGTGACCTGTAAAACAAAATGTGAATGGTGTTACAACTGGGCCTCAGATTCAGTTTCTGAGATTCAGATTTACTGACTTTGCGCACATTATAAATAATTTAATAAATAAAATAAGTAAACCTGAAGAATAAACCAAGATAAAGTCAGTCTCCATCAATCTCTCATGTAAATAACAAACAGTCTGATAATCTAAAAAATTCTAATCAGTATCGATTAATATTTCCCACCTATGTTTTATGGAAAATATCCCAAATTTTAATACAATTACAGTATTTGCAAATGCTATGCTTATGGTCCCTTTACTACCTCATCAGGGTGATACGATGTTTATCAAAAGGCTGTGAAGGGTTGATAGATAGGCCAACGGGGAATGGCTGGGGCATTCATGAATAGGCTAATATACTTTGGCAGGGACATTTATTGATAGGCTAATACAAGTTTTAAGTTTTACCAATAAGAGCTTTACTAATAGACTCCGATACGCACGCGCTTGTTGGGGTGTTTACCGATAGGCTTACGTGGGTTGTGTAGTTCATTTTCCGATAAGCTAGCAAAGGTTGACTTAAATATCTACATATTCTCATTCAATTTGCTTAAACCAATCACACCAACTGTGTTCACTGTCAAGATCACCAAGAGCTTGATCAGTGTGGACAAGAGACCCACACACAAATAAGATACTTCATTGTTTGGTATTTCAGCCTAATTAGTAAACAAATCTTCAGCTACTGATAAGATGGCTAAATAATCAGTTTAATATCTGAAGTCTTGTCTACCCCTCGAGTTTCTCTACAATACAGAAACGTCTACAGCCCCAGTGTACAATGCACAAGCCTCAATCAGTGGTCACTTCAAAGCTACCAGATTCTGATCGGAATTCTCCAATCAGTTACGATTGTGGACTGTGTTTCATTTCAAAGTAATTATCAACTGAAGCCTGGCGCAAGTTAACAACAGAAAGTAACACATTTATCAACCATTCAAGGCCATCCATATTCAGTACCACAGTAAACTGGGTAGCCAAGGATGGAGTAAATGGTCTGCCCAAAATAAGAGTCATATGTCCCCACACGTCCACACAGCTGTTGCACTTAAAATGCACAGAGCTGTGCCTTTTAAGTTAAACAATCTGTGGCACTTCTAACAGATGCTACGACTTAGAAACATACTCAGATATACCACTGTACATATACCACTGTACGGCAATGTGAACCAAATTACCTGCCTAGAAAACATAATATATCCAAATCAGGGTACACATAGAGTGCATCATATAGCACTTTAAAGGGATAGGCATAGCACCTAGCCTATATTATAACATGTTTATACATGGAACCTTGTTTCAGCACATCTGAGGGTTCTTAAAAGCAGCTAAATATATGCTCAGAAACATAATATACATCATATATAAATACATTTGATTTTATCTAATGCACAAATGTTTCACTTGCCAAGTTTTTAACCACAACAGATTGAACGAATTAACTACCTTGATATTACCCTGCAAATCAGCTAGTGCATTGTTCAATAAAAATCGTCTACCCTTCCCCTCGAGATACCAAAGACAAAGCAAAACCTGTATATCAAACTAGTGGTAAACCTGCATGATCCTGGCTGCAGAACATGCATTTGGGTCCTATACAGGGTTACATGTTGTTACTCACTATAGACACACTGCCATTTGAAATAATTCAAGTATGGTACCATTATGGCATTCAGTAACTGCTGCAAAATATTTATCTATCACAAATCATAAACCGGTCTAATCTTAAAGCAATATGTTGACTTAATTTACAAACAGAAATTTAGAACTAATCATTACTATTATTATTAATCAGATACTTATACCGTACTAATTTATGAATACACCTCAAAAAAGCATGGGAGTCATGTACAGGAATGCCCCACTTTAAGGCCATAATTTTATTTCAACTACCACTGCTTGACGTGGTAGACTGTAATGGCACTATAAAAAGAATTCAGATTTGATTCGATTCCACAGTACTACTGCGATTGAGGTGCACAACAAAGGTGCTAGTACCATGCCTTACATTAGCGGTGGCGAACGACCTCACCAAATATATTCATTGAAACATGAGCAGGGTTGAGGCCGTGCAGTCGCTATAGAAAAATCGTGTATATTTACATTGCTCCATTATGAATGGAATGAATAATTATTATTCAAAATGAATCTAAACTAATCTAGAAAAATTCTATAGTGCTGCAATAACAACGTGCAATGCACCAACTGATGATCCTGTTCAGTTTAAAGTTAAGAAAATCTGGAGTCAGTCCAATTTTAACGTCATCAGAGATATTCAGGGACAGGGAAACAGAACTACAAGGAAAAGTGACCTAGGAAAAAGAGGTTTCTACGCATGATTCCAGACAACCTTGTTCATTTGGTCCCACAGTTGGCCCGCACCATGCCACGAGTGGCAACTAACGACCAGTTGTGGCCACAATGAAGTTAGGGAGATCAATGCTAAAAAACAAGTCTGCCAATAACAAATGCTTATACAACAAGAAATTATTAAAACATTTAATGCTTGAAAACTGAATGAAATTTTCATGTCTCGTGCAAGGAATATAATTTGTCTGTTGCCCTCCCAGATTCGTTTAAATATACTTAATCACAGATTTAATTTAATATCAGTACTGTCTGTATCAGTCACATTCTGCAGCAAATCTTAATTCTAAATTGTATGTAACAATCTGTAATGCAACATATACATTATTTAGGATGTAACGTAAGCATTATTTAGGAAAACTGTTATTCATTTACCTTTCAGCTGCTCTTCAAAAATGGAACAAAAGCCAAACAAAAACCTGATGGTGCATGTATAGATATAATCTCTGGCAATCAAATTTATGCTGTGGAGCCAAATCAGTAATCAAGAGTTTCAAACATCACGAACCACCAAAGTATTGGTAAAACAATCGTAGTCGGAACTAAGCGTGAAGGACAGAAAATGGCCGTGATGTAGCTGAACGAAACTGTTTTCAACTTACCAAGTTGCTGCTCTGAAGTATCCATCTCCCACTTGCTTTTCTTTAGCCCCTGCTATCAGATGACAGAATTTCCAGTTCAGTTACAAATATAAAGTGTATCACATATCATGAAATAAAACGATGTTCTAAAGTCCCATTAAAAATGCAACTCACCATTACGGCAAACACTGAGAAATACCATACCAATCGGAAATGTTCAAGCTGTGGCTCGAAACCATGGACAGCAAGCAACAACCAGCTACACTCCACTTTACCAGGCGAGATGATGATCAATGTGTAATCAGAACTAAACATCAATGCGGGCAAAACGCTGCAAAAAAAGCTAAGTTCATTTTAAGAGAGATCCTACAAGACAGCTACTGAGTAAAGACCAATGCAAGAAAACAAATCAAACGAAAGACTCTGGCTTGTGAACTCCAAAGTGACATTTCATCCTACCAGACCAGCGTCCTCATCAGCCTCATCCTCTACTCGGTCTTCTTCAGTCTTTGCAGCAACTGCTTCATTTGTTGTGTCTTCCATCTCGACCTGTAATAGTAAAATTCCACTGCTGAGTCATTCAAGCTCAAATCAGTAAACGCTTCCAGATCACAAGACGTCTGACTGACTGGGAAATTTTGATGATTTGCCATCAAACAACCCTATCTATAACGTTCACAGCCTTCACTGAAATTTGTAATCAAGAATCACTGCCAGTCAGATCTTACCAACAGAATTAAATACTTTTACAACCTGTGCAGAAAGTTCAAGATATCCGTCACTGGATTATGAATGTTCATCCATCAGAAACCTTAGACCAGCAGATGATTTATAAAATCAAACTTCTGGTTAAAATTTCTCCCTTGCATCAATGAGAACGGCAAGAAATATTGTGAAATTTGGCATTTTGCACCCAATTATATGGTAAATGAAGAATGTCCCAAATACTACATGAATATCTGAAAAGTTTACATACAGTAGGCCAAAAGCAAACGGTATATCCTTACATCTTCAATGGCCGCATCTTGAAGTAATGAACGGACATCCAAACGAATGTAATGACGTGGAGTTTCATCCCATCCATCCAGAATCTTCAAATATTATTTAATCGCATTTCTAAAAGGTTCTAGAGAGTTTACAACCTATACAAATGATAGCATATTCTATTCATCATGTTTTGGAAACATTTCGTTTTTATTCATCATGTTATGGAAGCATTTCTTTTTTCTACAGCCTGTAAGGAAATCCACAAACACAAAAGTTCTTGTGCTTTACAATGATCTTTAAAACATTTTTACAACATCACAGTCTAAAAGAAACATCTAGTGCATTCCCAACAGGTGGAATAGTTTCAAAAATAATCAGTTTCATGTACTTCTAATTTCAATACAAAAGTAAATGGTAAAGCACAAAAAGCGGGACAGTGTCTTGTTGTTGATTGTGTTCGTGCTTCAGTGAAACAATCCTTTCAACCCAAGGACCATACTTCTGAGAGGTTTCTATACATTCAAAAAACTAGTGAACTAACTTTACCTTTAAGTGTTAGCTTTCAATGGCACCACAAACTCTTATAGTTAATCTCACATCTCAGGAGCAAAAGGCTTTCAAAGTGTCCATAATAAACCGAAAACATAAGTTACCACCGTTACATAATGCAGGTACTTACTTTCTGAATATCTGACTGCTTCCGCTGATGCGTATTCCTCTTCGCACAAATGCCAACTTCGGCTTGCATTTCCACTACATAAACCTAAATAAATACAAACAGAGCAAATAAATTTATCAACAAAAGTGATCAAATCAGTTCTTTGCAGCAGCACGTTGGTTCATTACTTACAAAAGAGCTAGAATTGCAAACTTAAATAAAGTTGACATTAAAGCATCTTCTGTATCAGACTATCTTTTCCCGCACTGTCCAAACAGTTTTACGGCTGAAAGAAAGCCATGTTGGCGCTCTGTCTTCCCATCTCCTGACAGTCAAGTCAACGATCACTGCATTCTGCAGCCAGTGGGAACTTGTTGGCCCTGCGTCCTGTACGACAATGTTGGCACACTGTGCCTTTTCATGCATCGAACTGATCAATCTTCTAATCTAATCTAATGACTTCTATAGCACTGTTATCATTATGCTCAAGGCATCAATTGATAGTCACTTCAAGTGAAATCATAATCAAATCATAATCCATTGGAGAAGCCAGGTCAAATTCCTAGAGGCTGGAGAAGCCAGAAGCTAGAATATGGTACACATGCAAAGTGGAACCTTCTTTTAATAAAAATATGCATTGTTCCACAAAAGACAGCTCGAGAAAAACTTTCAACTTATCCTAAAACTATCCAAAAATGTTAGACAGCCAGGTTTTAGTGCCTTTGAGGTTCTTTAAAGGCGCCAATTAAATACCCAGTTACATAAGACATTGAGAGATTTCAATGCTGCACTAACCTGGAATCCTTTAGATTTCGCATAGCTCCAAAACTCGTCCATATGTTCCACCTTATCAAAGACTGCATCAACAATGATGAAGTTGAAGTAGCAGTCATCGATCTGACGCTTGAAACTCTTCAGGAAACTAACCTTGTACGATGGCTCCAATGCTGGGTCATACTCGTATTCCATAACCTGAAAATGGTTGGCAAAGCACTTGATACACACAACCTATGCAAAACCCAAATTACCAATGGAGCTGGTGACAGTTTCATCTGCAAAGTCCAATTATCTTTAGGAAAATCCAAAGACTGTGGTGGTAGTTTACGTCTGAACAAAAGAAAACTCCAGGTTCATAAGAGTACAACAGTTTTTCGCAGAAAACTGATCAGCCAAAAAGCCACAGTATTGCTAAACAGAAGTTTGTTATTATCAACACTAACTGACATTGGTTACACATTTTAGTCTAACTTACCCAGGAAGGAAACTGTTACCACAAAACTTAACTAGTCAAGTTAAGACTATTTTTGAAAAAAGATATCTGATCAGCCTAGATTTGGCAGATGTCTCATTCACTTCTCTACACAGATTCAGTTTGTCAAAGTTCAGCCAGTCAGTCTGGATATTCAGTCATCAGTTTCACCCATCCATTATGTGCAATTTGTTCACTAAGTGTTCTGATCAGATTCGCCAGCCAACCATTTTTCTTCACGTATACTCTTACTGGACAACTCACTGTTTTCTTAGCTTTCTTTCCCGTTTCTGGGTCTTCCACCATTTTCTCTGTTTCGACCATGAAGTAATCATCCAGACAGAGCATTCGTGGGGCAGTTCCTCCATTTGCAACCTCTTTGTCCTGACACACGACCACATAAGAATAAAGTAAAGACAGAAACGAAAAACAACAGAATTAACAAACAACTGAAACCAACCGACAAGTTTTCAATGGCCGTAGAATTTGGATAACTGAAATAGACGGTTTGCGTATGGAGGCATGTATTACAGATTACATATTAGTTAGTTATCCAGGTAATTAATATAGCACCTTTAGGTAACTCACAAAAGTGGCACTGACACTATCCTAAACGATGTTAAAGTCAGTATGAACAAAACATTCATCAGCAAGCAAACAATGCTCAACAGCCAGACAACATCTGATTATAGATCACACAGGAACTGACAATTCCACACAATGCACCTGATTTCAAACCACAGATCATCAACAAACCACAAACACAGCGGTATAAGGTCAACACACTAGCACAGGTTCCAGGACAATGGTCAAAGTCCATCAGCAGCCTAACTAAATTTAACATCATAACAACGAGAAACTATCACCTTCATCAAAACAATAATATGTGTAACAATGAACTGAAGAAAATATCCTGTTCAGTTTCAGAATGAACAGTTGCACAGTATGACATAAACAATTTTAAAAAACAAACCAGAAATGCAAAACCAAGATTTGAGTGATTTCTTGAACTGACCTTAAGAAGCTTGCTGACAAACGTTTTTCCAGCTCCAGGCAGACCTCGGATGATGACGACTATATGGTCCGGACGCGACCGACGACCCGGGAGTATAAGGAGGTCATCGACAGCTGCCACTTCCAGCTTGGGCTCATCCACAAAGGCAGGACCCTGCGGGCCTTGGTTTCCATGGTTTCCATGCCCTGGATGACGCATGAAATGGTCTTCAAACCCACCAGACCGCCCACCTCTGAAAGAAAACAGAAATCAATCATCAAGTATACATAATAACATAATACATAATAATGCCATCTTAAATCATACTTATAACAGAAGTAACTCATCAAACATTTGTAATAACACCGTTGTAAGTCATATATATCTGTACCGGCCTTTCCAGATGATATGTTGGTCACCGTAGGCATAACTGGCACATTACGAATTTCAGAGTTTTATCTGGATGCAAGTATATATGTACTAGTACGTAAGCATGCATGTAAGGCTTCAAAAGACCAGACAAACAGGCTACCATGTCGTGTGACAAACTGGTCCATTTAGGTAGCATACTGGCTTCGCACCTGCTGGGCAGATTCTGTGTAACAACTCAAGGCAAGTAGTTTGTGCACATGTGTCTCAATCACCACGCAGTATAACTTCATACTAGTGTCAAGCTGGGAAGTAAATGGCAAGTCTTGTGATGCACTGGCCCCGTGTCCTTGGGATTCGTCCACTGCCAGCTTAAGGGCCGTAAAGCAGGAAATGAATGCCTCCCCTAGGGACATGGGAGCTTTATCTTTTACTTTAGTATAGTAAGTCATAAAATTACTACACTCAACTGTGATTTCAAATTGGAATATGTTCTACAGACCATATCTTCATTAAATCCCAAACAAAGCAGCAAAGATTAGGCCAACCGTCATTCATAAGCACTCTTTTCCTATTTCACAACAGCAGTAAACAAATCTGCAACAAAAATTAAAATTTCAATAACTCTGTTTGTCAAAGTCAATAAAGATATAAACAAACCTGTCTCTGTATTCATCTCTGTCGAGACCTCGTCGATCCTGATCCCTAAAATCTCGCTCTCGATCACGCATATCTCTCTCACGATCTGATCGATGTTCTCTGTTCCAAGACGGGGGTTCACGGCTTCCTCGATCAGAAGAACTCCTACTGTCATAATCCCTGCTTCGACTTCCCCTGTCTCTGTCACGTGAACCACCTAAAATATTCACCAGTATTAACGAAACATCATCCCATTCTATCTGACCTGTACAACTTACGAATCACCTAAGTATATCACGCATGGGGCGTGCAAATACACACACATATTAACATGAACAATGGAGGTAATAAAGCAAACAGAACTTTCAACTTACAAGTAATACATTTTGATATATTTTGCATAATATTGGAAGTAAATGAGAACTCCTGCAGTGCAGAGACTTCGGAATTCACCAGTTCACAGGCAGGCGAGAAGGAAATATTTACATATTTCCTTTTGGCCTGCCTGTGAATCTTCAACGACTTGCTTTGGCTATGGCATACTTCTACACAGTTATGTATGTATGCATGCATGCATGCAAGTATGCATCTTACTGTTTATATAGCACCTTTTAGAACTTCACAAAGTGCTGCAATATGGCTACCTAACTACAGAAGGTGCAACTAGACAGTATCTCTGAAAGGCACTAATTAAATTTCAAGATAAATCAAGGTAAGCATATAATGAGACAGTTACCTGGAAAATCACGTTCCCTGTGCTCCGGCCAACCTCCCCTTTCATGGATATCCGGAAACGGAGGTCTTCTATCTCGATCAAAGTCACCCGGGATCATGTCCCGTTCGTGGCGCAAGTCTCGATCCCTCTCCCAGCCTCTGAACCTCATGTCCTCGTCCCTATCAGGCCAGAAATCCTCTGGTTCTGCATTCTGCGAGTGTCGACCAAATGCATCACCCCCAGGTTCGCCATGTCCATAGTCAAAGACTGCTGAGGTACCAGAAGGCGGAAAACCATCAAATGGTGGAGGAGGTGGTGGAGGCCCATGTCCTATAAACAAAAGAATAGGAACACTTTTTATAGTACCTGGCTATTTAAACAGCATCTATTAGAAACCTCGCAAAGGTATTGATGTTTCAATAATCACTGAGGAAGACAATTACACAAAACTTCTGAAAATCTCATTGAAAATGTTAAATGTTACAGCTCAAACAACAACTCACACAAACTTAACAGCAACAATTTCACATAATTTCACACTACTGCCACGTTAATCCTTTTGTCCAATAGCTAGATGTCATTTTGTGCCATTTACAGTATGTATCAGAAACCAATTACCACAAATACAACATGTGGCTGCCTTTTTTGGTTCAGGAAGTATATTACAAAATAAAAACACAGGATGTCCACTGGAAGTTTACTGTCAACAAGAACCCTTCATAACATGCAGCACTGTAACACAAATTCATACGTAACCCAGTCAAAACCTTAACTTAGGATTACAGAACAACCTCATTTTATAGTATGAATACGTTACAAGGCAGTACCCGACATGGCCGACAAAGTATCCATTCAGTGCACAGGAACAGCTGCCGTAAACAATTACTAGTATGCACCATATTTCATCCAACACAGGCACACGAACAATGCAGTGAGAGGCACTCAATCAGTACCGTCAATAAATATTCAGTTACAAGGCCTACAGAGAGCAATTCCTAAGGAAAAACTCACCAAATGGTGGAGGCCGAGCACGGCCTTCTAGATTTTCCAGAAATTCGCGAGGATTTGGAAGCGGAGGAAGTGGCAAACCACGAGGACCCCTGTTCAAATGAAATGAATAACTATAAGAGCTAATGCCTAAAACAAATGCTAGAGAACATTACTGAAACGAAATGCAAAATAAGAGCAAATATCAGCGTACTACTGTTCTGGGACAATTCAAGCTAATGCTGGCGCAAACAAAACAGTCATACACTCTTTTACACTCTGTACACACCCGGCCAACTCTGTCTCAAACAAAACAAAATAATAGCCAACAAACAAATGGAAGCTCTACGAAATGATAGTCCCTTTAGCAAGGCTGCATCTAGCAAAACCCCAAAACTACCAAAAAATGCAAATACAAAACAAAGGCTACTGGTAAAACAAAATCAACAAAGATTAAGCACCCAAGTAAAACCCAAATTTGTACCTCTCAGGGGGAAATGGTGGACTTCGGCGATCCCAATCTGGTGGTGGTCCCCATCGACCCTCAAAAGGCCTTCGATCAATGCGGTCGAGATCTTCGGAACTTCTTGGAAAACGACCTTCACGGAAATCTGGATCTTCTCGCCAAGGAGGCTCGTGAAATCCAGGTTCGAAATCCCTCATTGGACCTCGATAATCAAAATCAGGAGGCAGTGGTCTTTTTGGCAGGTCTTCTTCGTGCCACGGACCTCGGAATGAATCCGACGCATACGGCTCTGCACCAAATTCTTCGTCTGGGTAACTGGGTTCATCATGAAAACGACCCCTCGGTGGCCTCTCACCACGAATAAACCGGTCATCTCGGTCAAGGTATTCCCGCTCACCCTAAAGAAAATTACATTCAACATTAAGGTATAAATTAAAATTTTTACTGATATTGGCATTCACATGGGAACTAGCAATTTAAGCTCTGAGATGCACTGACATTTCATTTTCAAGGGCTTTAGCCGGTGCCTGCTCAGAACTTAGGAATGTGAATGTGTAACTCAAGTAATGTAATATGTTGGAATTTAGGGGTCAGCATATTACACCATATTGTATTCATTACAGTGGCTGCCTGACAGTGCCTGTTCAGTTTGAATTGTCTTTCAGTAACAAAGATTAAAAATTTCAGACACTGCACTTAATCAACAGACGCTTGCTTTGACTCTAGTTGAGCCTTCTACCAGACACTGTTGGGATCTTCGTGCTTCTGAAGCTTTGTAATTCACTGCCCATTCTGTCATTCTTCTAAGTCATTATTCATTATATATTTTGTGGGTATGCTGTTAGAAGCCAAGCTGTAACAACCATGGCCAGGTTGACTGCAATATGTGCCTCGCTCACCAAGCAGTATATATGGTACAAGCATCAAATGGCAAGTAAATGCTACATCATGCAATGCACTGGCCTCCTGCCCTGAACCTTGAGATCTGTCCCTATCCAGCTCAAGGGCCTAACAGAAGGCACCTGCACTACGTCCCACGAAGGCATATGGAAGACGTTTTACTTTTTTACGTGTATTTGGAGATTACGCAAGGGCTCTTAATGGACAACAGGGGAAATAAGGGGAAAACTGACCTCATAGTCAGGCGGCTCTTCAGTTTCATCCTAAAACAAGACGAATACTATTGAGACCACACACTACAGGCCAGCTTCATTAAATTACAGTTTGGGTAATTCACGCCAGTAGTCATCATGTAGTCAAGGAATTTTGATGTAGTACATATGTACCATTTTAGCAACTTGGACTGTTTTCTTGGTTGTCAATTTTCTAACAGTTTGCTTGTATGCAATATGCTACACTGGCGTCTAAATGTAACTGGTTTCAGATGTGTGTTTGTTGCTGGACAAGCCAAAGCTTTTCAAAGACATTTCAAGACAGAGTTCTGCTACCCACATCTTTACATTGTAAAACTCCATCCTCCATCAAAATACAATACATGTCTTGTGTGCCACTAGCTCCAGTAGTGACCAACAGCGCATTCTATCAAGAAAACCAAAGCTGGTATTCGACTGATTTAGTGTCAGAGACAGGGAGGGAGAAATTTCCTTTTCAGCATGGAAGTATCCAGTGTACGTATGTACTCTGTAACAATGTATGTACATATGTGCGAGTCTGAACAGTTATACAGAGCTATTAGAAGCCAGTCTTCCAATAGCACTGTCACCTGCCTAAGGCCTAAGAAGGTAGCCACAAATGTCTAACAGGCGTGCTTACACTTCTTGTCACACCTTTTAATCATGAGCAGACCATTCTGCACACCTCCAAATTCACTGATTTTGTCGATTTTCCGCATTTTTTTGCAGTACGCGTTTATGCTGCAGTGATAAGAATTGCACCACGGTACTGGATTAAAATTTTCGACTCTTCATTTTCAGTGTCTTTGAAAACTTAATATCAGTTGTCAAAGACATTTTGACACAAGATAAACCTGAACCGGATGCTACATAATCCTTACCCTCATATCATCCCTAGGATATGGAGCGAGTGAAGTTGGAGGCTTGGGTTTCTCTAGAACTGGAGCTGTCGATGACAATACATCGACTGGGTCCAGCGTCTGACTCAAGAGCTTCAGTTCTTCTGCAGCTTTTTTGATCAGTTCATGTTCACGCTCAGAAAACTGCTATAAGCAACAATGAAATGTTTCTCATCCACATGACTCCCACTGCGAGAAGTTCACAGAATTCTCTCAACACTGATAAACACACAGGTATGCACTGTAAGTGCCCATTACATACACAGGCAAAAATATACACATACACGATTGAGGCAATTTAGATATTAATAGCACAGAAATCATGCCCATGTGATAAACAACAAGACTCTTTGTAACAACTTAAAATGCAACCTTAAACAGAGAAAAACAATGGCTGTCAATATCATTCACGTGATTAGTTTCAACCGATCTGAGTCGACTGGATAGAGCGCTCGGCTTGTAATATGGAGGGTGTGGGGTCGAGCCTCCCCTTAGATGGTTACTGGGTAGGGACCTTGAGTGAGTCCTCACAATTTTCTTTGTGCCTCAGATTCAGACTTAATGACCTTGCGTGCGTAATAAATGCAAAATAATAATAATTATAAAAATAATAATAATAATAAACTGTCTGTTACTCACAATAGGTGCCCCATCACTGTCAACTTTTCCAGTTGGATCACTGCAAAGAAGACAAACTATTTTAAGGTATAATATCAAACCAAATGTGAGGATGCATGTAAGTATGAATGCACACATGCATCACTGTATATATGCATGAATGCGACAGATGCAAGAAAAGAAAGGGCACAAACTTGGATCCTCTTTAGGACACTTCATTTGAAAGTCATATCAAGTACAAGATTACACACCGTTGTATAACTAATTTGCCTTTGAAAGCTGAATCACATTTGTGATCCATGTTTGCAACCGAATTCATGTAACAATATTGCATGCTATAAGGAGGGTCTGGGATATGCATAAGTAAGTCCATATAAAAACAGGCAAATGTATGTTATCAGTTATACAGCAATTTGTAGGAACCTTTAAAAATAAAATTATAACAAATAGTTACATACTCAGTGCCATACTCTTCCTGGACTTCTTGTTCTTCAGCATAATCAGCCGAGCCCCAGTTCTCTTCAGTTATTACTGGGTTCCCTTCTTCATCGTACGTGGCATCAGGAGGCTGGAGACCAATGAATGCTTCTTCAGTATAGTTTTTCTGGCTATCATCAGGGAAGCCAGTTCGAGATTTTCCAAAACCAGGTAGAGGTCCAGGGCCCCTCACGCCGCCCAGTCCTCCTCTTCCCATGCCTGGACGAAACTCTTCCACAGACGGCCTTGGCCACCTTGCTGCACTGCCTCTAGGTCCAAATGGTGCCATTGGAGGCCTCGGTAAACCGCCCCGAATGCCAGGGGGTCCTCGTGGTCCAAAGTGCATAAAACGCCCAGATTCCAGCACCTCAGCTTCTGCCTCGAGGCCTTCTGTCTCCAGCTCCTCAGTGTATTCCTCTTCTCCATAAACTGCATCTTCAACTGGAGGCTGCTCGGAGCTAAGAGAAACAGGAGGTCTTATGCTGAGCTGCATCAGTGGAACGGGCCCGCCTCTTGGCTGAAATGGCCTAACCATCCGCCCAGACACTGGATCGAACCTTGGCCTCATCCCCATAGGACCGCCAAATGGAGCATCAAATCGTGGCCCCCTGGGGCCAAACCCCCTGCCAGCTGGCATTCTTGGAAAAGGGGGTCTTATGCTAGAGTCCATTCGACCAAATTTGGTAGCTGGTGGCATTGCTTCTTCCTCGTAGGTCTCCTCGATTCCAAACTCTTGCTCCACTTCCTCTGCCTTCCTTTTACCAAAAAATCCTTCCTCCCCATAGTCCTGTGAGAAGTCTGCTTGTTCCTCTGCACCACATTCAACATCGCCCTCACCAGGAAAGGAGTCTGCTGGAACTGAATAGGGAGCAGTTGCCTGCATGTCGTACTGCATGCGAGCTCCAACACCAGGGGGCATTCGTGGCCTAAATCGAGGATCGGGACCTCTGAAGAATGGAGGTCGCACACCCCTTGGCATTCCTGGCATCAGACCAGGAGCCGGAAATCGTGGTCCACTACTGAAGCCCACTCGACCACGAGGATCAAATCCCAGAGGAGCATGATGTTCAAATTCTGGATCTATTTGTTCTACTTCCTCTGACACCTCTTCAAACTCTGTACCACCTGGAGCCTGCCACTTGCTAAATTTCATTCCACTAGCATCAGAGGTCAGTCCCCTGGGCCCTGGAGCACTTGCTCTAGCATCTGGCCCACCTGAAAATCTTGGATGTGCACTGAGACCAGGAGGTCGAATTCCATGGCCCATCAGGTCAGGACCCTCTCCACGTGGACCAGGAGGTCGAATTCCACGGCTCATTGGGTCAGGACCCTCTCCACGTGGACCAGAAGGTCGAACCCCACGACCTATAAGGTCAGAACCCTCCCCATGTGGACCAGGAGGACAAACCCCACGACCCATTGGGTCAAACTTCAGAGTTGTTGTTGAAGTAAGTCCCTGGCTGCCAACTGGAAGTCTGACTCCTTGGCCTGGCAACTGAAAGTTCTGAGGAGCAGATGATGATGTAAGTGCTAAAGTAGAACTGGAGACTTTGGAAGAGTCTATGAGACTCTGAGGGGATTCCTTATTCAACCCAGCATTCGGTTTGTTCAGTGAGTCTGAAGGTTTTGATGTAGCTGGTTCTTTAGAACTATCATTTTTTACCTCAGGCTTAATGTTAACATCTGAAGAAATTGAAGTCAGTGCAGTTGACTGTAAATTGGGAGGTGGCATGCGCGATCCAGCCTGACTCGGCACACCACGGCTACCAAATGGCTCGTAAGCTGATGTCTTTACTCCAGCCACACTAGACTGTGCTACACTAAATGGTGTTAGCAACGGCCGAGGGCCGGATGTTGGCGGACAAACTCCAGAGAATTTCTTTTCCATTTCAGGTGGACCTTGTTGCTCATTCAGACGTTGATTATTGGGTCCTTGTGGGCCTTGCTGCGAAAATCGTGAGCCTGAATCTACACCCGCAGCAGAACGAGGCACCCATCCTCCACCCTGCTGATTTTCTTGTCCACTACCCAGACCAGTAGGTCCAGACAATCGTGACCCTCCAAACCTTGGCTCTTGCTGAAAATCTGGACCACGGGGCCTTGGAAACCTCTCTCCAGAGCCAAGATCTGGTCTTGGACCAGGACCACGGGGTCCAGAAAATCTTGCTTCCCCAGAACTAGTATCCTGCTGCAACTCAGCTCCCATTCTAGGCCCTCGTGGCCCTGGAAACCTTGGTCCTCCAGGTCCAGATAGAGGTTGAGGTGGCTGATTATCTGGCCCCATCCCAGGACCATGAGGCCGTGGAAATCTTGCATCACCAAAGCCACGGTCCTGTTGAAAATCCTGCTGCATGCCAAGACCGCGAGGCCCAGGATACCTAGAATCACCAAACATCTGTCCTTGCTGAAACCCAGAATGGAATCCAGGTCCCTGAGGTCCAGGATATCGTGTATTGCCAGAGTTTGCCTGTTCATTATCTGGCCGAATTCCTGGTCCAAAAGGTCCTGAAAATCTAGACTGTCCGGAAGCAGCACTTTGACGAAGCTCAGGCCCCATTCCAGGGCCACGTGGCCCAGGAAATCGAGACGCTCCAGAAGCCTGCTGCATGGGGTTTTGGGCATCACCCGACCAAGATGAGCCGTGCTCAGAATCAAACTGAGGAGGGTTGGAACCAGAAAACTGATTTGGCATCCTTGGTCCTGGAAATCGAGATTCCAGCTGTTGAGCTGACGAAGACTTCGATTCAAAACGATTGCCAAGAAACCCCGATGAACTTGAGACAGCTTCCGGCACATTAGGTGGCTGTGGGAACCTGGGTCCCGACATTCCTGGATAGGATGGAGCATAGTCAGTTTGCTTGGTCTGATCTGAAATACTGGGTCCTGGGTACTGATTCAACTGTTGTGAGCTGACAGGCATCCTTGGACCCACTGGTCCTGAACTGTGACTATCATATTCAGATGACTGCTGGCTAGTGGTCGGCCCTGAAAAGCGAGGAGGTCCCATGAAATGAGAAGCAGTGGCATCATATGGAGGCACGGCAGATGCAGATCCCCATGCACTGGAATACGATACGTTAGCATCCTTGTGGGAGAAATCCATTCCTTGTCCATAAGCTGTATAGCTGGAATCTGAACTCGACGTTACAGACGGTCCAAGAGACATACCGGTGTCCTGCTGTGGCATTCTTATTCCTTGTGGTCCAGGTGGCCGGCCACCAGCTTCATACATTCCAGGAGGCATACCAGGGCCTCGAGGACCAGGAAATCTTGTGCTCATTTCAGGCTGCTGGAATCGAGAAGCAGGCTGATTCTCGTTTCTGAAGTGACCTGGGTAGTTGGCGCTTGATGAAGCAGGCGGCATTTCCATCTTTCTCATAAAGCTCTGTGTCTCATCTGAACTGGTGGTAAAGTCAGACCTGAGTTTGCCAGTGCTAGTGTCCATTGGTCCATGTGACAACTGCTGCCTCACTTGTGCACCAGGTTGCTGTGGGGCCATCCCAAAGCCCATAGGCCCAGGCTTTCTCATTCCAAAATCAGACGGAGTTTGTTGTCTCTGTCCTCCATACTCGGATGGAGCATGCATTCCAAGGTTGCCTGCTGCTGGGTGCTTCATTCCATAATCTGTTGTTTTTGTAGGCTGGTTCCAGCTCTGGTCAAAACTTTGTGGTGGAGCAGGTGGTACTGCACGAGAGTCAGGCCAAGCTGGGGTTGCCTGCCCCATGGGTGGCTGTGGGAATCTTGGATTGGTCACACCACCCTGTCCCGTGGCATAGTCGCCTGCACCATAGCTGTAACCAGAATATGGAAGACTCGAACTAGGAGGGGGGCACACAGACGAGGGCTGCCCATCTGAAGACGTATAGATCATTCCCCCTCCAAGAGTGGAAGATGCAAAACTAGAAGCCGATGCAGAGACTGGTTCAGGCTTAGAATCTGGAAGTTTTGTCACCCCCACTGAAACTCCCTGATCCATTACCCCTCCATATCCCGAAGTGTTAGTCGTGGGGGTCTGGGCCATCTGCTGGTTCATCAATGCCTGTGTCTTGCGCTGTTTGATGAATTCTCGCTTCTGTGCCATCTGCTCTTCATACTGCTTCCACTGCTGCTCATACTGAAGGTACTGCTCACGATTAGGATGATCTACAAAGAGAACAGAGCCAGCAAATAACTTAATGCCAAAAACATTCAAAAGCATCGGTTATTTGCATGTGAATTTGCGAGGTTGTTTATGTATAATAAAATAACAGAGGGCCTAAAATGGATCCCACAGGACTCTGTGGCGAACCAATTCAATCTGAGGATACATTTCACACAAAAGATCTGTTGCTGTCTGTCATCTAGATAGCTTCCTAGATACTAAGTATCTCCCAGATACTAAGAAACCAAGGTCTAGTATAAAATTGTCTTGTAATACTAGTTTTCTTAAAGTAACTGTTGTCACGCAGAACTTTTAAAGAGCCTCTAGCTGCATGTTACATTTCTGTTTGAAAATGTTTAGCAGCATCAAACATAATAAAGATCTTTTTGATGTAGAAGCTAGGTTCGAAACCACCTTTAGACTCCTAACTCAAATCAGCTATAATTATAAACCACTGCAGTGTCTAGTTCTTACTTTTATTCTGTTCCTTCCAGTCATTGTACTGCTTCATCCAATCAGAATACTGCATTTCAAACTCCTTCTCCTCCTGGTTGATCTGCTCCAGTATGCTAGCTAAAAGAAAACACCAGCCAATTCTTCTCCGTTTACTTGTTTTCATTTTTACATATTTTTGGCTCACTGGTAAATAGTAAAACCAATATGTAAAAATATACATATAACTACCCTAATGGCCTGTTTTTTGGACACATTAATGTTTCCTGCACCTTTCTTCTGGTTGCCAATATTGGTAAGATGCATTACTTATATTTGAAGCATCATGCTATAGTCATTTTACATGCATGTATGTATTTATAGACACATATATATATATAAGAAATATATAGAAGTTATAAAAGCCTTAGACTGTTTCTGATTAGGCCTAATGTCACAAAGGCAGAGGGCAAGTGTCAAAGTTCCTTCCCTATGCAAGAAAAACCACCTATGAAGTCTCTCTTGAAGATTATTTCTGATGGCTAAACAGTCAGGCCAAACTACGAATCATTCAGAGAAATATAGATTCTAAAAAGGGGCTGTTTTATGGTGATCTGATCAGATGTATATTGATCCTCTTCAGATACGATCCCTAACCAAAAACTGGCTTCCCTGCCCACCAGAGTTCTAATAAAACCGTAAAACGTGTTTCATCAGTGCCACACAACAAGTTAAATGTTCATCATTAACTTACGCTAACAACCAAAATGGTTGAAAAATATCACGGCCATTAAGTCATTTATCATACATAGTCCAAAGATGAATGTCCACTTACTCTGACTGACCAGCTCACCTTGCTGTGCAGTCCACTGCTGCAGCTGCTGCTGGTATTGCAGGAGGCTTTGCTGGTATTCTTGCCACTGCTTCTGCTGTTGCCACTGCGCAGCCTGCTGCTGAAGTGCTGTCAACTTCTGCTGCTCGTGTGAGTCAGAAGGCGGCTTTGCATCACAAATTACAAAGCCATAACATTCTCACTTAGAAAAGACATGTTCTTAAACAGTTCTTTTTAGCTGGGTTTGAACATAGTTGCACTTTATTATTATTTATTATTATTGCAGTGAATATCAACTTAAAGATAGACAAAAAGTAGCACCAGCAGAAATAAGATTACATTTGCACAAATGCTTCAGGATTAGCAAAATGCACAAAAGTCATTCAAAATTCAAGTTCGTATACGGGTGATCTACCAGTTTTATGGGCTGATCAATAGCACAAAGATATGATAAATATTAAATGTTTAGACCAAGGACAAATAATTTAGTGTCTGACATTTGGACAGGCCATCACAATATAAAATGCATCACAACTTCATTTTCCATAATTCTGCTGCTGTGCATAAGCAAAACTTTGTTGACCATGTGAAAACATTGACACGCACATAAAACATCGAAAATTCGTCATAAACTGAAACTTATAGAGACAGGCACTAGTCACACATTACTTGGTCCCATTATACTTGCATTAAGCTGCAGTTGTAACCATGTTTCACGCAAATAGTTTAATAATGTTGCATTTAAAAAATTAACAATAATTATAAAGCCTACTTAAACTGCTCGATTCTCTAAGCAGTGACGCTGTTACCTGCGGTTCTTCTGGCACCGGTGGTGGTGGAGGTTCAGCTGGCAAAGGTGGCGGAGGAGCCTCATCCTTTGGAGGCTCGGGTGGCAAAACTGCGGCGGTGGCCTGACTGGCCTGCGTGCCGACTGTAGGGCCAACTCCTGATGCACCGGATTGCGGTGCGTGCGGACTACCCCACATCGGAGCCGCTGGCTGGTATCCATAGTACTGTTGCCAGTACATCTGCTGGCTAGGATCCATGGTTTGAAATGTGTTACCCCATTGAGGAAACATCTTTAAAACTGGCCACAGTTTAGAGTAAACTAAAATTAATTCTTTAAAATATCAAACATGATAAACTGCCGATTTTCCTGGCAAAGTGGTACAATGGCGGATGAAACCGGATACATAGAAAAGAAAAATTATACACTGTACAATAATAGCCGTAAGTAAGTAAAACATTTCTAAAGACGATTATACACTTCAAAAATATGGCTTCGAGCTATGCCTATTGATAAATAACTAAGAATCTTAGCCTTAAGATGCAAATATTTAGAAATCCATGTACAAATCTTTTGTTCCGTTTGGTTTATTTGAGCTTATATGCGAGTTTTGACAAAATTTTATAGGTATGATCGATAGCGTTAGAACATGTTCTTATTGATATTAGTATTATTATCAAGCATATTTAGCACGAGTAAACCGTTTTATTAGGTTAGATATGGAATAAGCTTCGCTATTTTACAGCCAAAGCAAATGGTCAGCTGCGGTAAATCAAATTGGTCACGTATGCTTTAAAACTTCTGCACAGGCAAGCAAACTCTCATCTGGGTATTCATTCAGTAGCAATTGTATCAGAACCACACTAGTTGTTTTCTTATCACCAGCTTTGAAATCAAATTTTCCAATTCCACCTCACGTTAGGAAGCTACTCAGTCTCAGAATACACAATATTTCAGGCGTTTCATTGTTTCTTATTTGGATCGTCTGCGCTACTTTGTAAAATCTTGTTTTTACATGCCCAGATAAACTAGTTATTTTCTAAATTTAAGACTGCATGTCATTCGCGTAGTAACGCTTTAGCTGCTATGACATACGTAATCGACCATGGCGTCCGTGAACTAAGCAAGCCGTGGAGGTCGTGTTAGCCTTGGGTTCTCTGCTAGTGCTCTGTTGTAGAGGAAAAGCTGGTTAAAATGTATTTTAAATTTGATAGTCTAAGTGGCAGAGTTTTGCCGTCAGCGACCGCTAAAGTATACAACCCAGCGGTTAGTAATTCGCTAGCACTTACACGAATTGTTGAACGATTAAGCCATCTGAGCGATAATACACGATTTTGCTCGTGTCCCTTAAGACTGAAATGGCAATGCGCGACCCGAACCTTTCACTGCTACAGTCAAGGTTCGAATTCTAGTGCGTCCTGTGAAATCAACAATTCGTTGTCGAGTGATATTATTCTTGGCTATGCTTTGAATTATTTACTTTTACGTGAAGAAGTACTGGGCTTTACAGGACTTGGGACGCCAAATCAAACAAAAGGCATTTTCAAGGAGGCCCAATCCGGCCTAGTTTTGTGAGAGTTAAGATTTTAATGGCATGTAGCGGCTTCTTGGAATTTGTATTTCACATCAGTTGATTTTGATTTACTTGTTCTTTGGAATCAAGGGTTTCTGTAAATAGCATGAATGTATTTCCAGTTCTTAACTGTGTGAAAATGGAAATATAGGCCTACAGTTATTTTTAATATGGACTGTACTTAATGAATTATTGCTGCTGTTATTCATTTTTTCTTACTTTTCTTTTAAATTTTTTTACATATTTAATTTCGTCTTTTGTAATGATTTAATGTTGCCTCGCATAATTAGCTTGTCTCTTCTATGCCATAAAAATTGACAATGTTCAACGCCTTTTCTGAACTGTCATCAGTACAGTTTGAATTACGATTATTTTTACCTACTAGCTAATTTGGCATCTGCCTGAGTTGTGAAGCTAGGCAATGTGCCTGCATTTTCTTAATTTTTTAGGGCTTAACACCTGCCGCCACAGAAGGTCCAAAACAGCCGGTGTTTATGTTTGAGAGTTCAAAGGTAAAAGCTGCATCCATGGATGTTACCGGTGATGTCTTGCCCAAACATTCATCTGCTTCAGGAAAGGCATTGGGAACTTTTCCAACAGATGCTGGTTATGGAAAAATTGTTGCTCTACAGAAGAAATGGTCTGTAAGTACCAACATTCATCCATTATCCATGTCTATCTTGTGTTTTCCTTGCAATCAGTATGTCAATCTCTGCTTAATATTGCTGATTTAGTGATGCCATGTCATTTATGATTGATGGTATTACAAAAACATACAGGATTATACACTGTGGGCTAATCTACGATCCATAGCCAGGAAATCAAAGTGGGGAAGCTAAAGGTATGATTTTTCCAGTGCTTGGCAGTGGGGATATGTTTGCTCCCTACCCTGTCTCGGTTATATGTCATTGGGTATTTAGATAATAAATGTTCATTATGGGTCTTTGTCTTCTTCTTTCTTTGTTCTTGCATCTGTCTTCTGTTGTTAATCGTAATCTTAATCTCCCAATTTCTAAAGCGCTACTAAAAAGCTAACCGCAGGGTACCAGCTTATTTACGAATGCTGCATCAAGTCATTGGGGTTGTCCAAAGATGTGATGTCAAGAACCAAGTTGGGTTGCCAGAAGACCAGAGAGAGAAGGGGAAAAGGAGCTGTTAGGGTGGGTTGTGTTTAAGCTGAGTGAAATGGAACTGTCTTCCTTTTGTAAGGCTGATGATTAGTGTTTCCTTCTAAAGGTTTGTGTGAATTGCCCTCTCACGATCTCTGGTTGTGCAAATTGGCTTTATGAAATTGGATCAGTTTGTTAGATTTTGGTGTTTGGCCTGAGGGATAGAATAAGGGAGCAGACGAAGGGTGTGGACAGAGTGGTAGAGAAGGGGAATGAAAGGAAGTCCAAGCTAATATAAAGCCTGTTGTCTTCTGACAGACTTTAAAGATCTAGTGCTTTGAGATGCATCACAATATAAACACTTTTCATCTAATCAGTTTGTGGAAGTTACAGAAGTTTAGGAGTTAAGTTTAGAATGTTATTCAGAATTACTTTGAAATTAATTTTTAAGGTCGAAGACGGTCTCTTGGTTTGGCAGAAGCGCGGTTTTCGTGACTCCTCTCCATACTACATCACGCTGGCTGGAATTGCCGTTGGAGTGGGATACAGCTTCTACCTGATCTATAAAATGTCTTTCCCAAAGAAGCAGGAATGAAAATGTTGTGATGTGCGTTGATTACACTGCTCTCAGTTTGAACATGTGGAGTATAATGCTCTCAGTTTCTGCCCTGGCCTGGTTTAAGCCTGTATTTTGGTAGACTGTAAGTACTGGTGGCTTGTCCGTTGATTGCCGTTAGGAATGGTAGCAAGACGAGGCACTTTTATCAATGCAACACACCTCTAAGACACGATACCTTTGAATTAGTAGCAGTAGTTACAAGATTTTCAAGAATACATGTACCATTATTAATCTGACACTTAAGCATTCTGATACTCTGATTTTGAATTAAATTGCCTCCGAATGCTGAGAAAAACAGATCGTTTGAGTAGGTGCCACGCCATTTAAGTTCCCCAATTTTACTGTGTCTGCAATTCAAGAAAACCAGTTGAGGGAAGTGTTGCATAGCCTTATTTCTTGTTATGCCGTCTTACCAGTTAGGGACAACATCAGATTTTGGAATCTGAGCAGATTCCTTAAAACACACTGGAATCTCCAAATTTAAGTTATGATTCTGCTAGGGCCAAGACTGACATTGAGATTTGAGGCCTTCCATGAAGGACGTCCGTAAAGAGGGGGAGGGGTCACCCAAAAGCGGACAAAGGGAGGGGGTTATGCTAGATTCAGTACAGCCTGAGACTTAAGCACCAACCTCAGAGCACAGTCGTTGGATCGGATTAGAGTACCTTTGCGCAGGACGCGGCATTGTCAGTGTCTCACCTGGGTGTACCACAGTTAGCCCAGGAAGATCAGCCTAATCTACACATCGGTACTCCGCTGGAGTGTGAACGTTTGCAAAGGAGGACAGGGTGGGGGCAAATGCTAAATTCGGACAAGTGGGAGGATGGGTTGCAAGAAAGTCATTTTTGCGGACATCTTTTACGGACCCTCCACTGAGCCGGGAATGGACTAATCTCAAGGTCCTTGTCACAAAGCCATCGCATCGCAGTGCTTGGCGTTTACTTCCCAACTTACGCCGGTACCAAAGTAGATTGCTTGGTGACGGAGACACGTGTGAGTAATCAACCTGCCCAGTGTCGTTACACCAGGTCCTCTCGGCAGGCGTGAACCGGAAATCTAATTCTGACCCAGGACGCCTTGTAGCACTAGCCATGTGATCACCAACCCGCCGACATGGGCTGCATGTGTCCCTCGGAGGCGTATGTGGCTGCCCGCAAGAGCTCTTGTCAAATAACGCTTATTTGTGTAGTTGCTGTATGAAATCAGTCCTTATTCCCCAGGCTTACCGTTATTCTGCAAAGTCATCTGACTGTCTTTTCTGGTCAAACATTGAGCTAGAACTGTTCACGGTAAACGTGCTTTTTCGTTTGCTGGACCTAAATTCTGGAACTCTCTCCCTGTGTCTGTTCGTTCTGCTCAGTCGCTTCTGTCATTTCGTTCTCAACTTAAAACCTACATGTTTCAAATTGCTTATCTACCGTAGGCTGCCTCTCTGTCTTGTGGACTGACCTGGATATTGACCTGATTGTGGCTTGGCTTTGGTGCGCCATCGGTTGATGCCTTGTGCATTAGACACCAGCACATTAGAAGTTACTTATTATTATTATTATTATTAGTAGTAGTAGTAGTAGTAGTGGTAGTAGTAGTAGTAGTAGTAGTGTAATGGCCTTTTTGTTGTTTTAACAATTTCAAGTGACGTCACTTATGATGGCCTTTTTTGAAAATTGGTCTTCGGATTTTCCAGTCTATGAGGTTATTAACAGTCAGTATTTTCGCAACCTTCATTGACGTTTATCATCAGTGCAGTTAATCTTTTATGATTGAATGGAGTGAAATGATCATTCCGGCGATTAGTTACACATGATTTATGGCTGTTTTGTGGCAATCGGTTTTTCTTGCTTACTCGCCATAAACGGTTTACAGAAAGAGACGTTAAGTTGAGAACCGTTGTTTTTTGGCAGTTTGAGCAGAGAATTTTTTACCCAGGGTGACTTTGCCTTCTTCCCCTTCATCGTCATTTCCGGGTCGAATGCGTCCCAGGTCACGTGTCTTACCTTAAACGCGACCGCTGGGGGTGGCGTTGCTGTAACGTCGGAAGGATGGAGCCGTGTGTAAATTCAGTAATATGAACATTTTAATGAGCGTTGATTCGTGATGGCGGGGAGGGGTTGATGGAAGAGGGTGAGGGGTGATGGGAAGGGCGACCTTTCGGTCGACGACTGGATCCTGTGACGATGTATATACGTGTTCGTGACCAGGGTCTCGAATAAAACGCGTCAACGTCTGTCATGTTGGATGGCTCGGCGGCGCATCGACGGACGCAAGGATGGATGGATGGGTTGGACCGCAGGAGGTTGAGAGGAGGAGGCCAGGGCAGGGCGGACCCTTGGCCTTGTCTCCTCCTCCTCCTTATCCTCGCGTTCCTTACTCTCTGTCTCTGTCTCTCTCTCTCTCTCCGATCTTCCGTTAGCGGCGCTGGATGCGGACGAGACGAACGCGGAAACGAGATGCCGAATGATGCTGATGTTGCAGATGTACGCATGCACATCATGAGACGGAGTCGGCAGCAGCAGCGGGGGGCAGCAACGCGGCAGAGGATGTAACGTGCGTCGTAATTGCGAGCATCAGGTGTTCGCTTACAAATTAACTAATCCGCGTAAAATGGCACCTTCGTCTTCTTTCGTCGAAATGGATGTTCGACGCTTCTCTGCTCGACCGATGTCTGCTCGTCATGCAAGTGGTGACGCCCTCGCTCCCTCCCTCATTCCCGTCAGTCACCTCCCTCCGACCAACCCCCTCCACTCGTAGACTTGTCTTGGCTGCGCGATAGGGCGTTGAATCGGGTGTGGTGACAAATCGGTCCGCGGCGAAGACGATTCCGAACCAGCCCGCTTTTTGCACAATAGAGGAAATTTATAAATGTAAGTATAAAAGAGTTTTGGTCTGCCAAGAAGACAAATGAGTGTATTCTAGAGACTGAAGGAGTCTGGTTGGATTAATCAAAGAGAGGAAGCTGTCATACTTCAGGCATGTGCTACGAAAAAGTGAAGACTGCCTAGAGAAAGAGATCATCCAAGGCACAGTTCATGGATCCGGAACTCGGGGAAGACCCAAGATGACATGAATAGATAACATCAAGTTGTGGACTGAATTATTGTTCAGCCAGTTATTGCAAGAGACGAGGGAGAGAATCAGCACAAAATTGTCTGAGGTGCAGCCAGTCCTTTGCTGGAGGACGTTTGAAAACAAGGCAAATGTAAATGTACACGTTTTTCTATAGCGACAGTATGGCCTCGACCCTGTTCATTTTCAATGAATTTATCGGGTGAGATCCGTTTGAATGGGTGCCACCCCAAGTAAGGTCCCCAATTTTAGAGTATCCTGTTGCCTTAATAGCAATAATTGACAGAAAACAATATTTTAGTAAAGGAAAAATTGAAGCCCAAGCAGTTTGTACTTGTGCAGTCTAACTTGGAAACCATAATTCTGACAAACCAAGCGGCAAGGAACGGTATCGACCTAGCAGTTCTATTTTTAGTTTAAAGTCTACGTCCTGGTCACGTGAACCAGTCACCACTTTTCGGAACTCTTCAACGGGAACTCTTTCACCCGGTGCGCATTTGGCCTGGCACCTGCGTAGATCTATCGCCCCGCCCACATAGCCGTCGGGCGCTGGGACTTGTGTTTATCGTGGAGTGTTGGGAGATGGGAGAACGAAGATGACCCGGATTTATGCACGCACCGAGGCTTTTAGAGAAGACGACAGGAAAAACAAGCACGACAAACACGCTTTCATAGTTTGTTGGAGAGCGAGAGAGAGACAGAGACAGAAAGAGACAGAGAGAGAGAGACATGAGAGAGACAGAGAGAGACATGAGAGAGAGAAAGACAGGCAGACAGATTGAATCGAGACAATGGGTGCTTGATATGATAGGGCTTTTCGTAATGAAGTAGGCCTAGGCCTACCAAATTAATTCCGATGATTCGGTCACTGCTACTACCCCGACCACTCCAGCTAAGGGGCTTAAGCCCCGAATGTCGGCTTGGCCTCCAAGGAGTCGGTCTCAATATGCATGAGGAACCTAGGCGAGACGCTCATTTCCTGCTCTCCGACCCTTGAGCCGGCCATGGGCAGATCCCCAGGTCCTGGCCACGGGGCCATGCAGGGCATCGGAGGACTCACCATTTACTTCCCAGCTTATGCCGGTACCAAATTATACTTCTTGGTGACAGAGTCACGGTGTGCGCAAACAACTTGCCCAGAGTCGTTACACGCAGTCGAACCCGCAACCGCATGATCGTTGACCAAACGCGTTACCGAGGGACCACCTTGTCGGATGAAGGAAGCGCAGCTAAAAGAAATGGCTGCCGAACGGGAAGTACGGAGAAACTATATGGAGTTGTTAGAAAGATAGAACAAGGAGAAAAACGCATAACTGGGTATCAAGAGAAAATACAGGAAAGATAAGAGAGACAATTTCGATAAGCTGAGATTCGGGGGTAGGTTTGTGTGTGTGCACGTATGTGTGTGAGCATCCGAAAATGGGCAACTTTTAGGCCTATTTTATTTGATTCAAATGCTGGTCAACTGGTATGCAATTTTTATGCAGTTTTAATATAGTTTAATAAAAATTAAAACAGGAAACTGATAGTTATCTGATTTTGCCCATACATATGTACAGAAGAAACAGGCGGAAGAAGGAAGCAGCAGGGAGGGCATATACAGGGGAAGCATATATATACGGAGGATGGGGCATATATAGCGTATAACACATAGGCGTCCTGATTCCCTTTATGGAGTTTTACACTGCAGCAGCGAATTATATAGATTAATAACAATAGAATATTCGTTGCACAATTAGACCAGTGGTGTTAATTTGTGAAAGCTGAAACTTCCCGATTTTTCGATGCACGTCGCATCTCTGTGTCGGGTCGCAGTTAATTACTAGAGACCGTGCGTGTTTTAAGTTACCGCTTCATGCCAGGTACGATTACCCATATTTGGTCGGAGCTTCACGAAAGGTGTTATAAAAAAGGAATCGTCACTGCAGGTAACATATACTGTAGGCATGTAGAATGACTGTGCGCACACATGCCAGCACGAACTTGATCAACATACAGAAGCTGGACAACAGAGTTCGTATATATTTACATATACTGAAATATCTATATATATATACATATACTGAAATATCTATATATAATCATGTATAATCATCTATATATAAAACATAAATAAATATATATGTATAAATCATATATATATATACAAGAATTAGACATATCGTGCTAGATATGCACGCGCGACATTTAATTTGAAACATCGGAAAGATCGCATTCGATATAAAAGGAATCTGTTTAATGGCTAATGTTTCTCGAATAACAATCAGTGGAAACTCAATCACACCTGCCTTTCTAATCATCGCGAAATCCTAGAAATCTGTGGAGGCGACGACAACCTAGCGCCCTCTGCCTCGCGGAATCATAGGGACTCGTTTGCGTGCATCCGGCAAATCTATGCCAAAGATGCTAAGCAATCGAACCGATCTGTTATATACAAAATCAAGCTCTCATATTCGTCTGCGGATATACATATGTATGTACGCATATGTACGTATGCATACACATGTATGCGCATGCATATATAGATGCATGTATAAATATGTATGTGTTGTATTCCACTGTGCTATGCAGCAAATATTTTCAAAGTATACCTGAAAACGCATTTGCAAACTATACCTGAAGATGCTTTTTAAACAGGCCTGACAAGGTATTTGGATAGTCATATACTGGCTTGGGTAGCTATACAGTGGTTAAGTGTATACGTCAAGGCGCCTGTGTGAGTTAGGATGCCTGTTCGCCTACCGATCGCGGCTTATTTCGCAGATTTAAATCACGGCCTATATATAGCACGGTCCGTATATACACAGGAACCATAAATAGCGTGGCGCCCATTGAAACGGTCAGCGTTGGTGAAGGATCTCACTCCATAAATTATTGAAAAGCGAGCAGGGTCGAGGCCATACGGTCGCTATAAGAAAAGGTGTAGATTTTGCAGCATTTTAAAAGGCGCTAAATTAAGCGTTCCTTGCGCGTGTTTGCATATATATACAGGCAGCTCACGAGCAGTCGGGATTCGAACCCGGAATGCGGGTTGGCGCCTACTGAACCGATTCCGTGTAGCAATCCTGAATGAGCAAGTTATTTTCGCACACCTGTCTCTGTAACCAAGTGGTATAATTTGATGCCGGGGCGAGCAAGGAAGTAAACGGCGAGTCCTGCGATGCACTGGGCCCGTGTCTAGAGGCTTGGGATTCGTCCATTGCCAGTCCAAGTGTCAAAGGGCAGGAAATGAGCGTCTCCCCTATACGTTCCATTATGAATTTGTAATCTGAGATTTATAAAGTGCTTCTTAGAGTATAAACTCAACAGAGGTGCTTCCGACCCGAAAAAGTAAAATTACTGTTAAACAGTACAGTCTTCAGGCGCCTGCGAAACCCTGAGAAGAGGAGAGAAAGGAACTAAGAAAAACGAGAACTTTACTTTTTTACTTTATTGAGCCGCGTGAGGGACAAACGTTTCAGCGATCTGCCACGATGCATGCTTGTATGTATTGCCACGCGCATAGACCCAAATGCGTCTTAACAGTGAACGATGCTTAATATACGTGAAATATGGCCATCGTTAGGAACCTTCTGCTATGGAAGAACGAGACATCTATTCTGAAACACTATCTAAATCCCCCTATCGTGCTGATTCTACCAATCACCCTATAATTGACAGACGTTCCCTTGTGGCCTGTAACTCAGCGCCACCCTGCGGCCCGTCCCCCAAATAACTTACCCTCGGCGGATGGACACACGCGCGTCTCGATATTCGTGTAATCCCGGCTTTTTCCGTTTAACGAGCATAAATTATGGTCTAGATTACACGCAGCGCCTGAAGTTCTGGGGGTTTCTCGGCGATCACTCACGTTTTCCGGTCGGACGGTTGTTCAGCCAACCGTGAACGATATCATCCTTTCGTGATGGGCTTTAATTGCGATGCCGCACGCAGAGAGTCATGCTTGCGTGCGTGCGTGCTGCCAATGCGCTTTGGGGGACGTTTCGGGTGTGAGGTCTGCCGTATGCCTTAATATGCCCTGCGTCGGTTCCATAGGGTAGCATTATGTATGTATAAGATATCAGATATACACGGGTCCATATGACCGTGAAACATTAGACGACTTGCGTCTATAGTGACTTCGCTGATTAAGAATTATCGACCACGCACCCCCTCTTGTATCCATGCTGCTCCTCTGCCATGTACATATATATTCATATATATGTGTGTGTGTGTGTGTGCGTTTGTGTGTGTGTTTGTGTGTGTGTTAATGTGGGCGTGTGTCTGTGCATGTGTGTGGGGTCTTCAGTTATATATTTATATATACAGTGTACTAAATTACTAGTAAAGATCTTGATCAAGATATATGTTTATCCGCTACGTATTGTATAACTATCTGCATATGCCTTTAGAGGTCCGTACGTATGACGTATGTGGATAATAATATCTTCATGGAAGACAACATTGAATAAAAGTACTTTTACTACGCACAGTGGCATAGTTAAAAAATTATTCCACTTACATTTGAACGTAACTTGTTTCAGTTCAAGTAAGCATGGACTTTTAAAAAATAATCCTATGCATTATAGTTCGATTTTCAACTTGTCCTGATAGGCACTGTGTTCAGATGGCCATGTATCAGCCCAGTGGCGTACCTCGCCCCGGGGTCCAAGTGTTCGGACCCTCTGAAGGCCAAGACCATCCTCTTGCATGGGAGTCTTTTCGATCCAAAAAGATGTTAAGACGTATTCCGCATCACCGATCGGTAACTGCATGGGGAAGGATGTCACCCGATAAATTCATTGCAAAATGATTAGATTCGAGGCCATACGGTCGCTATAGAAAAACATGTACATCTACTTTTACTCTAAACTTTGCTCTGTCGATGGATAATAGTATTATACAATAAAAAGTATTCATGTGCTCACCAAACTAAAGTCTAGGGGAAAGTGAAGATGTCCTAAGCCATAGCTTGAATCAAAGTCTAGGGGAAAGTGAAGATCTCCTAAGCCATAGCGTGAATCAAAGTCTAGGGGAAAGTAAAGATGTCCTAAGCCATAGCGTGAATCAAAGTCTAGGGGAAAGTAAAGATGTCCTAAGCCATAGCGTGAATCAAAGTCTAGGGGAAAGTAAAGATGTCCTAAGCCATAGCTTGAATCAAAGTCTAGGGGAAAGTAAAGATGTCCTAAGCCATAGCGTGAATCAAAGTCTAGGGGAAAGTGAAGATCTCCTAAGCCATAGCGTGAATCAAAGTCTAGGGGAAAGTAAAGATGTCCTAAGCCATAGCGTGAATCAAAGTCTAGGGGAAAGTAAAGATGTCCTAAGCCATAGCGTGAATCAAAGTCTAGGGGAAAGTAAAGATGTCCTAAGTCATAGCGTGAATCAAAGTCTAGGGGAAAGTAAAGATGTCCTAAGCCATAGCTTGAATCAAAGTCTAGGGGAAAGTGAAGATCTCCTAAGCCATAGCGTGAATCAAAGTCTAGGGGAAAGTAAAGATGTCCTAAGCCATAGCTTGAATCAAAGTCTAGGGGAAAGTGAAGATCTCCTAAGCCATAGCGTGAATCAAAGTCTAGGGGAAAGTAAAGATGTCCTAAGCCATAGCGTGAATCAAAGTCTAGGGGAAAGTAAAGATGTCCTAAGTCATAGCGTGAATCAAAGTCTAGGGGAAAGTAAAGATGTCCTAAGCCATAGCTTGAATCAAAGTCTAGGGGAAAGTAAAGATGTCCTAAGCCATAGCTTGAATCAAAGTCTAGGGGAAAGTGAAGATCTCCTAAGCCATAGCGTGAATCAAAGTCTAGGGGAAAGTAAAGATGTCCTAAGCCATAGCTTGAATCAAAGTCTAGGGGAAAGTGAAGATCTCCTAAGCCATAGCGTGAATCAAAGTCTAGGGGAAAGTAAAGATGTCCTAAGCCATAGCGTGAATCAAAGTCTAGGGGAAAGTAAAGATGTCCTAAGCCATAGCGTGAATCAAAGTCTAGGGGAAAGTGAAGATCTCCTAAGCCATAGCGTGAATCAAAGTCTAGGGGAAAGTAAAGATGTCCTAAGCCATAGCGTGAATCAAAGTCTAGGGGAAAGTAAAGATGTCCTAAGCCATAGCGTGAATCAAAGTCTAGGGGAAAGTAAAGATGTCCTAAGCCATAGCGTGAATCAAAGTCTAGGGGAAAGTGAAGATCTCCTAAGCCATAGCGTGAATCAAAGTCTAGGGGAAAGTAAAGATGTCCTAAGCCATAGCGTGAATCAAAGTCTAGGGGAAAGTAAAGATGTCCTAAGCCATAGCGTGAATCAAAGTCTAGGGGAAAGTAAAGATGTCCTAAGCCATAGCGTGAATCAAAGTCTAGGGGAAAGTAAAGATGTCCTAAGTCATAGCGTGAATCAAAGTCTAGGGGAAAGTAAAGATGTCCTAAGCCATAGCTTGAATCAAAGTCTAGGGGAAAGTAAAGATGTCCTAAGCCATAGCGTGAATCAAAGTCTAGGGGAAAGTAAAGATGTCCTAAGCCATAGCTTGGATCAAAGTCTAGGGGAAAGTAAAGATGTCCTAAGCCATAGCGTGAATCAAAGTCTAGGGGAAAGTGAAGATCTCCTAAGCCATAGCGTGAATCAAAGTCTAGGGGAAAGTAAAGATGTCCTAAGCCATAGCGTGAATCAAAGTCTAGGGGAAAGTAAAGATGTCCTAAGCCATAGCGTGAATCAAAGTCTAGGGGAAAGTAAAGATGTCCTAAGCCATAGCGTGAATCAAAGTCTAGGGGAAAGTAAAGATGTCCTAAGTCATAGCGTGAATCAAAGTCTAGGGGAAAGTAAAGATGTCCTAAGCCATAGCGTGAATCAAAGTCTAGGGGAAAGTAAAGATCTCCTAAGCCATAGCGTGAATCAAAGTCTAGGGGAAAGTGAAGATCTCCTAAGCCATAGCGTGAATCAAAGTCTAGGGGAAAGTAAAGATGTCCTAAGCCATAGCGTGAATCAAAGTCTAGGGGAAAGTAAAGATGTCCTAAGCCATAGCGTGAATCAAAGTCTAGGGGAAAGTGAAGATCTCCTAAGCCATAGCGTGAATCAAAGTCTAGGGGAAAGTAAAGATGTCCTAAGCCATAGCGTGAATCAAAGTCTAGGGGAAAGTAAAGATGTCCTAAGCCATAGCGTGAATCAAAGTCTAGGGGAAAGTAAAGATGTCCTAAGTCATAGCGTGAATCAAAGTCTAGGGGAAAGTAAAGATGTCCTAAGCCATAGCTTGAATCAAAGTCTAGGGGAAAGTAAAGATGTCCTAAGCCATAGCGTGAATCAAAGTCTAGGGGAAAGTAAAGATCTCCTAAGCCATAGCGTGAATCAAAGTCTAGGGGAAAGTGAAGATCTCCTAAGCCATAGCGTGAATCAAAGTCTAGGGGAAAGTAAAGATGTCCTAAGCCATAGCGTGAATCAAAGTCTAGGGGAAAGTAAAGATGTCCTAAGCCATAGCGTGAATCAAAGTCTAGGGGAAAGTAAAGATGTCCTAAGTCATAGCGTGAATCAAAGTCTAGGGGAAAGTAAAGATGTCCTAAGCCATAGCTTGAATCAAAGTCTAGGGGAAAGTAAAGATGTCCTAAGCCATAGCGTGAATCAAAGTCTAGGGGAAAGTGAAGATGTCCTAAGCCATAGCTTGAATCAAAGTCTAGGGGAAAGTAAAGATGTCCTAAGCCATAGTGTGAATCAAAGTCTAGGGGAAAGTGAAGATGTCCTTAGCCATAGCGTGAATCCAGGGTCGTCACTCTTACCACATCACCCGACCGGAACACACTACACGAGGCGAACACGAAAACATCTGTGCATCGACACGAGAACCAGCGCTTCAGTCGGTGTTCAGCACGACTGCCGCCAAAGCTATCCAACTGTCTCTGATGTACCTCAATTAACAAAAGTTGCTCTGAAGTAGATCCGATCCCATACAATAGCACAGTCGAATATCACGTTATAAACGCGGGAGCAAAACGTCAGCTCCAGATAACGTTGTCGTATGTAGTTCGCCGGTGCAAGAACCTTTAATCTCTGACCCGTGACGACCCCGAGCGTCATTTAAGCAAGATATATTATTATGGCCGGTGAGACGGGTCTCGCTTATGATGTCGCTTAATTGATTACGTGCTAATATAAAGTGTATTGTGTCGGTGAAATCTAATAAGCGTCGTTTACAATGGCCACCGCCGTTTTCGTCTTGGGTGATCTACATGGCATATACACTTTCGTCCGAAAGTAACTATCCATCCGTGAGACGAGGTTTTTAGGCTTGGCATTTCTAAAGTTTTCTCGATAAATCGTCGAAATTCTGGTGGGCATATCTTCGCGTTTATGTGGAAAGTATATCATAGACACGTATGCGGTTTATATGGCAGTCATAATTGTAATTGTAAACTCGAAAATTTCTAAAGCGTAACTTGAAAGCTTACCGCAGGCACCAGCTTATTTACGATCGCTGCGTCAAGTCAGAGGGGTTTTTCAGAGATTCCATATACATGAAGCGGTTGTCAGAAGATCAGAGAGAGAGAGAGACAGACAGACAGAGACAGACACAGGGACAGGGGTAGAGATAGAGATAGATACAGAGAAGCTTCTACGGTGGGCTATATATTTAGGTCGAGAGAAATTTGAAGGTGGCAGAAAATTACATAATGCTCAACATCATTGAGATGTTCTAATGTATGTATATCTTATGGAATTGTTTATTGGAACATCTTTACAACACGTAACATTCAAACACAGTTAAACTGTGGGGATAATGCGCAGACAGGAAGATGAAGCTAATCGAGCTTATCTGGTCATCTTCGCCATCTGCTTATCCCGCAGATGTCTAATAGGCCTTCATGATCACCGCGAGTAAAACAGGTCACAGAGATTTTAATCTCGCGCTGGCATGGTCCTTACTCGGGGACCTTAAATGGCGTGGCAATTGTGAAAGATCTCAGTTGATAAATTCAATGAAAAATGAGCAGTGTCGAGCCGTGCGGTTGCTACATAAAATCATGCAGGCCCCCTACATCTACATTTGCAGATATATGTGACTAGGTACGAACATATATCCAAACCAATGCACGAAGAGAGTTGAAAATGTCTAAAAATAAACACAACGTACAAAAACATATAGTAACTGCCGACTGCAAAGAAGGTTTCATATGCAGCTGACGAATTGCTCGCACACAAGTCCTAACATACGCAAATAATAGGCCTATAGAACGCAGGCCTAGATGAGTCACTGAAAGCAGACTAGGCTACCTTAAAAACGCAACAAGCTGCCAAAGAAGCGGCAATGGTAAATACTTAGCTAAAATTTCACCAAAATCTCCTCAAAACAAGTAGGTTAGCAAGTCATTTTGTCTTTTTTGTATAACTAGATCGAAAAATTGAATGCGTCAGAACTAGAACCGCCTTTGTTTATATCCGTATTATATCGGTAGATCAAGGCATGAAGTCCGGAAATCTCTAATAATGACCGACCTATTAGCGTCTATTGATCTGCGGCCATTCGCTCCGTTTATGCCGGATAATTCACCAACTCGTGTTTCTGTTGTTATTCGCCAGAGCCGCCGAATGATAGAATCACGAAACGAAAGCCTACTATGGCTCAAATTCGTCATCTTGTGGAAGAAATGACGCTTACGTGATCAGCCAGAGTCTTAAAGACTTCAAAGACGTCGCCACGAGTTTCTCGGGAAACTTTTACGGGCAGTTATCCGATGAAATATGATCGTACAGCCTATCCTCGCTTGTTTGTAGGTCAGTTGGGGCGCCAGCATTTCATGAGACCAAGGGGTCAATTTCTAACCTACATTGGCTCAGCCCCATCATCAAACATGCCATCCACAGCCTTCAGTTTTTACTGTCCAAATGAATCAATCTTGCAAAACATTATACTTTTTAGACATGTCTGAAATTTGCCCCAATATATATGAAAGTCGCTGGTCGTCGGGGCTTCGCCCCAGACCCTGCTGAAAGTTGACAGCTGAGACCGGAAGCAGTATTCTCTTATTTTAACTTATTCATTTTTGCAAATAAATTTAGCCAAACCATTAGGATCAACTCCCTTAAAAACGGCTTTCCCGTGTTTGACTTGCTCCTGAAATGAGCTGCAATTGTCCATCTACAAATTGATTTGTTTCAGTGATCTGATTGGCGTCCAATCTTGATCTTGGTCTTGTACTGTTCCGGTCGAGGCACCTCTGAGGAGTTGCCTTGAACAGACGCTATATAAATATGCAATTACGATTACGATTGCGATTACGTTTAAACATCTTCTGCGTCTAGTCCACGCAAATCGAAATCATTTTGAACATTGAATTACTCACAACTGAAACGACAAAACATTTGCTTGAAGCTGTAAAATAACAAATTATCGCCATGAATTGTTCAGTGAAGTAATTCTGGGCCTATGTATGTGTGGATGAGTGTAGCTACTGTTTAACGACACTGTGTCGTAACAAAGATGCTTGTCATTGCTCTTCTCCTTTATCCAGGCTTCGGACACCATCCGATTGCATGCGGCAGCGGCGGAGTTTGTTGAGCAGATGGAGCAAATCATTTCATTTAAACCATTTCAAGTCATCATATCTGCTTCTAAAATACCACGAAAATTCTTTCCTTGAAACTGCCGCAATTGGTCCCAGAAAGAATTTAAATCAAATGACCTAAATTGTTAAGGTTTTCTGTTAAAGCGAATCGACGCAGTGAGGTCCAGGAACTCGGAACTTGATGTTTAGTATCAACTGTGGATGACTTTTAGCTCAACACTAGTCGCAGAACAAAATGATCAGAAGCAATTGTTCACATAAAGACGTTCAGATATTCGTAGGCTTGTCGTGACACTATTAAAAACAGCCGGATGTTTTTCTTAGGCCTTTGGTGTGTAGGCGGAAACAAAATGGGAACACTGGCCGAAGAAAAGCTGTCGGTAGTTGACCGTGCATGGTGGTCCATGTAATAAACTCGGCGGAGAAGTCTCAGACTATAAAGTCTCAGACTCTAACTGTTGCCGAACCGATGACGCCTTCTTCACGCATGCATATCGAACTCTGATCTGCTTAAATCGTTATCTTTTGCTGTATAGGCTACTCCATTCCCCACCACATATAAAGCATAAGCCTATAACCTGGTTAATGCCCTATGTTCGCGTTTTGGGGTGAAAGTTCATCACCTGAAGTGGACTTGTTCTTGAGCTGCCTCTGTTGACTGACTGTACGTATGGGTGGGTTATCTAAGCATCTTTCTTACAGTCGTTTATAAACAGGTTCTCATTCGCTGAGGCTGCGCTGGGAGCACTTAAAACATCTACTCTGTTGAGAACAACGTAGATATATTCAAAAGGTGCTATACAAATTTACTGATTGAATGACTGAGCGAATGAACGAGTGAACGAAGAATGAATCGAATGAATGAACGAACGAATTAGCCTAATGAATGAATGAAGGAACAATTTATAGCTGGCAGCAATGGGGCAGAGAAGGACCTCTTGGGGAATGTTTCGCCATTGAGACATAGTCTGAACCAGCATAGAATATATCTATAGCGGGGTTGATATGCTAACCAGAATGCCTATACTACGGAGAGTCATCGATTGGGAGCAGGTGTAGTAGAAACAAACCTTATCGGACAAAAGCGATTCATTACGCCGTAATTATAGGCCTAATATGCAATTCAATAATATCACTGGATCTTTGTCTGCAGAGCCTTTCGCCCTTAACACCATACCCTGCTGAAATCTTTGCCTGCCTCTGCCCCCAGATGCATGGGCCACTTCGCGTGATCTGGCTACGGCAACCACAATAATTTATGGGAGCGGCGCATAGAATCTTTACTTCATTACGGATTACAGCGACATAGAGCGTGTTGCGATGAACACACAGCTAGGCCTACAGGTGCATATACACATTGAACATGTAGGCCTACACCTTAAAAATTTAATTAATTCATAGTAACATTAGACAGTAGTGTAGCCAAATAGCAGCTACATAATGACTTCTCTCGTAACAAGTCACGGTCATCCGAAGGGCCTGTGCTGGAGTTTCTTCCGAAATAGCGCTCTATAAATTTGCGATTACAAGTAGCATTCGTTTCGTCTACATCTTGCACTTTTCTACATCAGACTGTACACTTTGAAGTCGAAGATGAACGCGTACTTTAAATCGCTCCAATTTTTATCGTACATTTGGAAAGTTTTGTTTTTGCAAGAATGCAACACTGAATAAGTGTCATTACTAGACAACTCGTGTTTATAGGAACCTTCAGCGATGCCGTTGTCTACTGTTAGCAGACAAAGTTTCGAAGAGCTTGGATCCATCGACAATAATGAAATGTAGGTCTAGTTTTGATTTCACAAAAGGTACACACACAAGTATATTAGCGCATATTTACCTCAATTTTCTGGGAAACCATAAACTTTTGTATGTGCAGGTATATATATATACATTTAAGGGCATTGTACATATATATAGAGAGAGAGAGACAGACAGACAGAGAGAGGCAGACAGAGGGACGGAGAGACAGTGAGAGAGTAAACGGGATAATTGGATACATGTATATATAGGGAACCTTACAGGGTATGAATATTAAAGGATGATGATTGCAGTGGACATATGGAATAAGTAATTTTGCTTCTGCCAATATACATATATCATATGCATATACAAATAATGCATACACAGGCCTATATATGAATAATTTAGTATCTTTTGAGGATGTATATAGTCTCTATGTAGTCTATATACATCCAGAGTATCAGTGTTTCGTTAACCCTATGAGTTGTTCTAGCGCATTTATCCGTTTATCTGAGGAAGCTGATTGGTCCATAAGCCGAAGATATTCGACGATTCATAACAGACGATGACAATTGGGCGAAAATGTCTGCCGCCGCGACGGGCATGCGCACTGCCTGAACGGAAGTGGGCCATGACGTCGACGAATATGACGTCATACGGTTCTCAAAGATGGCGACCGATGACGCAGGCGGGGGTGCGGTCGGCGTGGGGGAGAAGTAGGGCCGCAGTTCATATCGTTCGACGCTGGTGGCCAGCGTCATGTAATCGCTGCCTGCCCTCTTGGCACGCATGACGGCTTGTAGGCTGGGAATGACGCCGGTGCTGCTGACGGGGCGTGACAACGACTTGACGTCGAACGGTGATGACTTGAGGTCGGCGTCATCGGAGAAGGACTTGTCCTTGACCCCGGAAGCAGACGACGAGGAGTGGCAACCTCCCCCGCCAGACGGCGAACCGTCCTTCTCTCGGCGTTCCCTCGCTCGGCGATTTTGAAACCAGATTTTTACCTGAACAGGAAAGCAAAGATTGCATTGTTCCATATCCACTGAGAAATTCTTTAAAGGCGCCATATAAATAGACATATGCATGCAAGCAAGCACGCACGCACGCATACATATATACATGCATACATACATTTCACAACGGCGATGTAACTCGGTATGTAACAGCTATGAAAAAGCGCGTCTTAGAGTAAGCTGGAAATGTTTTTAGAAATCTATGTTCTAATCGGAAGTGGAAGACTGCTCCATAAGAACGTCCGTTTGGACGATATGTCCCAATACGGTGCCGGGACTCGGGAGACAACAGGTTCCTACGTGCTGAAAGCGCAGTGTTCGTCGACCCAGCTGGCTAATACAGGAACACAGGCACAGCCCTGGTGTATTCAGGAGTTAAACGTCCAACGGTACGATTTTTGTGGAGTAAGTTACATGTAGCAAACTGTCCACGGTCTTTCTTTTCCTCTTTTCCGTCGGCGCTTGAAATTTATTTTCTTCGATCGTGGGTTTGTATTGTAAGGCAGCTAAGGAGCGCTTCTGAGGATAGAATACGTTGAAGACTTGAATGTAATTCTACCTGCAATGCCTCTTTCTCTCACTGTCTGTGTATCTGTGTGTCTGTGTGTCTGTCTGTCTATGTGTCTGTCTGTCTGTCTGTCTGTCTGTCTGTCTGTCTGTCTGTCTGTCTCACTGGCCACACTCATGCGTTTCTGTCATGGGTCTTCCTTCATTTCCGAAGTGTTCATCCACACTGGGTTCAGGTCCTGTTTGTAATAATTATTCCGTGGCTCGTAGTGATAAGGCTTTCTTGATAAATTAGCCGGTGTATAAATGTCTACATACATACATACATACATACATGCATACATACATACATACATATATACATACATACATGCATGCATGCATGCATACATACATACATGCATGCATGCTTGCATACATACATACATACATACATACATACATACATACATACATACATACATACATACATACATGCATACATACATACATACACATAGTTTATCTTGCGGTGTTGATATATACCCTAAACAGAATGCCTATAATACGGAGAGTCATCAATCGGGACCCCAGGTGTAGTAGAAACAAACCTTATCAGACAAAAGCGATTCATTCGGCCGTAATTATAGGCCTAATATGCCTAATATGCAATTCAATAATATCACTTGGTCTTTGTCTGTGGAGTCTTCTGTACTTGACGGCAATTCGCAAGAATCTGTATGTTATGCTTGTATCTTTATGTACAGTATAACTCGAAGAATGCATACGTACATGCATGCATACATACATATGCATTCATACATACATATGCTTACAGACATACATATGAATTCATACATACATATGCATGCATATATACATGCTTACATGCATGCAAACATACATTTGCATGCATATGTACATGCTTACATACATTCAAACATACATATGCATGCATATGTACATGCTTACATACATGCAAACATACATATGCATGCATATGTACATTTTTGCATACATGCATACGTGATTGCCTTCAATTTAATAATATCATTTAAAAATTAGTGTCACAGTGCTGTATGTAGGAGGAAAGTTAGGAAACTTCTCGCTGATTCATGGCTTCCTGTACGAGATGGAGAAGGAAACGAATAAGAAGGAAGAGAAGAAGATGGAAAAAGAGAATGAAAAGAAGTAGGAAAGGATGAGGAAAAGAAAATGGAGGAGGAGAAGGAAATAAAAAAGGAGGAGGATGCAAAGAAAAAGATGATGATATAGAGAAGTAATCCAAAGAATAAACGTCGGTATAAAGTGTTAACGACTTCATTTTCCTTAGCCTCGGCATATATGAGGGCGGGTGGCCAGTTCTTTGGCTGTCTGATCTTCACATCAACAGTGTATGGTCAATTTACTCATTAGAACTGAATTTTCTAGGCGGGGCTAAAGGGGACCCGATATCTCAAAACAACTGTTAGTTCTTGCAAGGATTTCAACCTCCGAACTCACGGTGGACAGCCGAGCATGCTAAGCACTATGGACGATCGCGCATCCCACAAAATAAGAGGAGAAGGAAAAGCAGGAAAAGAGGCAACAAAGCAGGAAAACAAGGAGAAGCAGGAAAACAAGGAAAAGACAAGGAAAGATAGACGCACACTCACAAACACAAAGTCACACCTACACATATACAACATGTGCCATGTGTTTAAATGGCTATACGTGTGTATGGCTGTGTCCGGTACGTGCGTGGTTAAAGCGCCAGTATGTAATACTCCTTAGGAACGTGAGAAGGACCGTGTGTTAGTAATTGGCTGCTCATGAAGTTCTGTTAAGACGAACTGGGTCTTCTCTCTACTTCTCTGCATGTCGTTAAATCTAGTCCTGACCTCAATTGCTGATGCAAATTCACACACCCATCTATATATATATATATATATATATACGCATATAAATATACATGCATGCATATATATTGATGGATCTGAAGGACCACCCAAATTGGTGGAACTTTGCAAAGATTTTTACAGTATACGGAATGTTTAATATCGGATGAGAAATCATCTGCGTTCATTCACTCATTCAATGCTACTTTTACTACACACAAGAAACCGTTGCATCTGCATGGCATACTTGCAAATATTCGCGAGCTAAATCGAAACTAATTCCTTTCGCTTAGCCGGAGATACGATAGCAGCATGAGCTGCGGTGCCATGGCAACGGAAGACATCTTCCGATAGGCTTATAACATCTGCTCCTAATTATCACATGGCAACTTAAGCATCGTTTTCGTTTATAATTGCAGCAATTTGAATAGAAATATATATCAATCATTATTTATTATTATATCATTATGTGCTAGATATATATTTTGTAACCCTATGTTGCTACAAATAATAGACTTGTAATATTTTAGATTATGCATATACATTGAATACAATTACAATTACAATTACATACTGTTCGAATTGACTTGACGACTGATTATGTAATGCACTGTCGGTCACCATAGGTGTAAGTGGCGCACTATAGAAATATGTTGTCGTATTGTATTGTAATGTATTGTTCTGTGTTGTATTGTATTGCTTTGCATTGTATATTAGACATTGCCACAAGAACACTATCTGCAGTACTGACCCTGTTCTCAGTGAGATTGAGTGTGGCAGATAGTTCGGCGACGTCTACGCTGCTCAGGTAGTGAGTATGTCGGAACTTCTGCTCAAGTACCGCCACCTGGTGCTGAGTGAACGGAACGCGAGGGTTTCGACCGAGCTTACGTTTCTTTGATCCCTCTTTAGACTTCTTTGTTCCTATTCAAGTAAATCACAATCATAATTAATCAATCGAAATTGATCGTCTGGATCTACAATTAATCGCCAAAATCGATACCCTTTATATATGGTTCTTTTTGTTAAAAATGTTTGCTGAGTCTAAAGTAAAGTATTCCATATCCCACAAGTGAGACGTAGGGGAGGCGCTCACTTTCCTTTTCTTTAAGACCTTAAGCCGGAAATGGACGAATTTCAAGGTCATGGACACGGGGCCAGTGCATCACAGGACTTGCCGTTTACTTCCCAGCTTACGCTGGTACCAAATTCTACGGCTTGGTGACAGAGGCACAGTGTGCGCATACAACTTCCCCAGGGTCTTTATGCACGGGGTCGAATCCGCAACCGCAAGATCATTGACCAAAGGAGTTACCGATAGACCACCGTGCCGCATTGCTCAGCTAACATTTCATATTTTCTTAAACCGCACTTGTTGACAGTTGACACCACATTTGGTCTTTGGGTAAATTGCTGAAGTCTAATCAATAATTAATGAAACTATTGGTCGACTTGACGAAGGTTTGACATCGGCTGTCACTTATAGGCTGCTTAAAACCGCGCGCTATATAAATGCTGAAATGCAACACCACGTGCAATTACTTCACCAGTCATGTGCACTAGATTCTATAATAATTTATTTTTCTAATTTTATTATTTTATTTTTTAAATAAATTTTTAACCTAATTTTCATAAATAGAATGATGAGATTGCAAAAACTAAACTGACACATTTACCCCAGCAGTCAGTTGAAATATTAGCTCATATTATAGAGATACGCAATATGATAATTAATTATAATATTAGCTACTAATGAAGACCGTAATTGCTGAGGCGAATTACTCCCGATGAAAGGAAGGCCTGTGTATAGGCCTACATAGTCGATTCTTACGTAGGCCTATATATATGTATGCGCGTGGACATGCTTACGCGTATACGTATGTATACTCACATGTATGTGTGCATGTTTGCGTCAAGACGCTTAATATAGCGGCTTTTAAGTCATTCTCAAAAGTGCTGCGTATACCTACTTGCATAGGTGCATACATACATACAGACATAAATGCAAACATGCAAACAAACATACATACATACATATTTCAACCTATATGCATGCATACAAACATACATACACACATACGCATATACATACATACATACATACGTACATACAAACAAACAAACAAACATACATACATACGTATATATATGCAAACATACATACATACATACATACATACATAAATACATACATACAAACATGCATACTATTCAAGCAATGAAGAGAAATGTCATAGAGAAGTGATATACTGGAACTGACTTGGTAGTTTTGGAGGTTTATATCGGGTGCACTGGAGCCAGGAGAGGCGCTGAGATGATGGGGAGCAGGCAGAGGAGGGCGTGGACGACGGGGGAGGAGCAGGAGGAGGTGCCTTTTCTCCGCAACTGGAACCATCTCTCGCAACAGACTTGAAAACCGTAAACTGTCCCTGCTGGTCTTCACGCTTCGCTAGCATATCCTCTTCGTCATCATCGTCCTCCTCCTCCTCCTCACCAATCATTCGACCAGAACTATCGCATCTGTCTTCATCCTTCGCTTCGTCGTCGCCTAGGCAACGGATGAGGATCTGCGGCAGCGCTGAAACACCGGAAGTCGACAGGTGACTTCCGGTCTGAGGCAGATCGTCGAAGCCGAGGATGCGATGGATGGAGAACTTGAGTCTGGATGCGGCTGGTTGTGGAGTGGCATCGACTCCTCTGCAGTCGTCTGCATTTCGACTGCTTCTCAGGTCGTCAGACAGTTTCATCGAAGACTGGGCCAGGAAGTCAGTCGTTGCCGAAGAAGTGTCTGCAGATTCAGCAGTTGCTGAGTCGACGCTGCTAGGACAGTGATGCTCTTCCAAAGACATTGTCAAAATCGATCAATGTTCGCCAATTGTCTTAACCTGTTCAATCATCCGAAGACTTCCTTATCCATAACCAGTTCATTAGAACATGGAATGTTCTATTAACGATCTGCAGAATCCTTATTTCCAGCATTCATACTGCAGTTTAGAATATCAGCTTGACCAATCAAATAATTATTTCTAATACAACAAAATCGATTGTCAAGATAATTTTTTTGTTTTCTACAAAAGGATTCGCTGAGAAACTGTTCTAGATATAGACAGCTGTTTATGTAAGCGCTGATTGAGCCTTAGAAAGCAGAAAGCCATCCGTCCAGCGTTGCCTTCTCCGTCTCAGCTTCTCAGCGGTGTGTTTGCGTGCTTAAGCGCTGACTCCTTTCATTTATCACAGCGCTTAATCTGTTGCAGCGACCACTCTTAGCGCTTGTTAACGTAACGACCGTCGCCCTGTCATGCAATTGCGACATTCGTCTATATATGTAGGCGACCACGCACGCAGCGAAGGGGCGGTCTTTGTTGCCATGGCAACCGGTCGACGTCCCGTGTCATTGGCTGTTGTTGCGTTGATTGACATTGTCACCGACCGCCGTGCACCGTGGCTGCGCGTATCATTCGGAAGGAAACGACGGCGCACGGAAAAAAATTACACAAGTCTTTATTCAACAAACAATTAAGACCAATGACAGCCAGACCACACGCCATCTCCATACACACACGCATATCCATATGATGACACATGCATATATATGCGTATAAAAACTCAGATATATATATATATATATATATATATATATAATATATAATAGGCCTATATTTTACGAGTAGCCTAATGAAAATGTCTAAATACCACGTATAAAATATTACTGACCTATTAGTGTGTTAGGCCCACACGAAATGTGTTATAGACTTTCTTTCTTTCTTTCTTTGTATGTATATGGATATGAATGTATGCATCCATGCATGTATATATGTGTGCGTGTGCATATGTATGCATGTATGCATGTATGTATGTATGTTTGTATGTAGGTCCATATGTAGATTCTAGGCCGTTCTTGTTGGTCGGGATCAACACTTCTGATGACCTTTTGACCTCTAAAGATCCAAAAGTTACGACTCATGGGATTATATGAATTGTTTGAAGGACTAGCATGATCTTTAAAGCTTAGGCCTATATATGGCACAAAACTTGTACCACCGTCGCGTATCAGAGTATTAAAGACAAGTCGTTTTCTAAAACGTTGTCACCGGCTTCTTTGCCCCCTCCCTAAAATTGACTTTCTCTTCCTCACACATTTTTAAGACGCATCACATGTAATTTCCCCCGGTTTAGGCCCTCCCGCTTTTTATATTCGATGGCCTATGCATCGACATTTGAATCAGGATGTCTAACATTTGAATCAGGCCTATCTAGGCCTGTGCTAGTGTTGTGAGTGAGTAATGCGTGGCTTTGACGGATCGTTTGTGGAGCCAGGTAAACCACAACAACAACCATGCTCTGCAAAAACAGCTCGTGACTGAATCAAATCGTAGACGCGTTAAGGTTATAAAGGGCATGACAGATGAGTAGTGAATCACTGTCATGGTGCTACACAATTAATTACTTACCATACCTTACCTTGCCTTTTCATTACCTTGCCTTTACAGTGCCTTGCTTTTACATTACCTCGCATTGTATACATGTATGCACACGTGCAAACACATATATGTGCATACAGACAGACAGACAGACAGACATACAGACAGACAGACAGACAGAGACTGTTGGACATACATAATTGTAATTGCAATGACGACAATTTATATAGCATCGTAAATAGCAGGCTACTTCTATGGTGCTTTACAAAGTCAAAAGTCAGCCCAAGTACTAAGAGTTATGCAGTAAATTGAATTTCGGCTGTTTTTTTAAAGAGGTCGACTCTTTTGGACTCCTGAATGGATGCCGGAAGGCTGTTCCAGGCGCGCGGGCCAGCGACCCGAAAGGCCCGATCACCCATTCTAGTCTTAGTTGCCAGTACAAATACACTGGCGGACTCTGATGATCGCAGCCGCAGTCGGTTGGGGTCGAACAAGAACATACATGTATACACGCAAATACATGCATAAGTGCATTATTATTTCTGAATTTATTAGGCGACACTATCCAATGGCTTAGCATCCATCGTTTGCGCCGAGCAATTGCTCAAGGTCCCTACACAGTATCCGTCTCAGGGAGTTTGGAACCTGTATCTCTCCGCGTTACAAGCCGAGCACTCTCTCCATTAGGCTACCGCGCACCACATACAGATAAGAGATACGGATGATTACACAGACGCGGCCATAGGTGGCGCTTTTTGACCCTCTCCTCTGCAATCATGCGTTGGGCTGAGCGTCGGGATGATAGCTTCAGCTGTATTGACTTGGAGTCGAAGAGGCGCTGTTTCCCAGTTCGCTATAGCATCCAGTTAGTTATTCACGGTTCGCTGATTCCACTGCGTTTCTCGTCCAAAAATCTGGCTCCACTGAGGGGTGTCATCATCACCCCACTGGGGTTCACCAGATGATCGTCATTAACGGCAGAAGTCCACCCTATCCGCGTGTATCTACGGCAAGGGACAATTGGGCAACGCCCGCACATCCCACCCGTTGAGATAAGCGCTGTCCACTGCCCCTCCCGCTCACGATCCAGTTTTACCCTAATTGCTCGCAATTGCTGCCCTTCCTCGATCGCCAACAACGGCGCGCAGAGAAAAAGGTCGGGTCAAGGAGCATTGCGCATGACACATGCGGGATCATTTATAGGTCTATGAAATTATTATATGCCGTCTCGCATGAATGAACTCGCACTTCTTGTCAGTCTGTTTTAATTCGATAGACGCGTGTGCGTACATGTACACTACAAGGTAATGTTAAGGCAAGGTAATGTAAAGTAAGGTAAGATATGGTAAGTAATTACCTGTGTAACAGCCATGACAGTGATTCACTTCGCTTGTTGATATTTTTAAAAATTCAATTATGGTTTCATCTTTATTAAGCTTAATAGTCCACTTTTTGCTCACACTGCGATTTAGGAGATTTTCAGAGGCGCAGATTTAGCACTGACTATCCTTTGCTCTGTTTTTGCACTTGTGGGGGCCGATGCATTGTTCTTTACCATCTCAGATATAACTGTCCCTCCTCAGAGACCTCCATTCTCATCTTCCGCAAATCACCACTTCTCTTCCTCCTTCCAGTCCCTCTCCTCTTCCTCCTCCTTCTCCTCCTTCTCTTCCTTCTCCTTCTCCTGCTCCTTCTCCTCCTCCTTCTTCTTTTCCTCCTCTTCCTCCTCTTTCTTCTCCTCCTTCTTCTCCTCCTTCTCATCCTTCATCTCCTCCTCGTCCTCCTTCTCCTGCAGTGTAGTCGTCTCCTGTCGGCCACATATATAAAAGAGGCGACGATGATGATCAAAAAACTAATTTCAGGCCATTTATTGACCGACGACCTTCATTAAGGACGACCATTCGACCAAACACAGACCAAGGGAATGACGGACAATCATCTCCAATGAATATAGAAATGAAAACACACACACAGACATATACACACACATGCGCACATACGCACGCATGCGCACACCGTGTGAGCAAAGAAGACCCTATGTTATAGCTGTAATATCATCTTGCAATATCTCAATTCGTCTCAGTACCTTAATACTTTGAGAAGTTCTAAAAAGCGCTATATGAATGTCAGGACACACTTCACACAGACACAGACAGACGCACTCACACACACAGACAGAGTTTTATTTCGGCGGGTGCAGGTTGGACACGGTGGTCTATCGGTAACGCGTTTGCTCAATGATCATGCGGTTGTGGGTTCGACTCCGTGTAACGACTCTGGGCAAGTTGTTTGCGCACACCGTGCCTCTGTCACCAAGCAGTAGAATTCGGTACCAGCGTAGGCTGGGAAGTAAACGGCAAGTCCTGCGATGCACTGGCTCCTGTCAAAGACCTTGGGATTCGTCCATTGCCGGCTCAAGGGTGTAAAGTAAAGGAAATGAGCGCCTCCCCTAGGCTTCTCATGGGACATGGGAGCTTTACTTACTTACTTTTGAGTCTCCGAGAAACAGTCACTGCGCGTGGCGATCTACATGGAGCAAGTCTTTCACGCACACAACACGCAAACTTTCGGTCAGAGAGGAGCGACGCCAACCTTTATTCTTGAGAGTAAGTTATGACTGTATCGAAAACGCTTTGTTCACTTTTGATTGTTCACTTTTAAATGTCTGCATGAACCCAGGCGTTTCCTTTATTTTGTAAACAGTTGGCGAGGTCACATAGAGGTTTGACCCCGAATTTCCCAGGGCAAAACCAGCCATCAAAATGTAGATATTGGAAACGAGCATTGCTAACTTATGTGTAACATATGTCGGTTCCACTCGGTTCTTGCGTTTCATTGTATTTGCGACGATGATATCGGATGGCATCGAAGTCGTCATATGACTTTCCTAATTTCGTTCTCCCAGTTTCAGATTGATACACTATGTACATCGTCTGTTTGGCATTTTGCATGTGTGTGTTTGTGTCATTGGGCGTTTAGGTGTGTGTGTGTCGACGTATGTCTGTGTTTGCGCGTGTGCTTGTCTGTGTGGTTGTATTTTGTAAGTTCTCCAACTGTATGAGTCGGTTTGTCTAGCCCTGACTCTTACAAAGGACATATGTTTAGCGAAGCTTTGGACCCAGACAACCGTGCATTCATATCGATACATATCTCAGTAGCAAATAGATCGATTTTACGGTCTGCTTTAATAACTGCGGGATGACGTGACATCATTGAAGCGCTTAGTATATCGTTTGGACACGGCATAATAAAATACATCATAATTGAATATCTGAATAAACATATTGAATATCGTATCATACAGTACAAGCAGGGACTTCACGATGTGACTTATGTTGATAGTGGGTGTCGTAAGAACGCACAGAAAGCGTCCTAAGGCCTGTAATTATAGACTCTTTGTGACGAAAGTTAATTTTTCCTTTGCCTTTATGAGCGAAGATCTTTATCGGCGAGAAGAAAGCCCCAAACTTCGGCAACGGGCGATGTCCTTATACGTCAAGCAGATAGACACCGAGCCAGACAGGTAGACGGTCGGACAGGTAGATTACAATAGTCCTGTCTTTTTCAGGTGGTCTGACGAATCGCGTGAATCTGTAAATGGGGTTCTCAATTTTTAGTCGACAACGAGGGTGGCGTTTGCATGTTGAAGCAGATGTTGCCGTCACTATCAATCAATCAATCATATCAAACTTGTATTCAATGATTTCGTATCTATGCGCCGTTGCATGCGTGTGTTCGTGTGTATGTGTATTTACGGCCAAGTATGTTGGGTGTATTATAGGAGTTTGTGAAGCCAATAAACACGGGAGTCTAAGCTGGGACACCTGCGCACACGTACATTCCCACGATCCCTGCAGCCGGCTTCCTACGATGATATTACTTGGGGGTCTCTGACCAAATGAAGTCGGGGAATCATGATAACTCATGACAATTATCACGTTACATCATGAACGACAATGGCCATGATTAAAGTCAGCTGACAGACAGAGAGAAAGACAGACAGAGAGAAGAGACAGAGAGAGAGAGAAAGACAGACAAAGAGAAAGACAGACAGAGAGAAGAGACAGACAGAGATAAGGACAGACAGAGATAAGGACAGACAGAGATAAGGACAGACAGAGATAAGGACAGACAGAGAGAAAAAAAGAGAAAGACAGACAAAGAGAAAGGCAGACAGAGAGAAAGACAGACAGAAGGAAGACAGACAGAGAGAAAGACAGACAGAGATAAGGACAGACAGAGAGAAAGAAAGAGAAAGACAGACAAAGAGAAAGGCAGACAGAGAGAAAGACAGACAGAGAGAAAGACAGACAAAGAGAAAGACAGACAGAGAGAAAGACAGACAGAGATAAGGACAGACAGAGATAAGGACAGACAGAGAGAAAGGCAGACAGAGAGAAAGACAGACAGAGAGAAAGACAGACAGAGAGAAAGACAGACAGAAGGAAGACAGATAAAGAGAAAGACAGACAGAGGGAAAGACAGACAGAGATAAGGACAGACAAAGAGAAAGGCAGACAGAGAGAAAGACAGACAGAGAGAAAGACAGACAGAGAGAAAGACAGACAGAAGGAAGACAGATAAAGAGAAAGACAGACAGAGGGAAAGACAGACAGAGATAAGGACAGACAGAGAGAAAGACAGACAGAGAGAAAGACAGACAGACATAGAGACAGAGACAGAGAGAGAGAAAGACAGACAGGGAGACAGAGGGACGAACAAAGGGAAAGGGAGACAGACAAAGCTAACACGACGGCGGGAGCTTCATCGGCCCCAGGCAACGTGTTTCACGGTTCGCTGTCTCCCCCAGAGCACTTGCCGATCTTTCCCGCTTTCCAATTTACTCTTATGATCGGGCATCTTGCGCTTCTGTTGCAACGCGTCGACTTACGTCATGCGTCGTCGGAGGGTGACTTCGCTGCCCAGGGGCTGCCTTATTTACTTACCCTTCTGGCCACGTCCCTCTTCCCTTCATCTATCCGCTCTGTCGCCTTGCCCTGACCCTCTCGCTTCGCCCCTAATCGGGCAAATTTCTGGATTTGCACCCACAAATCTGGAGACGTGTCAACGCATGGTCGGCCACCTCGCTTGCGCAAATCTTAACTCAATAAAGGCCAAATTAATGATGACCCTCGCTGCATGCCTACCTTCTCGAACCCCTCATTCCACAAAATGCCTCCCGCTCTTATTCGTCATAGGGTAAAATCGGAGAAAAGCTTCAATGCTACAAGCTACAGAGAAGCTAATGCAGGTACCTAGTTTCAAGAAGTTGCAGGCTAACGAAATTACACAAAGCACGAATGAAGATCTAGTTTAATGGGATAGCTAAATATTTACGTAACTTAGGAATGGGTTATGAAGACCCAGGTTAGATTAATTTAAGTGCACATTTACTATTAGTTAACACTGATGCTGGCTAGTAATGTAACAAGTTACACTGAGGCTTGAAGAGGAATCTCGAGAGACGTATAGCGGCGATTATTAATTACATATAATTAATTAGCAGTAGACCTAAGTTTACACCATAACACACACTGGTTAGATTACCCTCATTTCCTAATATAAAATAATATAATATATTATAATATATGATATGATGCGATACGATATGATATGATATAATATAATTTAATCCAGTTACTTCTATAGCGCCGTTATCATGATGCGCAAGACATAAATACGTACAAAGTTAGATGGTCGCTTCAAGTGAAATCATAATGAAAAATCATTAACCGGTGGAGGAGAAGCAGGACTCATTCGAAAAGGTCAAAGAAACTCCTCCATATTTCGTGTGCATTTGATCTTCCATCGGCAGAAGAAGCTCACTTTTCAATGAACAACGACAACCAACTCAGACATCAACAGTTGAGTGGCGCACAGTGCGGATCAAACGGAAAACGCCTCCGGGACGGAAGTTCTCAGCTGGTTTACATGTAACTTTGTACGTATTTATAGGCACTTAATATAGCGCCTTTAGGGTACCTTTCAAAAGCGCTGCGCTCGCTAATCTAAGTCATGTAAAAGTTTATTAAGAACAACAGTGTCATCTGTGAACAAATAATGCTCCGATCACTGGAAAAGTCGCCGCCCGTGGGCTCTTGCACACATGTAGAGCCGAACCAACGGAGTCACATCCAGAATTCACAGTTGAGTTATTGGTGTGGCCAGGATTCGAAACGCAGCCTACACACCGACAGATCACAGTATACATCAATACGCCAGTGTGTGTTTGTTTGTGTGTGTGTGTGTATGTGTGTGTGTGTGTGTGTGGAGACGTCGGTGGAGGTTGGATGGCCCATGAAAGCGCATGCGTGTATCATTGGCGTAGGCCGAGGTCCATGTGTTTTCCCGCGCGCCCGCACCGTAAGCCCCGCATCGAGTCTCTGTTTGTCAACATTGCATTAACGGATAATTAATCTAAGACCGAATAGAGGTTTAAAATTTCTAATTTCACCTATAGCCTCATAGAATTTCGATTCTAATGAGACTCAGTCGGCGCGTACATCAAAGAAGACTCGAGATTGGCAGACGAACTAAATGAAATATTATGCACGCGATTAAGTCTCGTCCAAGTCTCGCGATCGGGCGACAGCAACGCATAATCATTGAATAAATGTCGTGCCGGGCAAATTAAACGTTACAGCGCACATCACTGCAGAATTGGATACTGCGACGGCAGCGCCGACGACGGTCAGTGCGAACGCGGCGCACACACCTTGAAGGCTTGACAATCAATCGGACTGTGCGCAGCAAGTAATATTCGCGTCTTATGTCCACCTGAGACCCGATTAGTTCATTGTCTTTGACGTGCGGGATCGTATTGTCTGCTGACAGGACCATCACGACGGCTAAAACACGGACCCCGATGATGTATTAAGGCGTCCGGGACATCGGCAACCCAGGAGGCATCTAGGTAGCTAGGCGGGCAGGCAGGTAGGTAGGTGGGCAGGTGTCTGATGATTGTTCCCTGACGGTGGTGGTGGTGGTGTGCAAAGTCGTTGCTGTCTACATGTAAAGGTGAGCCCGAGATTGAGGAGAAAAGGAAGGAGGACTTCCAATTATGCTGCTGCTGCTGATGATGATGCTGTGTGTTTGTGCCGAACGAGGATGCTGGGTACACAAATACGTGCCTGGCGCATCTGTTAATAAGTCCGTTCGCTTATCGACGATGCCTGTTTTATTCGCTTTAATCAAAGCGCCGGACAAAAGACGGCGGAGGCGGTCGTCCAATTAAACATTTTTGCCATCGAGGATCAAGAGACACGCTTACGTGTCGCACCACCGACGCTCATGCGAACGAGAAGGATTTATAGGTCCACCAGCCGCTCCTCAGTGGCCAGAGCCTCTCATAAATCGGGGGATCATCTTGCACCCTAGGTTCACGGCCCTATACCTGCGCGCATTCGCAAGTCTGTGGAGACCATCCTATCCGGGGTTCTCTGGCCTTCGTAGACTAAGTCCTATGGTAATGCCAGATACCACAGACAGTTTCTAATGTCCTACCAAGAGTTATCTGTCTTTCGAAGACCAAGTCCTATATTAATGCCAGCGACCACAGAAAGTCCTCCATGTTTACAGTTTTGCTAAGTTCTAAATCGTCTGTAAAAATTAGTTTGCGTTGTAATGGAATTAGTGCCTTGACAGATTTTCGTTAAATGTAATGGGCGTGATGGAACTTCAACGCCATATGAAGCCATATAGTGCAAAGGAACGTAATCGCTAGGTGGCGACACATCCAACACACGAATACTGTCAAGTCAAAAGATCATTCACTAGGTGGCGAAAGCCCATCGCATGCGCGATCGCGACTAACGGCCGATTTGGTTTAAAGGTGAGACACTGGTCAGCTGCTAAATAAAACTCCGCCACTGCCTTGTTTGGGGGTAGTGCCAGTCCCAAGCCTGGATAAAGGAGGAGGGCGACGGCAACGGCCTTTGATGCCATAAGCTGTCGTTAAACTGTGGAACTACTACTGTTAAATAGGCTGCTGCGTCAAAGACATCTTTAAAAGCACTCCCTTGATGCCATGTATTCGTCAATTCGTGTTAACTCGTAGATAGAAGCAGTTCGTCTAACTCTCAAGGGAAAGTCAACAGCCCAGGCAGCCATAAGATATCGTTAAACTCGGGATCATAATCATAATCGTAATCGCAATCCCGAGATTTCTACAGCGCCCAACGAAAGCCACGTCAATGGGATCAACATTATATCCGATACCGATGGTGGTTATATTTCAGAGATTTTAATCTCAGGCTAGCACGGTCCGTGCACGGGGACCTTAAGAAATGGCACCCATTCAAACGGGCAAAGGTAGTAAAGGATCTCATATATACATATACATATATATACACACACACATATATATACATGTGTGTGTTTAAATGAGGAGAGATACCTACTGGATTCCGACTGGGCTTCTCCCATAGATTATGAATTTCTATACGGTTTCACATGAAACAGCCACTGATTGATGCCTTATGCGCTTTGGTAACAGGGCTATTGAAGTCATTGCATTAGCTTAGATAGATTATATAGGTGTGTGTGTTTGTTTGTGTGTGTAGTGCAATTTGTGACCTGCAGCAGTATGGAAAGGACCTTAGGCAGGAGCGAAATATATGGGGTATCTTCAGTGGGGACAGTCTGAAGTATTGGGGAAAGTTTCATCCACAAACCAGGGTTTCTCAGGTCATTAAGCAGGAGCCTGTGGTCGAATAGAAGTCAGGAAACTATGTAAACGCAATCTAACAAAAACTCTAACTACGCCCCTGTTCATAAAACCCTGACTACGCCCCGTTTCCTAAAACTCGTAAACCGGTGTAAATGTCTCTGAAAACAAGAGCGGACGAAAAAGAAGCATATTTATGCAAAAATTAATTGTATTCACGCAGATCACAACTAGTACACACAGATTTACGTTCGCTTCAATGCTTAGCCACATGAGCTGAATACAGAAAATCAGCCTCATTAGCATATTAACCATATTTCTTCGCTGCTAAAGCCACGCGGCGGATGACTAAAAAGAATCAAGTGTCTGATTTAAACGACGCATAGAGTTAGCATGCATTTCTAATTTACTTCTCGAGTTCAGCCATAGTTTGCTTGGTTGCCCGCTCAACCTATCTTTAGACCAGTGTAAAAAACTCGTTACAGAAGGAAGTTAGAAAGTAAGTAAGAAATCAGTTTCAGCACAAGTGACAGTCTGATTTGACACCCCATACGCTAACCACTAGACATCAGGGTGAGTGACAAATGATAAAATAATCTTAGAACTTCTATAAAGCCACTGTAATAATGCTCAAGGCATCAGTCGATGGTCGCTACTAAGTAAAATCGTAATAGAATCAAAGAGAGGAGTCCGAGAAAACACGGAAACAGCCTAAGAGTGAAATGAGTCCAGGGAAAGATGAGTTTTCAATGAGATTTGAAGCCAGTATATACTTTTCAGAGAGAACGTCTACTGGAAGAGAGTTTCAGAGTCCAGGGCAAGCAACAGAAAAGACACGCCTTCCGAGAGCTGTCCATATCTACAGAATTGTCAGATTTAGACATTCAGTAGATCTGCTAGAGACAATTCTTTGAAGCCAGTATGGAAGTTAATAAGGTTGGCTGAAATGAAGAGTCTTGTATACGATTAGCCTAGTCTTGAGCATTATTGGCTTTTCTATTGGCAGCCAATGCAGTGATTTTAGGATTGGTGATATATTATCATATTTTGGAATTTTAGTGATAGCTGTGGCCAAAGTGCTTTGGACTTTGAAGTTGCATCAAGTTAGCTTTTGAAATGCCAGTAAGAAGCGAGCTGCAGTAGTCAAGACAGCTGGAGACCAGGGCATTAGCCAAACAAACCAGAACAGAAAAGGGGATGTGGCGCCTAATCCTACGGATATCACAGATGTGGTAGTGGGCAGAATTACACAGAGAATTAATGTGCTCACTGAATGACAGGTTGGAGTCAAACAAAACAACCAAAATACTCAAGAATCATCGCTGGTCATTTTACAAACAGCTAATGTCATTGCTTGTCTTCAGGTCTTATTGCGTGCCTGTTAATCTGCATGTTTCTCTACTCGTAATCTAATCTGAAGACATCTACGGTGCCATTATCATATTGCTCAAGTTATCAATAGGTAAACGCTTATATATCGTTGTCTTTCTGTACGTATGTCTCTATCTCTCTGTATGTCTCTCTGTATGTGTATCTGTTTCTTGTATCTCCTTCTAGTCGAGCATCTTTATGCATGCATGTCTGTGTCTCCATTCTTCTGTCTGCCTCTATCTTGTCTTTTTCTATCCTTCTGTCTGCCTCTATCCTTCTCTGTGTCTCTATCTTTCTGTCTGAGTCTCTCCTTCTGTTTCTGTCTGTCTTTCTCTTCCTGTCAGCATTTGAATGTCTAATTCAGTCTAGCAACTTCTGTTGTACACAAATGTTGACCACAAAACAGTGCAGCCCGCATTAGCCTGTGTCCTTCAATTGCACAAGAGATACTATCACAAATCAATCAATAATAATCAAGTATCAATCACTAACTATGCAATCAAATTTATACGCAGAAAGAGTCAGTCATCTTGCAGGCGAATCGCAAACTCTATCAATGCAGCTCAAACGATAGCTTATTAATTAATTACACGATAGCCTATTAATTAATTACACGTCAAACGATGCAACAAATGTGAGGTAAATGTATAGAATAATTAGTATTTGTTCCTTCGGCTACAAGTAAACCGTCAGACTTATAGGAGATTCCACGAGAATTCTGAAGAGCCTGGCGCAGATCTTGGAAGCATGAAGCAAAGCCTGGTATTTGTTTCAAGCGTAGTTGCTCTTTTTTGATTCGAAAACGGCTGCATCAATTCTCCATCTGATTCATTTCCAACAAATTTTCAGAAAGACCCTTGACAGAACATTTCTGTCTTGATCAGTTCTTGCAACTGATTCATCCCAAAAATTTCCAGAGAAGACCTGTTATTGAACATTTCTTTCAGGGTCTCTACTTCTATTGAAAACTCGCTTTTAAATCCGTTCCCAGTTCCCAATACTGAGATTTTTGGAGCCGTGAAAAAGTTGAATTTTTAAAATTGAAGCTTCTTCATATAATTATATCCCGCCCCTACAGAATCCCTCGGTAATCGCATGAGACCTACCACTTAATTTTAGGAAGTCGAGAGGAAAATGCACCCCGCCAATGTAACAATAGTAAACATGCAGGTAATCAATCTACCTTATATAAAAATTGCAGAATACATTATTACGAGAGATAGTGAGTAAAACATATTGATTGTTGCAGCAGAAAAATTCGCTTTGAAAGTCTGTTGCCTTTCCGCTCCAAGCGACGGAATCTTGTTCTACGTCATTGCGGGAAACACGTGAGGAGTGACACATAGTCTTTATCAGCTGGAACATTAGGACGAAGCAGCCCAGTGTTTCTGCTGTTACAGATCAAAGCATAACTTGCCTCTTTTAAAATCTTAAAATCAGTTTATGCGTTTGAACTGTCGAACAGCGTATTGTTGTTTCGATCTTCGGATATTTTGAGGTTAATCTCTTTCGTCTTGGACTGAGTGGCGTTGGAACCGAACGAGGAGTGCCCGTCGAATCGATTCTGCTGTGAACTTAAGCCCAGGCTTTCCCAGGACGGAAGCTCCAAGGGCTCCAGTGAAAACTGGTCTAGGTCGAGGAATTCGAACGACTGGGAACGGTTTGAGGTAGGAACAGTTGAACTTGTCTCCGAGTCGCTTTTTCCTTTTCCGGTTTCTAAGGTTCGTCCTCGAGGCAGATTGAAACCGGCTGACTTTTCATCGGTGGGAAACCTTGCCTGAGCGTTAGAAGATGGATAAACAATAACTTCGTCTTCATCGTCAGAACTGAGCTGCTGCAACGGAACGATTGATATCGACTGCGCGTGTGACAGCTCGCAACCGCCGATGCCATTAACTCTGTTCCAATTTTCTGTTCCACCTGGTCGCACTTGATACGCCTTCTGCTGATATTCAGCGTCCTCTTCTTGCTCTTCCTCCTCTTCCTTCTTCTCCTCCTCCTCCTTCTTCTTCCCCACGCCATCTGTGTGTCTATTGTCATTTCCGTAAAATGCCATTCCGTAGAAGAATTCCTCGAAATCCTTCCCATCAAATACGACCCCAGGTTTGTCAAATTCCGAAAGAGGTTCTCGTGTTCTGTTCCGTACTTTGTGCGCCGTTCCTTCTTCGTTCTCCATTTCAGTCGTGTTCAGTTTTCGTTGATAGTCGGGGACGTCACTGTTCGATTCACCTGTTGCATCCAGATTCTCCTTCGTTCCTGTTGCGTCATCGTCAGCTGTTGCTCCTTCAGGAGATGAAAAAAATTCCAACACTCGGGGATCGGTGTTCGTTGTTGCACTGAAGCCGTTTTCCGCGTAACTGTTGGCCCACGACTGCTCCACTTCCTCGTCCAGCTGCACCTTTATACCACCCTGCTCGCTGCCAACGAGAGAGACACCCGGTGGCACCCCTTGTGTTGGAGCCTCCGCGAACCTCGCCTCAAGCCCTGTGCTGTTTTGTTCTTCCCAAATCTTTGGTGCTCCATCTGTTGGCAAGACCTGGGCTGACGATGGTTCTGCTTCCGTTAAACTCTTCTCGGCCGTCAGCTGACCCTGCGAGTACATGAAGTCACCGGCACGAACGGTCGTTTCTTCACTGTATCCCTTGTCTTTCCCCTTCGCCCCTTTCTTCGGAGAGAAAAACTCCCTCAGTCGGTCGCCGATTGACGTGCTCGGCTTTCCCTTCGGTTCCTTGGAGTGAGGCGGAAACTGCTTCTGTTCGATGCTCATCGTAATCTCCGGCGAAAGATTACCAGATGTCTGAGGCGCGGGGCTTGACTCCTGGAGATTGCCTTTAACCGACAAGGCAGCAGTTTTGAGCGCAGGATCCTCCTGTCCCAGCTCGGTCTCAGCAGGTTTCTTGACCTCTAATGACAGCTTGGGTTCGATTCCGGTCTTCTCCTCCTCCTCTTCTTCTTCCTCCTTATATCCTTCATCAACCACATCAAGATCTATCACTTGATCTGGCAATCCGGTTTCTACCGTTTCACAAAAACGCTGGTAGAAGCTGTCCGTTTGACCTTTGCGAATGACTTCTACCTCTTGTTTCTGCTCTCTAGCGGCGTTCCAACGAAATCCCTGACCGGAAATGTTTTGTATCGTAGAGTTTTCTGAAGGTTTCGTGTCGTCGAAAGCATATTCATCGGCGTTCCAGGGATTTGAACGATCACGGTTCAAATTACCCGATTGCATTGAAGAGCCAAAGTATCCAGCAGGATCTGGAAGATCTGCCTTTCCATTAGCATCTACCTCCGACCCAAAGTCTACTTGGATCACTTCCTCATCACCCGATATCCCTCCCTCAGTTGACGCATGTTCTTGATCGCTGTAACTCTCTTCTCCCTTTTCCGCCTTTACACCAAATGATAGCGCGCGTCTGTCGACGCCGATCTTTTCGGAGTATGGATTCGAAGCTCGGAGTCCTCCGGCGTTCGTTTCCACCTCACTGTTTAGATCTAAGTCGTTCGCGGCCAAAGACATTCCTTCAGAGGCTGTTTTTGCGTTGATGGAAGAGATGATTTTGGTCTCATCTTCGTCATCCGAGGTCTGATCTTCGTCATTTCCGGTGTCATGAAAAGAATACCACTGTGACGAAGAATCCAGATCGAAACCTCCTTTTCCTGCTTTGGAAATAACTCGATTGTCCTCACGCACCATTCTCGGGCCCACTTCTGCAGATAGTTCTGCAGCTTCCACTGTATTCTGCTTATTTCTCTCTGAATAATCTAGATTAAGCTCAACCTCTGTCTTGTCTTGTCCCTCTGCCCTTTGTTCATCTTGATTGACATCAACTGTACTCCAAACATCTTGAAAAGTAGAATTCATCGCTGTGTCAGTAACGTAGACGTGCTTTGAACTTCCAGTATTTGGTCGGCTGCCTTCAAGCGCCGAGTCGGCGTCAAGGTGGGGAAGCTCGATTCTGAAATCGGACTGCCACGTCGGTTCAGCAAGGGACTCTTCGCCTTTGTGCTCACTGGTTTCATCTGGTCCAGGAACTCTCGGGTATGTGGCATTGTCTACCAGTCTATATCCATTGCCAATTATCTTCACGTGGTCTGCGTCTTCGTCATCATCATCTTCTTCTTCTTCAGAATCAACATCAGATTCAGCGTTGGTTCTTTGATTTTGTGACTTGTAGCTCGACTCTTCGTACTCGGTTACAATAACTTCAGGAAGGTCGAGCTTTCTGGGGTTCTTTCCATCATCGAAGGAGTCCGCTGAGTTCACCCGGATCTCACCTGTTGTTGCAGCGATCTCTTCGTCGTTCCTGTCGCGGTCGATTTGCTCTGAAGCCAACTCCGACATTGTAAGAATGTCCTGTTCAAAGTTTGACCCTTTGTTCTGTACCCCAAGTTTTGAGTTCAGTTCGATCTCGTTGCTCCATCTAGAGATATGTCCGGCGAGTGGCAAATGCGTGAAGCTGGAGCTGGGTCTGTGTTGGTCCAGTTTCGTGTCACGGTCATCGTCCTTCAAGGGCAAATAGACCGCTGACTGACTCCTCCCTCGCTCCTGTATCACATCAGCGGGCACTCTTCGTTCAGCGGGCAGTCCAACTTCTTCCAACGGTGGCTTGTGAACAACGATATCTAGTGAGCGTTTGACAAGGTGGAGCTCCACTGGATAGAACCTGGCCAGGTGTAACAAGGTCTGAGCGTGTTCCGGGGTCATGGTCTCCATGGAGATCGCCATGCTGACAATGTGATCGCCTGGCAGATAGAAAAAGACGCAGCAGTTTAGACTCAGTCATTTCAGAATCAAACATTCAGAATCAAACATTCAGAATCAAACATTCAGAATCAAACATTCAGAATCAAACATTCAGAATCAAACATTCAGAATCAAACATTCAGAATCAAACATTCAGAATCAAACATTCAGAATCAAACATTCAGAATCAAACATTCAGAATCAAACATTCAGAATCAAACATTCAGAATCAAACATTCAGAATCAAACATTCAGAATCAAACATTCAGAATCAAACATTCAGAATCAAACATTCAGAATCAAACATTCAGAATCAAACATTCAGAATCAAACATTTCAGAATCACGTATCGTAGACTCAAACATATCAGATTCAGACTTTGCAAAGCGAAACACTGAAAACTCAATCACTTCAGTTTCAACCAATGCAGAATATTCTATTCTATTCTATGCTATTCTAAGCTATGCTATGCTATTCATTTCTGGCTCAATCATTTATACACCAACTCAATCTCAACCATTTCAAACTCATCCACTTAAGACTAAACTCTTTTAGACTTAATTAGAATTGGAATTCTTCAACTGTTGTATCTAAGATGCTTTGCATACACGCACAACATCAGAATCTCTTCTAAGCAGCGCAAATGGGCTCTCGAGTTTTGGCCTTTCGTTAAGTGAAAACAGACGAATTTCACCTGGCTGACCAAAATTGAATAACCCTGTATTCGCTGAGCAGTATTCGTACAGTAAGAAATTGCGAGATTGTACACTACATTACTGAAACTGACCCAGGAACCTAGCTCTTGTGGACTTGATTTGATATAGCGCCAACCTGGTCCCCGTTTCTCAGCTTTTGTGTGGCGCTAAGAAATTTCGACAAGTTATGGTCACATTATGTTATACTCTGAGGTAACTGATTCGAAAACCATACATTTATGCAAATGCACATGTGAGAAAGATTTATCTGTTTGCAAACATCATGACCAAGAAAGCCTAAACGGAAGGGAACTGAGGATCAGGTCAGCGTCGACGAGTGCCCGGCCGTGGAGACAAACACAGAAGATCACATACCGGACTCGATTCTTCGCGATTTCTTGGCTGGACCATCGGGATGGACGTCCTTGACGATTATTCCGTTTCCAGTTCCTCCTTCGACGGTCAGTCCGATACCATTGTCGTCCTTGCTGACCAGGGTCACTGCCTCCACTGCCTGCGATTCATGACAAACATTACGTCACGATGCACAGTTCATTAAGTGCAAACGGTGTATAAGAGAGTAGACGATTAAAAGTATTTAAGTTTTTCGTTTTGGTTGGTCGAACTCGAAACAATATTGCGGAAGAGATGCTACAATCAATGTACAGTACCACAGTTATACAAACAGCCTTGCCTAAAGTTAATAGCTGACTAAAGGTCAAATTTTGCTGGGTATTCAAAACCTCAAGTCAAAAATCAAGTCCCCAATTTTTGAAAAGGTGAGATCGGGATATTGGTTTTAAGCGTCGGGCTACCACAGACTTTTATGCACCAAATACTTTTTAAAAGTTAACCTTTATAGAGAAATTTTCAAAAGATGCTCTTAAATTGCTGGTGGTTATGGCGGACCCCCGACTCCGGTGGAGAGCGTTACGACGCTCCATGGCAAAAAGGAATGTATGTGTCTGCCTGTTTGTCTGTCTGTTTGCCTGTCTGTATGTGTGTCAACCTGTTTGTCTGTTTGCCTGCCTGTCAACCTGTCTGTCTGTCAACCTGTCTGTCTGTCTGCCTGTCTGTCTGCCTGCCTGTCTGTCTGTGTGTCAACCTGTTTGTCTGTTTGCCTGCCTGTCAACCTGTCTGTCAGCCTGTCTGCCTGTCTGCCTGTCTGTCTGTGTGCCTGCCTGCCTGCTTACCCTATTTCCATTAGTTCCGAGTAATGCTAGGCTGCTGCCGTGGGTCTTGAATCCTCCAGTTTCGTGAACAGCTTCTTGTGCTCCTCCTTTCGACCCAAAGGTAAAGGCGTTCTGCCTCTGAGGTCCATTCGACTCAGCTGGGGTTTGTCTGTTGATCTCACTCTGAAAACATCACAACAGAAGCACCCACATTCTGCACCTCTGTCTGATTTGTTTCTCTTGAAGAATCGCCACACAATTTGTCACGATTACTGTTGCAATCACAAGTATGCTACTAGCAAATAAGCAATTTGAATAACGACTGCCTAAATAAGCAAAGACTATTTATACCACTTAAATAATGTTTCTCTAACTAAGCAAAGATTAACTCCATCTAGGCTAGAATGGACAGCGTTTTGTAAGGTGCTTAAAAGGAGCTATATTAAGTTCCTAAATAACTAACTACTGAACGATTTTCTATTAGTGCTTTAGGCGGAGTGTTCAATCAAAGGTCGGAATATGGTTCAAGGTTGAAGAAAGCAAATTACATTTCGAAGACGATCCTACGAGAATCAAACAGCAGCAGAAACAGAATCTGCCGAACTCAGTCGACATCCGATTATTGCCTAGGTTCATGTACTTTATATTAGGTGGGTGGGTGGATGGATGGATGGATGGATAGATAGATAGATAGATAGATAGATAGAGAGTGAGAGACAGAGACAGACAGACAGAGGAGAGACAGAGAACTTCACAAACTAGTAAACTGGTAAACTGGAAGCATTGAAACAGATGTTTATTTGTGAAAGGCACGGCAAGTGAGTGTAGGCTACCTATAGGGCCTACTGATAGAAAAGCGACGCCCCATACAGCATTTCCCTCTCACCATCTGCTACTGAATAATTCATGAGGCGCAACATCATGTCTGTCTATCGCGTTGCAATCGTAACGTTGTCTTCGTGGTGCTATGCATTTGGTCAGATGGCTACCGATGTCAATTGTATGCTAAGTTCTCGGATTAATTCCTTCGGTTTAGGTAATTGCAATGTGTGGCCTTATGGCTCTTGCTTCCCAACGATATTTCAAGGTGTCTGAATAATCGACCATTCATGGGTCGTTTCTTTCACCCCGTGCGCTCTTTTTATAGTGCACTGGGTCTCTGATGACGCAAACGAAGACCTGCATTTAGTGGAGTCAGTTTTGGGTTTTGATCTAGATGGCATTCAAGAAACTGTGTCATTGCTGCTTTTAGTAACTGTAGGCCGATGCTCCTTTTCCTTCTTCTCTGTCTTAACCTTCTTCTTCTTCTTCCTATTCCTCTTCATTTTCGTCCTCTTATTCCTCTTCACCTTCCATCTGGTTCTCATTCTTAATCTATTCCTCTTTTTCTCCTTCTGTTCTTCTTCTTCTTCTCATGTTTTTCCTCCTTTTCCTCCTATTCTGTTTTCTTCCTCCAGCTCTCATTCCTCTTCATTCTTATACTTCTCCTCCCTCTCCTCCTAATATTCCTCCTCCTGTTTCTTCTTTCTCTTCCTCCTCCTTGTATTCCTCTTTCCCTTCGCAATCACCAGAGTCCCTTTTGACCAGAGCCACTTAATATCCCCAACGCTAACTCGTATAACTGAACCATCCATTTTCCACAACACGTAGACCAATAAGCTTCAGCGCAATCCATCAGCAAATATAACTGACAAAATACCGAAGCAAGTTCAGCTAAGAAAGCGCAATCAACCCACGAAAGGACGGACCACCAGGGTATCTTCCACGGCCCCCCATAAAGATGATAAGCCTATCGCTGCCGAAATGACAAGGTATGTCAGAGCCCTTGTGTCAGAAATTGATAAATACACGTGAAGTCCATAGGATGAACGAAATAAAGATTTCTTTACTAAATTCGTTTGCTGTAACCTGAATATCGAAATAAACAGCTAAGATTCCAAGATTGAGTGGCAGGCAAATCATGCAAACAACCATAGGAAACTCATATAAGAATTATATATGGAAAAGGCAGAAACAGTTAAACGAGTTTACGATTCAGTAAGCATGTAGGCCGTTTATAAAAAGTTTATGATGGCTGAAAATAAATTCGTATCACACTGAAGATGTGTACATACTTTTACAAGGTCATAATTGTATGCATACACAATATGTATGCATGTGTGTATATATGTACATGGTGTGTTATGTATGTATGTATGTCTGCAAACATATTTGCATGCATGTGTGTATGTATGTATTTGTTATGTATGTATGTGAACTATGTATGCATGTATATGAGCACTTATATAGCGCCTTTTGGAAACCTTACAAAGGCACTAAAAGTAATATCGGGTCTCACTCGTTAGTAACGAGCCTCTAACATACATTAGTTCTTGGAGGTTGAGTGATTTTTTAAATTTAAGTTCAGACACGAATTAACAGTCACACAACTGGGCAAACTTTCCTTGAAGATGAGGCTACATGAAGCTCAACAGTTTGGCACAAAGCTCAAACAACGTTAATTCACTCTAAGCTTCGCACGAGCGCGCGCACGACTTTTGAGGATAGCGCGCACAACAACTTTCTCCTATCGCACAAATTTCGTTAGCGTTGACGTTATTTCAAAGTTAAATTTAACTAACTGTTACATATTTAGCATATTTAGGCTACAACGTTCGGAAGATCAAAACAAGGCCCATGTTGCGAAACCACGTGACGTCTTCCCAGGCGGTCTGCCCGTTCATCTGGCCCACATGTACCGGTTAATAGTGGTCACCAGCTGCGATCCGGGGCAGCGTGCTCGACCCTGTGAGCCTAATCATGGACTTCTATATAACAGCTATTAGATGGGGTCCATGGTCTAAAGAACGCCGCTATCTAAACTCTGAACTTTAGCCTCTGTAGGCTCTGTGTGATGAATTTTCGTTGGTAAAGAAAGCAGTCAAGCTTACTGACAGCTCTCTTCACATGCTGGGCGCAGGCGTATATGTCACTCGGTCAGCAGTGTAAGAAGTCTTTTATTTTCATAATGCAGTCACTTTTAGACAGTAGGCCTATACTACACTTATAACCTATACAGTAGGTTACTTGACTCGATAACTCTACAAGTTTTCACTCTTGGCATTCAAACTCTTTGCGATTAAATAAATGTCCAAATGAAATTATCCGATAGCGGGTTTTGGCTAGAAAGAGAACTTGCAAAAGATTTAAAACAGATTGACTAAACAAATACATATATATATATGTATATATATACATATATATATATACATATATATATATATATCGAAATTAAACTACCTTTATTGGGTGCAAAGCAAACCGTTATGTTAAAGGAAGTTTTTACATATCGTGACATTTCCGACGACGTTGCTTGCAATATATGCACAATATATGCGCGAAAGCATGTGCTCATGGCGATTTTACCACTGGTAAATGCTGGGATGAATGGAAGTTGGATTCTTTAAAGCGACACCCGACACACAAAATTCATGTTGATTCCTTTACAGAAAGTGAGGACCCAGATAAGAGACATTTTCAGGATGCTTAAGGAATCAACCATGAAGTCTTTTATAGCCTAATTGACGTTAATTGCGCTGGATCCAATAAGTAGTCTTTTTGCTGGACGCGGCAGTATCAAACTACTCCACCCCGTAACACAGTTAACCCTGCAAAATTAACTGGGTAGCCTAATAATCTAGGCCTTTGTACTCTGTTGGAGTGCGGACGTCCATGAAAGGAATGAAGAAAAGGTATTGACAAATGTGAACAAAGGGAGGGAGGGTCAAAAGTAGGTCAGTTTTTCCGAATGTTCTTTGTTGATGACCCCAACGACAAAACAGAGCCCAGGTTCCAAATAGTAGTGCTGGTTATGACCGTGATAATGCGAGATAATCAAAGAATATACACGTTTGAGAGAACCAAAAGGCGCCTTGTTAAGTGTCTTGATATACATACATATATACATACATGCGTGCATACATACATGCTTGCATACATATATAAATACATACATGCATACATACATACATACATGCATGCATACATGCATACATATATACATACATGCATACATGCATACATACATGCATATATACATGCATACATACATACATGCATACATGCATACATACATACATACATGCATACATAAATACATACATACATACATGCATACACACATACATACATACATTCATACATACATTCATACATATATACAATGTTATACATACACACAAAGACATACACATACACACATACACACGAACATACATACATACGTACGTACAAACATAGGTGATAATAAAGTAACACTATTTACTCAAAGTTGAAAAGCAAAAACTCCAACCAAAAGAATTTTGTCCTAAACTCCAATGATAACAGCAAATGGTTATTTCGTACCTGAACAGTGAAGGTTGTAGTTTCCCTGTTTTTAGCAGTCACGCCTGAAAAACGTCAGAAAAGAAACCACTAAAACATTTAGCTAGTAATTTAACATCGGGTTCACCTTCAGCATTGATTTTACAGACTGAATGACTGATGAATATTATTCGTATTAATAATAAATATCACGACTGAGATAGTGGTGATCTCTGAATGAAGTAGTCGCAGTTTTATTGATAGGGGTGGGAATGGTCCCTGGATTTGAAGGAAGAGGGGGAAGTTATGTTGGGATTTGAGAAAAGTTAACATGCAATGCTTCTACGTGGAAACACTAGGTTAACACATTACTATTTTACTAACCCAGCTAACGGTCGTGAATGAATAAATTATATATACATAGGTACTGCAGTTTAATTCACATCTGATCGTGCCTTTGATTCGCTAGTGCTTTTGGCTTGGTTAGCTGCATAAGTGGCCGCCACCCAAGTAAACCAACGCCGCGCGCATGATGTAGCCATGTCGCAAATTGCAATGTTTCATAGGACGGATTTCCTAAGTCTACCCAAATATAAACTGTTACGGGTCGTTTACGAAGAAACTCTACATGTTTACACGCACCCACGTGTTAATACATCAACAGCAGAATATTACCAATCGGATAAATCCATGATGTTAGTCCATAAGCTATCGATCTCATTTACAGTGGGGCCAGTGTTCCACTCTAAGTTTGCATGAAAGTTTACGTGAATCTAATCCAATCCAATCTATTGACTTCTATAGCGCCGTTATCATATGCACAAGACTTCATTCGATGGTCGCTTCGAGTGAAACCTTATGGTAAAAAAAGTCATAAGTTTATGATGCTAATTTGTAACATTTAGATTTATCAGAACCGTTTGATTTTCGTTGAAATAAAGAATTTAAAGTACACGAAAGTGTCGTGCAAACCTCAAAACGAAGTACATCATTATTTAATATCATGGATACTTGAAATCAAAATAAAGTGATGATGATGTCAGTCATCACTGACATATTACTAAGTTACACCTCTATTTATATGTCTCACTGTTTGTCTGCGTGTGAGTCTCTCTTCGTCTCTGTCTGCGTATGCATTTGTCTGTCCTTCAAACGCATATTTGCGGGAACCATTCTAAGCCATCCGGAATAAATATGTTGAAATAGTTTGTGGATGAGTGAGCTCGAACCAAAGGCCTCGTTTTACTGATAATTAGCGTTTAAATAGATGTGAATCTCGGTCGCTTGGCTAAATTTACTTGGAAAGGAGACGCTGCAGTAACTTTGGTCACTGGGTCTTCTTTGATGGATGAAGATTTATGAAATGCTCTTCATTCTTTCACCTCAAGTGCATCGTGTATCTAGGCCAGAGCATCACACCCCTCTTAACTGTAATCTTCATGACTCTCGTGTACTTTTCAACACATTATTGCAACAGAACAAGGCTTATTTCCCGATTTAGATTTTTACACCTTTCTTGGGTTTTATGATGGTCATCGCGCAAAATTGTAAACCCAGAGGCAGAGAGATAAGCAGAAGAGGAGGATGACAGAGAAGAGGATGAGAACAAAGAAGTGAAAGAGGAAAAGAGGATGAACGATGAAGAATAGGAGGAGGAAGGTAAGTAGCAAGATGAGAAGGATAATGAGAGGAGGAAGTATATAAGAAGAAGGAGAAAGAAGGAGGAAGAGGAGATGGAAATGCTGCAAAAGTGGAGAAACATACAGAAAGAGAGACAGACAGACAGACAGACAAACAGACAGACAGACAGACAGCCAGACAGACAGACAGACAAACAGCCAGACAGACAAACAGCCAGACAGACAGACAGACAGACAGACAGACAGCCAGACAGACAGACAGCCAGCCAGACAGAGACAACTGGGCAGTTCGCTTATACTCTAATTAGACTGAGTAGATTTCATGTTGACTTCCCTATCTTAACACATTGGCAAATGAATAACACAAGAAGCGCTATAGAAATATTCTCTCACAATAAAGTACAATTTACACGCGTCCCCATGATTTATGTATTACAGCCATTAGAATCGAGTTTCTGCTGCAGTGACTCTGGTCACTGGGTCTTATTTGACAGTCGAAGATTGATGAAATACTCGTCATTATTTCACCTCAAGGGTATCGTTTATCTGGCCCAGAGCATCACACCCCTCTTAACATTTTAATCACGGTCCGTACACACGGGCACCTTAAATGGCGTGGCGCCATTTCAGACGGGCAGCGGTGGTGAAGCATCTCACCCGATAAATTAATTGAAACATGAGCAGGATCGAGGCCATACGGTCGCTATGGAAACCCGTATACATTTACACTTAACTGTGTACTTACGTACTATTGCAGCTGAACAAAGGAATATGTTACGATTTTCCCCCAACTTTCTTGGGTTGCATGATAGTCGAATGGCTATCACGCAAAGCTGTAAACCCAGATGTATGGAGTAGTCATCAATTCTAATCTAAAGACTTCTATGGCGTCGTTATCATAATGCCTAAGGCATCAGTCGATGGTCGCTTTAAGTTAAAATCGCAATCCAAAACCATAATTAAATTGGAGAAGCCGGGTCGAATTCCGTTAGATCAGAGAAACAGATGAAACCAGAGAAAAACAGAGTTGTGATCCCTGGTAGACCAGTTCATTTTATCGCTCGGCGCTATAGAAGTTTCTAGATGAAGTTTCTACTCGTACTCTTTAGCAACCTCAGCTCAAAATAACTCAACTGTAAAACAAGTCCATCGACTGTATACCGTCGATGAGATGATAAGGCGGCACGGGAGAGGGCTGGCCAACAACGCACGTATGCCGAGGATAAAAATGAAGTTGTTAACACTTCATGCCGATGGCTTCTTCTCGGGCTTAGCTTAAAAGTACCGATCTTCATCTCCCCGATGGGCAGTGTATACCAGTTGCTTTCCCCCTTTCAATAGCCCCCAAACATACTAAGCATCTGGTTGTTGACTTAATGCCGCGCTCGACTGAACAAAGCCTGCGAACTATAGCGAGGATGTGACTGCCCATCCTTAAGTATTCCTTGTTGCCTAAACTCCGCCGATATGGCCTATGTAGGCCTTGAGTACGTGATTGTCGTGCGCAAACAAAGCACTCGGCACAACATGCTTACTTGTTTTACCTGGAATGCACGGGTGCCGTGTGCTACAAGCTGACCAGTTCCACCCCTTATTCCTCTTATCTCTCCCTCCTCTCCAACCCCAAACACCATCCCCATAGCTGCCGTGCTGTCTCTCCGTCTGACTTTTGGATCTTGACCTGGAACCGAACCCTTTTGCCTATCGATTTTGTTTTGACTGAGCGCCTGTCAATAAGCTGGTCCCCGCGACGTGGCTTTCGTTGGGCGCTGTAGAAATCTCGGAATTACGATATGATTACGATTACGTAGATGTGAATTTATTCTGAAGGCTCAAGCATTGGCTGACATCCATCCGCATGAAATGTGCATTTGAATGCCTTTTGCCTTAACCGGTAAATTTTAAAGGTCAGCCAGCACAACTCTCTCTCTCTCTCTCTCTCTCTCTCTCTCTCTCTCTTTTCTCTCCCTCCTTCTCTTCTCCAATTCCAAACACTATTCACCATTTACCACTTCCAGTCATCTAAATTGCTTGTAAAAGCGTATGCTTTGCGCAGGGCGCATGCCCAGAAGAGACAAAATTCCGCTTAATTAGGGCGGCCTATTAGCACAGTAACAATGGAGATGGCTATTAAATGCAGCAATATAACAAAATAAATACATCATATTATAAGCACAAACCACAGTCAGGCAAAATGAACGAATGATTCAAGTCCAACATCGATATCTGCGATTTTAACTTGAGGCGACCATCGACTAATGCCTTGGGCATTATGCCAGCGGCGTTATAGAAGTCTTTTGATTAGCGTAGATCAATTAATTATTGTTTTCAGGCGCATTTAAATATGCACATGCTTTGGGCGTTAAGGAATTTTAAGCGCGTGTATGTACCGTCAAAACAGCGTGTGGATATTTTTTTTAAAACCGGGACAAGTTCATATGTATGATATCGGGTCGTGTGTTGTGAACGCCTGTGTTTGTCGAGTATTCGATGTCATGAAAGGCGTGGAGTTTCACTGTCTTGTTTTTACTGTGACACCCATGTCAGCTTATAAATGAAATTGCGCATATGTTGATGTGTGTGTTTGTTTGTTGACTGCGCTATATCAGTACCACTAAGTATATATAAATATATACAGAGGATCCAGTACTGCACAGCGTGTTGCCAGAAGGATAATGTTTACCTCTGTTGTAAGCCACACTTCAGGGCGACCGTGCTTCTACGCCCCCAACAGAAAAGTGGCCATAACAATCTTAGACAAACTAACTGATGTGACCGACAGCCAGACACTTTCGACTAGGGCTTGAAGAAGACCAGAAAGTAAGACTAAAGTAAGGCAAGGTAAAGATAAGTCATGGTAAGGTAAGGCAACTTACATGTAGGTAAAGTAAGGCTAGGTACGTAAAGGTAAGACAAGGCAAGGTGTGGTAAGGTTAGGTAAGCCCTTACTTGCTATCCGCATGTGTCAACCAAAATCCTCGTAGATGTGGTTTAGAGGTTAAAGGATCTTTCGACTGAGGCGCAGATAAGACGACAGCAGCAGTTTACAATGGAACAATCTTTGTGCTTTAAATGGCTTTCCAAACTCACGACCAAGCTTCAACTGAATATGGATTCGAACCTCGACCAGAGAGACGCATTATCTCTTAACCTCCATTCCAACCAACAGTCGCTGTGACGAGGTGTCTTCTAGCACAGAGTCAACATTGAAACTCACTTAAAATATTTACATTCAGTACTCGTTTGCATAAGAGCAGGACAACCCGTTCACTGCCAAGTCCTTGAAAAAAGATGGTTCCTTCATATATTATTGGCCAGCGCCTTTCGAAAATTGCAGATTAGGAATCTTTCATTAGATCCAGTTAGAGTTACCAGAGAACCACGACCACTCGAAAAGCAATTGACCGAGATCAGACGGATTAGCATGCAAACCTCAAACTTCGACGGCTTGTATCTTTGCACTCAAGCGAGACCACCCCCACTGGCAGTTCTCATACGGTTAGACCCAATAATATCTGGCATCCTTGTTAAACCGGAAACCTCATTCAGCAACCGTTATCTTATAGAATATTGTCAAATGCCATTCATCACTTTTCCTCTGTCATATATGCATACCTGCAATGCCTTTCGCATTACAATGACCTTCTCAGATTATCAAAGTATTTCGTGCAGTCAGTGTCGTTGCATTGACCAACGAAATCGTGATCTTGCCTCCCACACGGTCCTGGACAAAGCCCTCTCATGGCCTAGCTGTCCTTCACTGGTGTTCAGTTTACACAGAGATGAAGTATTAACATTTGTAGCCCAACATAACAGTTCCTAGACTTTCTGTCGCTGTATTCGACACAGGCTCCCAAAATCATACAGGTGCTTGCGCTTTAAGAATTTTAGGAATTCACTCGTCAAAACCTTTAATATGGCAGAAAATCATTTCATTTTGACACAGTCATCCTACGGTTTAACAGCAGTGTCTTTAAAAGCAATGTCCCTTTAGAAGCAATGTTTTTAAAAGCAATGTCCCTTTAGAAGCAATGTTTTTAAAAGCAATGTCCCTTTAAAAGCAATGTTTTTAAAAGCAATGTCCCTTTAGAAGCAATGTTTTTAAAAGCAATGTCCCTTTAGAAGCAATGTTTTTAAAAGCAATGTCCCTTTAGAAGCAATGTTTTTAAAAGCAATGTCCCTTTAGAAGCAATGTTTTTAAAAGCAATGTCCCTTTAGAAGCAATGTTTTTAAAAGCAATGTCCCTTTAGAAGCAATGTTTTTAAAAGCAATGTCCCTTTAGAAGCAATGTTTTTAAAAGCAATGTCCCTTTAGAAGCAATGTTTTAAAAGCAATGTCCCTTTAGAAGCAATGTTTTTAAAAGCAATGTCCCTTTAGAAGCAATGTTTTTAAAAGCAATGTCCGTGTAGTAGAATACCGTCTAGCTTGGTTATTAACATATAAATAAAACCTTTCTCATAATAAAGGACAGTGCGGTTAAAAACCAGAAGAAATTAATGTGGCATTTTGCTTATTGTTTAAAAACACAGCATAAAACTTCCACAGTAGAGCACACACACCACATCCTTGGCTGAACTCTGCCATTTCTGAAGACAGGCATCGCGCAGAAGTCAGTTAGAGTGTTCGTGGCGCAATATCGTCTTCCCTCGCATGACACTAGATTTAAGCAACAGTGCAAACTTGTGCGAAACTTGTTTCAACTGCCAGACCTGCAAGTGTATCTAAATGAATTATTGGAAGTTCTGCATTACCAAAAACCTTGTGGTTGGCCAAAAATATGTGACCACTTGGAGAGAATTTAAATTTATCCCCTGCTGTGAGCGGCTACCCACGAGCTCGCGAGTAAATTCTTCCAAATCTGCATGTTTAACTGACTGCATTTTTGAAAGTTCTGAATCACCAAAGCCCTTGGGGTTGGCCTTAAACAGGTTTCGACACAAGAGAAGTTAAAAATGTCCTCTGCTGTGTGCTCGGCTACCCATGGTCTTGCAAGTAAATTCTTGGGCTGTTTGCACAAAAACCATTTGGTATAAGGCTTACATTTGTTGTTTATTCGGTATGTGATAAATTTCTTCATACTAATTTTTTACCTCCTGTCTTACACTACTTTCAGCCAACAACTCTTGCGGAATTTGGTAAATTTACCTTTTTTCGCGTAACAAAAACTGTCTGCTTGACACTGTTTTTGCCTCTAAGCTGAAGGAGTGCCTTAATGTCCTAGGTTCAACCATTACAGCAATTTCCAATTTCTTGTTGCATGAGAATTCCCTCCTGTTTGGTTTTGCTCATGCCATCGTTCATCCTCTACTAAGGAAACCTTTCGACCTCGGCAATCTCTCTAATTACAGATCCATTTCAACTTTAAAGTTTCTATAAAAAATTCATGAACGTTTAGTCCTGAAGCGTGTGCAAACTCGTTCATCTTCTAACTCGCTAAATTGCCCCTTTCAGTTAGCACATCGTAACTTTCACTCAACGCATCAGCCCATCGCGCGGTTCATAATGACATCATGTGTTCTCTCGATAAAAGTATGGATAAAAGTATGGATAAAATTATGGATAAAAGTATGGATAAAAGTATGGATAAAGTATGGATAAAAGTATGGATAAAAGTATGAATAAAAGTATGGATAAAAGTATGGATAAAAGTATGGATAAAAGTATGGACAAAAGTATGGTGACAGCGCTTGTTCTTCTGGATTTGTCTGCTGCCTTTTATACTCTGGACCATTCTCTATACTCTTCTCTTGCATCGTCGTCAGCACTGGTTTTGGGTTTCTGATCCCGCCCTACATTGGCTTGCTTCATATCTTCTTAGTCCACTCGCTTGCTGGCCTATGTGTTTCAGCCGAGTTTATAGTTTTAAGCAAAGCCAGGGTAGGTATAGATATACAGCACAAACATATAACAGATGGCGTTTCTAAGGTATGGAATTGAAGTGTCCTCCTCCTCTTTCTTCTCCTCCTCCTCCTCCTCCCTATACACCTCCTCCTCCTCATACTCAGTCATTATATTTAAATTATCTGTCTTTGTTGACACGTGGTGTCCCGCAGAGTTTCGTGCTCGGTCCTCTTTTATTTACATCATTCACAACTTTACAATCGATGTTTACAACCAGTTGTGAAAGTAACAGAGCAAGACTGATCTTCAAGTCGGTGTCTTTGTTTGCTTTGAACATCACACAAAGTTGTGTATTAATTTTGATTTGTTAATTGTTTTTAAGTGTATATGCTGACACTTGCGCTGATGTGGATGCAGTCAGGGACTAATAGTACACGTACAGAGCTCTCTTCTCGGCCTCGGCCCTACTACGGCGCTCTATAAATCGTCTAATTATTATTAGTGTACGATCTAGCCAGTTTTATGCCAACAACTGGCACTGGGTTGGCTTCAAGTGTGTGCATATGTGCGAAGGCAGCAGAACATGCACTTTGTGCAATGACAAGAATGTATCAATAAAATCCGTCATGAACGAAGTTCGATATGAAAAAATCTCAGTTTTTGCAATTTCTTTCGTCCACAGTTCACGGATCGATAAACGTCAAAAGACGCCGCGTAGTTTGCGATTTTCTTTTCTTAAAGCGTGGACTCAGTCCATAGATGTTGCTGTGTTTCAGCCGAGTTTATAGTTTTAAGCAAAGCCAGGGTAGGTCTAGATATACAGCACAAACATATAACAGGTGGCGTTTCTAAGGTATGGAATTGAAGTGTCCTCCTCCTCTTTCTTCTCCTTCTCCTCCTCCTCCTCCCTATACACCTCCTCCTCCTCCTCCTCCTCCTCTTTCTTCTCCTCCTCCTCCTCCTCCTCCCTAAACACCTCCTCCTCCTCATACTCCTCATTCTCCTCCTTATAACCTCCTCCTTCGCTCCTCTTCGTGTAAATGCAGACGTAGGGCAGTGGCGAAACGTTGTTGTGCTTGACTTAACGCGAAGGAAGACTTCATCGTAAATCAAGTCAGTCCCAGCTCTCGTACGTGCGTCAGTATTTATCGCGAAAGGATTCCAATCAGTCGGACTATGCGTGTTCATGTATTTATATATACTGGCTTCGGCTCGTCTTTCTAGCGATTCGCATGGGTGGACGCGCGTTCATAAATTAGACGTTCTGAAAAGGTGTTGCGAGTCGTAAGAGACGGTGTGTTCCGCCGACAGCCATTTTGAAGAAATGCCAAGAATAAAATCAGAGACATCAGCGGCGATCTCCCTACGCAGATACACACGCATGTACACACGTACACACGCATACACCTAGGCAAACACTCGTGTGTGCATAGGCCAGCAAGCGGGCTGAATGAAACTGTAGGGTGAAACTATGCATAAAATCCAGTTACAGAATATCGGTGATATTTGGTTCAAGGCCACACGAATATTGTGCTACTTTAGAGGAATGCAGAAAATAGGCCTAAGTAAGCCCTAGCAGCACGTTTAGACCAGTTTACATAGGTCTGTTACATAGCTGAAGGCCTCTAGGCAAGTGTAGGCCTACAAGAATGTTTTGGAAACCTACTTGTAAGTCTATATTAACTGTAGACCTACATTTTGATAATGCAGACCCACGGTTTGACAACATAACTATTCTTTCTCGTTCTTACACATTGTTCGTAATATTGTAGTCTTATGCTTAGGCATGCAGCTTACACTGACCATTTTTACGGCGTCTGCGAACATAACTGTCACTAAAAAGTTGCGAACATAACTGTCACTAAAAGTTGCGAACATAACTGTCACTAAAAGTTGCGAACATAACTGTCACAGAGATCTAAAAAGGTGAAACTTTAAGAATATGAACTTCGGCTGTTAGATCGAGCTGCATCGTGTTCTGCGACTTCTGTAACTCCTTTCTGCATATTCGTCTGGAACGCCACTCTGAGGCCGAGAGTACGATTAAGTAACCAGGAGTGGAGCAAGTGATTGTGTGACGTTGAAGGGTTCCTAAAAGGCGCTATACAAATATCTAGATGGTCAGACGGGCAGCGGTGGTGAAGGATCTCACCCAATAAATTCATTGAACAAATGAGCAGGGTCGATGCCATACCGTCGCTATAGATACGGTCGCTATAAAAAACATGTATAGTTACATTGATGTATGTATGTAATCGTTATGTCATAATCGTAACCTCGAAATCCATGTCACGTGGACCAGCTTATTCAAAGGCGCTCAGTAAAACCCAAATCGATATGCAAAAGGGTTTCGGTTCCAGGTCAAGATCTAAAAGTCAGGCAGAGACAGCTTGGCTGTTAGGGTGGGCGATGTTTGGGATTGGAGCAGAGAGATAAGAAGAAGTATGTATTTATGTATGTATTTAAATCTCGGGCTAACACAGTCCGTACTCGGGGACCGTAAATGGTATGGTGTCCATTTCAAACGAGCAGCGGTGGTGAAGGATCTCACTCGATAAATTCATTGAAACTGAGCAGGGTCTAGGCCATTTGATCGCTATAGAAAAACGTGTACACTTACATTTACATTTTGGGTTCTTGTGGATCGGAATAGAAAAAAGAGTCAGTTCAATGGCTTACCTTTATTCGGTTGCGATTGCTGACCCATTCTTATGTCATTTCCGGCAGCTACATTCAGTGCATTTCCGGTTTCTGTTGAAAGCAGAAAATCAAGATTTTACAGCACGTGATGATGGCACAGTTCTGTATATCAGGGTACGATTTGCAAGGGGCGAGAGGGGAAAATGCTAACACTACTACTCTCTGGAAACATCAGACATCAGTGGAGCCAGAAGGTTCGCTGTCTGCTAATAAGACACTCGCCCACTGTGGCTTATAACCAGACCCTAAGAGGAGTGTTTGTGGTTACTAATCAAAGCATCTAAAGGAAGTAACGGTGGAAGAAAAAGTATATATGTCTGTCTGTATGTACGTATGTATGTCTGTCTGTCTGTATGTACGTACGTATGTATGTATGTATGTATGTGTGTATGTATGTACGCACGTATGTATGTATGTGTATGTGTTTGTGTGCATGTGTCAATGTATGTGTGCATCTAATCTAATCTAATGACCTATATAGCGCTGTTTTCATGATGTCCAAGGCATCAATAGATGATTGCTTCAAGTGAAATCGTAGTCAAAATCATAATCCATTGGGGGAAGCCAGGTCGAATTCCGTTAATTCAGAGAAACCAGAAGCTAGACTACGGTGGGTAAGCAAGTTGAAAGAGATAAGTCTTAAGATTAGACCTGAATGGCATCACAGACCTGACAGAAGGAATAGAACTTGGCAGCGAATTCCAAGCCGTGGACCAGCAACCGAAAACGTTTCAGAACCCAGCACTGTCCTGATACGAGGTACAACAAGACTCACAGTGTCCACTGACCAAGTGCATGATTTGTTGGTATGAGCATGGAACAAAGATTCTTTGGCTGATTTTAAATGGAGTGCTTTGTGAACTATAAAACAACTTTTAAATTGGATTCTTTGCTCGGTTGGCAACCAGTCTAACGAATGCAATATTGGTGGAATATGCTGATAATTAGGTGTTTTTCTGTGTGTGTAAGTTAAGCGGCTTTCACGCATACTCCACGATATGTGCATGTCGTCGGAAGTCGCCGAAGTCGCATTTATAGCCTCGGGTTCGCAGTCAATGTACGACGAGTTCCTGAGGAACTGTTTTATTATTATTATTATTATTATTATTATTATTATCATCATCATCATCGTCAGCAGCAGCAGCATCTTCTTCTTCATCATCATCATCATTAATCAGAGTTATGAATTCATCTCAGAAAGGCCTGTAGCTGAAAAAAGTTAGGTCTTCTTCTATTGGTGGTAGTCAATTCCATAAATGTGGACCAGCATGTGAAAAGGTGCGGTAATCATGCGACTTTTTTGGAACAACAGATGGAACAAACAGTTGGCCAGAGGCAGCAGATCTTAAGTTTGTTGTGGGGGAACAAGTGAGAGTGGAATGTATATATGTATGTATATGTTATGTACGTATGAATGTATGTTTTTATCAAGGCACTTCACACAGCGCTTTTTAGGTACCTCTCATTAACCCCTGAAAAAAATCCTCGATCCGGCACACGATTAACATATACTACGACCGTCGACCTTCGCGGACGACCGTTAAAATGCAACGGCTGGGTGTTAAAGTTCGCACCATTGCATGACTGCACATGTGTCAACCAAATATACGACTATATTATACATAAATAGATTTTATATACGGTTCGGACGGCCTTGACACGTGAGGCATGTGCAATTATCATCAGCAAATCCGATACGGTAGCGCAGTTTGAAATCGATGGAAATTCTGCTAACAGCGCCTAGCCGTATATGCATGGTTGGGCATGAAATTTAGACGGATAAAAATCTACATCAATGCTAGCGAATGCTGCTAATGATACAGTTGACATCTGCTAATATATCGACCCTATTCAAGTGATGCGCAAGTCTAGCCCTCCATTCCTCCCTCTCTTCTTTCCTCTGTCTGTCTGTCTGTCTATCTGTGTCTGTCTGTCTCTCTACCTATTTACCTACGTACCTACCTATGTATACATTAATACCTACCTCAGTGGCGAAAACAGGGCTGCTTGCGTGGTGGCAAGGGCATTTCCAGAGGGCGCTACATTCTGGCAGTCCACGATGTACGGGTCTGATTTGAGGGGCGCGGTAAATAACCCACAGGAGCGCGGGATGAACTAACAGCACCCCCGCACGCCTGTAGCTAAATCCGCCACTGACCTACCTACCTGTCTATGAATAACATATATAGAAAAAAACTGTCTTCTATGCAGGCCCGGATTACTCAACAGGGAAACTAGCAGCTGCCTAGGAGCCCCGCAGCATCAAAAACTCCATCCAACGACGCCTAAAAAATTGCAGTTCTCTAAATTCAGTTGATGAATTGCAGAGCAAAACGCGTGAATACATGAATATTTGGTGATCTATCTGTTTGACATTGCGACGTCCTGCTTCCTCGGTGTCGGGGCCTTCTATGGTATCTGGATTGGTATTTCTCCAGAACTTCTCCTGGTCACAGGGACCCAGCACACCCACCTTTCGCAACGCTTGGAAAATGTTCTCTTCCGCTAAGACAGGGCTTCAGAATGGATGAATGAAAGAGCATTATGAAATGCTCTGAATGAATGTAATGTAAGTAGGTCTACTTGAAAGTGAATAATAGGCTTGCATATATCAGCACATAGACTTACAGGCCTACTCTACGGGATACAATGCCAAAGCTGTTTCAGGCCTGTTGGCATAGGCCTACCAAATGCTATAGTTTTCTGCACTGTATTGTCAGCTGACAATAAAACTACAACGCCATGTTGACCATAGCGGCACGAAATTAGCCTGCGTGGTTATACGATGTGTTATATACCAGAGTATATACCACATATATACCACATATATCCCAGGCCCAATATAAGCTGAGCTGATTTTTATAGGCAGCTATTTGTTGACGAACAACATACACGTACACGTATAATGGTAGAGAAAGGGCCTTACGGACCAACACCCAGACTTGGCGGACTGATCTTTTTCTATTTGTTTTTCTCATTAAGCCACAGACATGAGTACGCTAATGTCACCCAGGTCTAAACTAAGACTCGTCTGTTTGTGATTGCTTAGAACCGCAGCCTGAATTCTGGTTTCCCTCAAGTGTCAAGTTTCGACCGGGTGTCATCAACGGATTACGTTTTCTCCTATGAAGCCCATATGGGAATACTGTCATATGGACTTCTGTCGGTTCATATGGGTCAAGTCCAATTAAAGCCCTGAAATTACATACCGGTCTAACAGGTGGCAGCGTCTGTGTCGAGTTTAATCTGTCTTGTCTGTCCCTTACCTTTTGCCAGAAGAGGAAGTCAGACATAAGACGGAGTAACGCTTTTGTGAGATTCTTAACAGCGTTAAGTACCTCTTTAAAATGCGACGAACTTTCAAAAGCTCGTCGACAAATGTGTGGTATGAAGTGTCTCAAAATACACACACATACGTGCACACATGCATACATACTGTACACATCTACATATATACATACATGCACGCATACATACATACATACATACATACATACATACACATATGCATCCATGCATGCATACATACAGTACATACATACATACATATACATAGATATAGCCAAGTAAGTATGCATGTATGTATGTACATGTATATATATATATATACAACATACATATAGTATTCGTGTAGTATAAACTCTAGACTAATTCTCTGGTTCTGTTCGGTTCTGCTTCAAGGGCGGCTCCAGGATTGCTTGCGTGAGGGCCAAGAGAATTTCCAGAGGGTGCCACATTCCACCAAGCAGCGGTCTGGTCTGAGGGGTGCCGGCATATAACCAAAAGGGGCGCGGGGTGACCCCCCATACGCCTATAGCTAAATCCGCCAAAATAGCTAAATCTGTTCTGCTTACTCTTAACCTTGAAAATCAAAGTTACGGCCGCTATTATTCAAGCATAACTAGTTGACCTTTGATCTGTGGCTTTCCAACGATTACGCTGCCCTTCAGAAAGACAGACACACAGAGACACGGACAAACACAGGCAGACGGAGGCAAGCAAAGAAGCAGATGACAGACGGAGATTAGACGAAGACAATCAGCTATGCATCGATCACTAAACGGCGCTCAAAATATTCAAGCGATTTTTATTCTGAACATATCTTTTAAAACGACCATATATTAGAGATATTCAGTATATCGCAGGGACATTCATAAATACACATTCCTACACAGACATTCATACATAAACATTCACAAATATGCATTCATATATATATATATATATGTATTCATACATACACATTCCTACATAGGCATTCATACATATGCATTCACATATATGCATTCATACATATACTTTCATATATATATATATATGAAATGCACCCATTCATATATATATGATATGCACCCATTCATATATATAAATATATTTATATATAAACGTATATATTGCACATTTTACATCGTATATTCTAGTTTATGTTCAGCTTGTTTTTACCATCAGAATATGTTGACCTGTATAGGCCAAATACATGTGGGGCCCTCTGTCGGTGGGCTCGATACATGCAAATAGAGACCTCTGTCTACGTAGCTACATCTGTGCACCCCTCAACAGGAGCAACAACACGATACGCATAATAAGACTCTTAGTAAATCATGTTACGAGTTGTGAATGCATTGTGTTTATGTATCAGATGAACATTTCCGAACATTTCTGGCTTATGACATCATTGGGTTTCAGAGCTGATATAGATCGTGTATCTATAGAAAGAGGAGACAGACAGACAGACAGAGCAGACAGACAGACAGACAGACAGACAGATCAGACAGACAGACAGAGCAGACAGGCAGACAGACAGACAGACAGACAGGCAGGCAGGCAGACAGAGAAAAAGACAGAGACGGACGAAGGAGAAAAGCAGGGACGAAGGCAGGTAAAGGAGGTGCTAAGAATGGAGAAAACACATTGGCACAGTGTTTATGAAATTGGCTTAAATTATGAAAACAAACTGAACGGCGAGAAAGGAGGGAAGGTGGTGAGACAAACAGCACTAGAAAATATTCTTTCGTTTCGATCAGTAAGTAAGTAAGTAAGTAATTAAGTCAGACGGCTGGTCAGTCGGTCGATCGTTAGCTGACTGTGATATTTCGATGGCGAAGTTCATGCGATTCAGAGACGGTCGTTGTTCTGAGTTCTCACTGACTGGGCTGAGTTGACACCCCTTCTTCCTTTTCATTCTCTCTGCTCTCCAACCCCAAACATCACCCACCGTAGCTGCCTCGCTGTCTCTCTGCCTGACTCTTGGATCTTGACCTGGAACCGAACCCTTTTGCCTATCGATTTTGTTTTGACTGAGCGCCTGTGAATAAGCTGGTCCCCGCGGCGCGGCTTTCGTTGGGCGCTGTAGAAATCTTGGAATTACGATTACGATTACGACTCGAAAGCGAGAGGTTGTGCTTGACGTCAGAGTCGAGAAGAATCAGCCAAGCTTTGAAGTGAAGGAGAAAAATAAATCTGGTGAGATGAAATACGGGAATCGCCGGTCAGTGAGCACTACATTTGGAGACCCTACCGAGGACAAGGCAGAAGAGAAATTCACTCGCTGATAGGCATCTACAGACTACGAAGCTCAAAGACACAGTCCGTGGAAACATGCCAACGACGGAGGTCTTTTAGATTAAGTTCTGTAAGAATTCTTACTTAATTCGATGCTGGGTCACTTAGCTTTGCTTAAGAATAGGCTTGAATATTGAAAAAATGATTTATAGTTTTCATCGACTAAATGCTAAAAGGTGACTTGTTTGTTTGCATTGTGGGCATCAAATATTTCAATATTACTTAAAGAGCTGTCTATTATTAGCCCATTTATTAACATGATCTATTATTACTACAGTATCACCAACGTATTCAAAAGTTCTCCGGCAGCCTGAACACTGCCAGGCCTCAAAGGTCTCTACAAGATAACATTCGTGCGTTTTCCATAAATCGTTGGCAGAGTATGTAGAACATCCGTGGAATCTTTTTGTGGGGTTATTACATTTAGTCGCAGTCTGGTTGCCCTCCAGCTCTCGCCTACCTTCAACCAAGCGTCAGCTGCAAATTAATGGGAAATGGACACGCAAGCCTGTAGCTTCGCGACTCCATTTAACTGCCCCCGTGAAAATCTATTCCACAATAAGTACACGTTAACTCACAAAACAGTTGGCTATATTCCCATGCATATGCAGTGCTTTTTCAGACGTTACTCAGTTATTTTAATTATGTAATATAGTGTAACTTATTTTAATTCAATTTCAGTGTTAACAACTTTACACTGTTTTCAGTGTTTATCGATTGATAAAAATAATGAAAGTTTGCACAAAATTCCATAATTGTTCAGTTCCGGAACCTTTTTCTGCAGAAAAAAGCACGGTGCATATGTAACAGCCAAGTTGTTCGTGGATTTCGACCCAGAGGCTGGTCCGCCCCAATCTGACCATGTCCGCCATTGACCCCATTCCAACATTATTATTTATCATTTAACATTATCATTTATCCTTTACGAATTAGCAGACAAGCGGCTCTGCGATTTTGTCACTGACGAGGGATTTCTTTCGGCTGGTAAAAAGCAAGAAATTAATTCAACGTTCATGGAAGAAGCTGGGCCCAACTACCGCGCAATCACAGACCTTACATTTCTGCCGTGGGGCTTTGAGAAATTGGTTGTTCAACAGACGGTACGTTGTTTAGAAGAAAGTGACTTTATGCAATTCGGCTTCAACAAGGAACATTGTCGGAGACGGTCTTGTGCAAAACTGTACCGGACATCTGCCATGCCACTGACTCCATCTTTGTATCGTCTTGCTTTTGTTGTCTGACATGTAACCCACCCACGCCTACGATTCCTCGCTCAGTCGATGGACATATGGCGTGTTAACAAATGCATTACTTACTTACTTACTTACTCTGTCCATGTCTCGCTGCTCGCACTCCTCGACGTCAGGACGGCATTTGGCAACATTTCACTTCTTCTTGGAGAGAGAGACACCATTGGTGGTCATGGGCTTGGACACCTATCCTTTCAATGTTTCTGGCCGCTTGTTTTGAACTTCTACAAGGCCTACATGATTGAGATTATCAGTGCCCTGAGAGCGCGGATCTATCAGAATGCTGATGACATTCAACAGTATTCTATTTGCTACCGGTGTGATGCACTTGCCTGTAATTGCAATTGTAATTACGAATTTTTATAGCGCCGCTTCAAGAAAACTCTTGAGAGGCGCTGCTTGAAAACACAAGATGACAACAACAACAACAATAACAATAACAACAACAACAATAATAATAACAATAATAATAACAACAACAACAACAACAATAATAATAATAATACAACGTTTCAATGCAGTCGCCTTCCACGGTACATTTGTGGTGCCGAATCCAGACGAGGATTAGCCGTTCCAGAATCCCTCTCTCTCTTTTTCTCCGGAAATTTTTGAACAACCAAGGGATTATACTTACCTTGGTATAAAAATAATAATAATAACACAATTTATATAGTCCCGTAACACGACCGAGGTCGAAAAAAGGCGCTGTACATTCACCAGTACATTCAGCCATCGAAGGATAAGCATATATATGTATATATAAGATTTAAGAATGTTCTATCACATTGCAGTATTAATATCATCTGTAATATAATTGAACATTTATAGAATGCCATTTTAAAGGAACCTCTCAGCAGCGCTGCCGGCCCGACCACGCGAATCAATCATTGAACAAGAAGATATCTTCAGCCTCTGAAGGAAGGAAGACAGGGAAAGATGGAAAGATGGCTTAATAGTTCTTAAGATCCTTCATAAGATACTAATCCTAAGTGACGGTCTGGTTCCAGTCATAGGAAATCTGGCATGGTGCATGCGGAGAGTTCTGAATTGTGGCACATGCAAAATCACACTGTTCGGCACCGTAGCACAATGGCCGAGCTGCTATTTTCCATGTATTTATTAACTTCCGGTTCCTCTGACCCCCATCGGATTTCGACAGGGATTCTTACGATTTTTGAATATGGTTGCACATGAAGCGACCATCGATTGATCTCAGGTACATTATAATAACGGCGTTATAGAAGTCATTAGATAAGGTGAAATAAATAAACTCCGCCACTCCCTATAGTCGAGAAGTGCTAGTCCCAAGCCTGGATAAAGGAGGAGGGCGACATCAACGGCCTTTGTTGCCATAAGATGTCGTTCAACATTGGAACTACTACTCAATAAGACTTGGATCATGTATGTGTGTGTATGTAGGTGTGTGTGTATAGAGAGAGAGGAGAGAGGAGAGAGAGAGAGAGAGAGAGAGAGAGAGAGAGAGAGAGGAGAGAGGAGAGAGAGAGAGCGCGTGTTTCTAGATGACTGGGTTGTTAAGAGGAGAACTGATGAACGCACCTGCCGTTGCCTCCCGATCGTCGTCTGCTTTGCTACTTTGCTTGAAGAAGCCGCAACAGACGATCACAAGGACCGCGACGACTCCAAAGCAGACGCTAGCGACAGTCACCGACATCTTAAGGAGTGGCATCGATTCAGAACGAGCCTCGTAGCCTTGACGCTCCTCCGAAGCACTTGTTCCCGCGACGAAGAAGACGGCACAGAGGCCAAGGACGAGGTTCAGTCGATCCAGATTCATCGTCATTCCACTCGACTGCATCTTCGATCGTCTGCAGCAGCAGCAGCAGCAGCTCACCTATGAAGACGACAGTGGTCAAGCATCGACGTAACACCGCTAGTCCTAGTTCCGTTCCCTCCACTTCTGTCCTTCAGATACCTGGTGGTCAGCTACAAGTCCAAGCCCGGAAGTCGAAGATCCGCAGCATTCCTACTCACTACTCAATCTAGTCGACAACTCCTTGTTTGTAGGATATGTCGGCGTTGATCGTTGGTCCGCTGAGTAGGTAGATCGTCTGAAGCGGTCGGTGTAGATAGACTGCGTCTTGACGATCGAAGTCTTCTAAGCTCTGCCTCCAGGGGGCGCACTGCGGCGACCAATTAATTCGAATGTCTGGCGGCCAATCGCAGCTCATCAGAGGTGCAGCTGTACCTGTGGCGATTCTCAATTCAAAGTCCCAGATGGGCATACGGTCTTTGACCCCGGGGGGGCCTTCACCCGACTAAGCCGACAGCAGACGACGAAATACACAGGTGGAAGGTGACTTCCGGAAAATCCCGAAAGCTGGATCCCGTTTGAAATTGATCGACAAAACGGCGTCCTGTCTGCGGCACCGGATAGCGCGTTAAGTGCCTTCCTATCAGAGACAGAAAGAGAGAAACACCGAGCTTCGATACTCGGCCTCACCTATGCGAAGTCCGAGGGTTTGGCGATGACAGTACACGATAGGCGCATTGCCAAAACACCCGAAGCTGTCTTTATAAAGACAGGCTCACACAGAGAGACGCACGCAGACAGACAAACAGATAGACAGATAGACAGACAGGCTAGCTCTATTCATCCTCCTTCGACGCGGTTGGGCTTTGTGGTCCACTGTGAAGAAACGAGAATATGCCGACGTGCGTTAGGCCGAGTAGGCCACTACTTACAAGAATGGGCTACGGATTGTACAAACAGCGCAAGGAATGATCGCTATGTCATCGATCGTTGACCTATTTAGCGCTGTTCTACTTCGCTTCAAAGACCCCATCTCCAAAGTTTTCGATCTTCTCATTCATCGCAAAACGCATCCGTTGCACCGTCCGTCCGTCCGTCCGTCCGTTCGTCCGTCCGTCCGTCCGTCCGTCCGTCCGTCCGTCCGTCCGTCCGTCCGTCCGTCCGTCCGTCCGTCCGTCCGTCCGTCCGTCTTTCTGTCTTTCTATCTGTATATCTGTCTGTCTGTCCCACTCTGTTTTGTCATGTCGACGTTTGAATTCATTTCGCACTCTGTCTCTCTGTCTGTCTGTGAGTGTGTCTGACTCCCTGTGTGTGTGTCTGTCTGTCTGACTGTCTCTGGGTGGGTGGTCGCGCATGTGTGTGTCCCTGGAAAAGATCATAAATATTTAGCATTTTTCCGCCGCTCGTGTGGATACAATGCATTAATTCCTCTGAATTCATGTCGGATTTCGTCTGCATAATCGAACCTCAGCTGGACCATTTGATGTCGACTGAAGGATCTTTGGTTCATATCCGTCTAGACCGAGACCGAGGAAGGAGATGGATGGCGCGAGGGAGATCGCTATTCATGCCATGCGTTTCAAGGTTGTAGGCCTACTACGAGTCCAAAATCACGTCTAAGCTTTTGCCTATCAAACAATTTTAGGCCCTGAGTGTCCTCGATTGGATGCGATTTTTTATGCTAAAGTCTACAGGCGGTTAGTATGTATGTATGTATGTATGTATGTTTCTATGTATGTTTCTATGTATATATGTATGTATGTATGTATGTATGTATGGATGTATGTATGTTTCTATGTATGTTTCTATGTATGTTTCTATGTATGTTTCTATGTATGTTTCTATGTATGTTTCTATGTATGTTTCTATGTATGTTTCTATGTATATATGTATGTATGTATGTATGCATGTATGCATGCCTGTATGTATGTATGTATGTATGTATATATGTATATATGTATGTACGTTTCTATGTATGTTTCTATGTATGTATGTATGTATGTATGTATGTTTCTATGTATGTATGTTTCTATGTATGTTTCTATGTATGTATGTGTATATATATATTTATTTATTCATTTATGTATGAGCGCGTATGTATATGCATGTATATATGTATGAGTGTGTATGTATGTGTATGTTGATGTTTTGTGTAGTGTTTTGTTGGAAACAATCAATAAAACAGTGAACAAATTTAATGTGTCAAGGCATTTATATAGTAATCGTAATTTCGAATTTCTACAGCGTCTAGTATCCTTTAAAATCTCTCGAAGTGGCTGTAAACATGGTTTTCGAATCTATTTAAACAGGTGTGACTAATGGTAAACAGAGAATGCGTGTTGAGCCGAATCAGTTCGAGATAACGCGATATCGACATTCATAAAAGAAACTTGTAATGTATAGTTAAAATATCCCACTCTAGCGTAAATTGTCTTGATGTAAAGCACTTCGGTCAGTATATAGCAAACAGGCAGATTAGGGTGGATTTATCAGATATCAGACAACAGACTCGCTGAATGACACAGTGATTGTGTTTCCGTTGGAGTCAAAAGTAGGCTTATAGGCCTACCTAAGAGCTTGCTTGTTAGTTTAGAAGCTCACATGAAGAAATTCAATTAAAATCGGGCTTCACAGATCAGTTTTGAACTGCACATGCATGGGCCGTAAGCATATTTACGTCTGTTGCATAGGGTCTTTATACAGACAGCTTGACACACTTCATTCAGACTTACCGGAAATTACGCATATACAATAAATATTTTGATGCAGCTCTTACAAAGAGTACGTATTACGTTTCGTTGTCGATCATGTTACACAGAAATAAAAAACTTGTAAGCGCATATCTAAGTTATATTACAAAGACTGCAATAGCTGTCTTATAACTGGACACATTAGGGCCTGTCTTGCAAGAATCTAGGCCCTACAGTGAATGTTTTGTAAATAAAGTTAAACCGCTATTGTAAGAATCGTCGTTGACTTTTGAGGGGTTGCCACAGAAGACAGGCTTGAGACAACCAACCGCAGCTTTGCGGAAATTACGCCCCCTAGCGAATGGTTTTGAAAACATTTACAAGCTATTGCGAGTCTTGCGACCATTGGGGTTGACAAAGCTTATTGGTACATAGGGATTCCGTGCATAACTGTAAATGTACACATTTTTATTCAGCAGCTTCGACCCTGTTCACTTCTCTGTAACTGGTCTTAAACTCTGCGATACAAAATGTCGGTGTTTAAGGGCTAACCCGGCCTGTAGAGCTTGGCAGTGCATCTAATATTTTATGCATAAATAAGCCATATTTTTTCATTATTATTATTATTATTATTAAAAAATTTCTATAGCGCGGGTGTCTGGTGACAAAGCATGGTGCACCATATACAAGCCGCAGTCAGTTCAATATCAAGAAAGTCAGTCCACTGAAACAGATAGGCAGCCTACTGCGGACTAGTTGATCAAAAAGGTAAGTCTTAAGCTGAGAATGGTATGACGCAAGAGACTAAGCATAACGAACTGATGCAGTAAGAGAATCCCAGCAACCGAAGAATCTCATTCACCAAGGACAATTTTAAGTTTTTAGTACGACCAATCATATGACCTGGTTGAATAATGATAGGCTCAAGTTTGAGGAATGCAGACTTTTGCCTATCGATTTTGTTTTGACTGAGCGCCTGTGAATAAGCTGGTCCCCGTGACGCGGCTTTCGTTGGGCCCTGCAGAAATCTCGGGATTACAAATACGATTACGACTTATTTCTGGCCAGAGTTCAATGTCTATAAAATGGACAAGAATTTACTGGCAAGATCATGGGTAGCCGGGCACAGCAAGGGAAAAGTTTAACTTCTCCCAATGTTATAACATATTTTAAGGCCAACCACGAGGTTTTGGTGATGCAGAACTTTCAGCGATTAAATTAGTAAATATACAGATTTGGCAGACGAAACAAGTTTTTGCACAAGTTTGCACATTTGCTTAAGAATGATTTGGTCAAAGTGAAAGCAAGAGTGGCGCCAACAATGGTCCAACTGAATTCTTCGATGCTTAGCTTCAGAAATGGCAGAATTAGGCCCACCCCAATGTTGCTGTGTGCGCTCTACTACTTTCATAGTTCTAAAAGGGATTTGCCTATCAACTCAGTAAAACTAGATCGGCACTGCAGGTCTAGCTCATTAGCAGTCTGTGCTGGAGATAGCCATAAAGGAGATGCCAAGATATTATGTTGTATGCAATTTCGAACAATATGAGTTGACCTAAAAACTTAGGCGTAATATGCACTTTTTAACGTCAACACCAATAGTATAACATTTAGCGGTCCGTATACGATGACCCTAAATGGACCAGATCAATTACTTGAAAAATGAGCAGAGGCGAGGCCATTCGAACGCTATAGAAAATTTGTACATTTACATTTCTTTACATTTAACAATTCACAGTACACTCAAAATAATTCTTTTGTGAACTTTAACCTTTTCCGATATCCCACAATGCACTGGCAATGGGCGCCATTTTGTCAAAAGAAAATGTTTATAAAAAGCTGCAACTACATCTGCGAAGTTGAACCGAAATATTAAACAGATTTAATCCTGCCTTTGGCTATGGTCCTAGCTGGTTTTATTTGGTAGTTTTAGGGTGGCCTATGACCGGGAGTTTTGAAATTCAACGATGGCTGAGTCGAACAGGAACCGAGAGCCGCCGCCGCTCTGTCCTTGTGGATTCTGGGGGTAGGCATGTGATTGCGCTATAGTCCTTTGTTTGTGTCGATGAACCGGATTGTCCGGTTCTCTGACCGGTAAAATTATAAGTATAGATTCGCCTTTTGTAGGCTATAAAAACAAGTTGGGAATATTAAAACGGCATACTTATAGTATCGGGGACCGCTCTGTTTTGGCGTTTGCTTTTCGGCGGCATCCGCCGCAATGACGTCAATTATAGGCGTGGCTTCTGAACGTGTCCCGTCATTGATTAAAGAAATAAACATGGATTCTAATGCCTGCTGTTAAATAAGGTTTATGGTAAAAGTAAGGGTTAGTTTGGCATTTTAAATTTTGAATAACGTGTGACAGCAGTAATTGATTTTTGCAAATAGTCTTTAGCTCGAAGAGATTCAGCTTAGCGGAAGCTACAGCCAGTCACACAGTAGGCAGAAGCCAGGCTGAAACCCTTGCCCCAAATAGCCCAAAATAGAGTGGTCCCCTGATAATATAAGTATGCCTATTAAGTCTTACGTGGACGTCGTAAATTTAACAAGTGTGATCTAAACACTGGACGGGTGTTGTCGACTGCTTTTAAGGGGATGTGCTTTTATACACCAAACAATTTATTCCGCCAAAACAGCGTAGAAGCACTTAAATAACGAGTGGTCAATCGATAATAATCTGTTAGGTCTACATCTTTTGGATGCAAGACTAGGTGTTTGATTGTAGATGATCTGAATTAGGGCAGCATATGTTGTTAGAAGTTTACCTGACTGATGGCCATTGTACATTTTCGTTTATTGTTTTTGTCTAACAGGTCTACACAGACTTTGGGATTATGCTCTAAATGCTATAAAGGTAAGCAGTAGAGACCACAACTTAAAGGTTTTATCATTATTTGGCCAACTGGGATGACGGTGATGATTGGCTCAAGTAACTGTCTTGCAGGCCTTGATCAATCCTTGAGCCAATTCTCTACATTACTGATCTTATCCAGATGATCAATTTTCTTGCAGCCCAGACCCGTTGATCAATATGCCAATGATGTCAGCATATACTTGACGTTTCATTCATTCTGCTTGTGGATCAAGAACACAAAAATTGTGAGGTAGTGCAGAACTGGCTGCCTTGAAATGGCGTTGTTCTTCCTTGGGTGGTTGGATGATGATGGCACTCTTCCACTGCACATACATACTGTTGCATTTGACCTGGCAAACATTTATTTTCTAACAGCCTTAAAATGCACTTATTTAGATTGGTTAGATATCATGTGTGCAATGCCTTTGTGAGGCACTTGAAATGTGCTATATTAAGTTACTTACATACATATATCATGCATACATACATACAATACTAAGACAACTCAGTCTGGGCATCTTTGGTGTTCGACAAGGCTGGATCCTTTCGCTGATTCTGTAAATCTTATACACAGCCATGCGATTTGGTTAGTCGCTGTTTCTGAACTTGGAATGTATCATTATGCTGATGGCATTCAGCTATGCTTGACATGTCGTGTCTGAAGAGCTTGCTTGTGCGTCAAGATCACTAACTATATTGTGGACGGGAAGTGTTAGCCACAGTGCTTTACAAATTAGCCATGTTATTTTGCTTATGCATTCTACTGAGCCACTTATACAGTTTCAACTACAATGAAGTCCTCTTATTACATGCCTCGTTATAACACAGTTTCTGATAAAACACAATCAGGAACATGGATCGCAAAGTTAGCTCAGCTTTAGCTCAGCTTTAGAAAATGGCCTTATTACAACACAACCTGTTATGAGATGGTTCTTTATATGGCTTTCAAAGACAGCATTATAAAGAGGTTCTAATGTATATTTAGAACTGTTTTCGTTGTCTAAGTTATCAACAGAATATAGTAAATTTTCATTTTTATGACTCATTTTTTGTGTAGTTAAGGCTGTAATGTCATTTATTTCAAAACATTTTCTGTTTTCACACATGTTATGTCAATGGTAGGAGTAATGGTTGATTATGCATTTATATAACGAAATTAAAATGTCTTCTGTTATTGATGTTGCAGAAAAAATTGAACGAGAAGGAACTAAAGCGCCAATTCATGCAAACACTGCAGCCGCAGTAACCCCATCTGTGACAACCACTGTATGCACTCAAGTCGTTTCCCCGGGTAAAATGTCTTGCCTGAGCGTTGATTAGTTGCCTAATTTCTCTACTGATATATGCATGTTTGCCGGCATTGCATTGTCTAGAAGTTTGTGGAAAATGGTGTGATACGATTACATAACTAATGTGATGGCCTGCACGTGCGTATTGTGTGTTGCTAACACTAGATTTGGTAGATGTCTCGGCAACATGCACCGATGTTTTTCATCGTCTTGTGGCAGACATTGCCGTAGTATAGATCATAACTTTTTACGTAACGAGTTCCTATGTTTAGAAAGCAAATTAACTGGACAGCTTTCCAATGTATGAAAGTTGTACAATTTTAGAGACTTTACCAATACCTTCAACTGGTTCAGATTCAACTCAAGCACAGCCGTCAGAGGAAGCAGCAAACAGCCAGCTTCAGGATGCCAAAATATCTTCCACTGAGGCAGCCAGGTAGTACTTTTTGCGCAGGAATAACTACTTGGTTAATATTTCTATCCTGGCAGGGATTTGAACCTATGACCTCGTGCTTGACGGTCCAGCTAACCCATAGACTATTGTGCACCTTGTAATGATGGAAGATTTTGAAAATGTTTTGCATACAAGTTTCTGTTGTCAGTACAAACAAAACCAGGAGTGCCCCAGACAATCTGAAAAAATTTGTTTTTGGCTGCCACCCTGGGTGACCCATATATTTGCCGGTACATGCTGTTCTAGATACCCGAGTCGGAGGTGCTGTCCAAAGGTTGTGGGATGTTTCAGCTGAAGTGCAGACAGGACTGCAGCAACATACTTTTAACCTAAAGTGTTTCTACTCATTTACTGTCCCCAGAGGGATGGTGGACTGAGTTTGTTCAGATAGTGTAGTATTTCCTTTACAGTCACTCGTCTTGGTACTAGCCGTGCTTGCCATTGCTTAACTTTGCTGTGCTTGGGAACATTGTATCCAGATTACCAAGCTAGTATTAAGTGTCTAGATACATACATACATACGTACATACATACATACATACATACATACATACATATACTCATACATAAGATCATACCTACTTGGGTTATGAACAGTTTGACAGTGTGTTGCATGTTAACATTACTTGCAGGCACATGATTTGACCTGAGGTTATAGCTCTGGTGAAAGGTTATAAACTGGGTCACTGTGCCAGCTCATAAAATGCAATTAGCAGCAGAGAGTACTTATTATGTCTGTGGTGATTCTGGTTGTGCTTCAGTGCTGAAAGCGCTAGTGATGAGACGAAGGCTGAGTCTGGAAGGCCAGTCCAGAGAAACAAGAAACGATGCTTCAAGTGTAAAACTCGCCTTGAACTGGCCTTCGTAGAGATTGGAAGATGTAAATGCGGTGAGAAGTACTTGTGTCTTAATCAGGAATTCATAATAACCAGACTGTTGTGGGTATCTTAGCCGGGTTTCACATCACCTAGGCAGTGAGTGATTGTTATCTGTCCAAAAAGAGACATACCATAAGGTGAGTATTCATAATTTATTATTTAGATAAATACATATTGTTATTGTTAGTGGGGCATGGTAATCGATTGCTTTGAGTGCTCGGCTTGTAAGACGAAGTATACAGGTGCGAACCTCCCTTCAGTTGGTTACTGTGTATGGACCTGGAGCAAGTCTTTCACTTACAGTTGCTCAATGCCATCGATTGACGCTTAGTCATTAGACATTGGCGCTTAATAAATGCAAAATTAATAATGGTAATATTCTGTGCTATGGTGCTGTGCAGTTGTGCGTGAAGGACTTGCTCCAGGTCCCTGCACAGTAACAACTTCAGCACACTCTGCACTACAGGGCAAGTGCTCGAACCAACTGGCATACATTCGTAGAGACAACGAAGCGCAGTTGAAATGCACGGTAACTGATTGATTAGAGTGCTCAGCTTGTTACGCGGAGAGTATGGTTCGGTTTGAGCCTCCCCTGAGACGTCTACTTTGTAGAGACCTTGAGCAAGTCCTTCACTCACAGCTGCTCAGCACCATCGATTGATGCTTAGTTGTTAGATAGTGGCGCTTAATAAATGCAGAAATAATTTGTGCTGATGCGTTTGTTTTCTGGCATGTCAGACTACGTTTTCTGTGAAGTCCATCGACTTCCTGAACAGCACGAGTGTTCGTACGACCACAAGGAACACGGCCGTAAGGAGGCACGCGAGAAGATGGTCAGCCCAAAGAAGCACGTCGGAACGACGCTTAAGAGACTCGACTCGGATGCATAACGTATGAACAATTCTGTGTATAATCGGTCGTATATCATTTTGTGCGGCAGACTCTAGGAAAGGGGTCGTCCATAATTTTCACAGGGCAGCAGGTTTGTAGGAAGCTGCAAATCAGTAAGCTTTGAAGCATACTTTACTGAAGTGCCAAAGAAATTAATACTGATAATAATTGCATATCAGTAACTTCTTACTTGTGCAGCAGACTATGGTTAAAATTTTCTCATGCTGATTATTGACGATCCGTTCTGCGTAGTTTCATTTGATTTGCGCTTGGTAATGTTGTTCTTGGATCTGAGCAACCTGGTGTTTGCTTTCGGTTTTTCCTGTAACTTCCAAGTACTGTTTAAATTTATTGTCTACAGCTCTTGTCTGTTAGCCTTTTAGGCTGATGTTATGTGTAATATAGCTATTTAATAGGTCACATAACATGCTATTTTGCTGTAATTTAAAATACATAAAATTGTGAAAACATCAAAAATTATGCTTAGGAAAATTTGCTTACAAAATTTGTCCTCCCTGACAGACATCAGAGGAAATTTGTCACTTCAGCTTAGACAAAGTTTTACTAAGGAAGACATTTTGCGATGTTTGTAGAAGTAAATTGGTAATTTTTGTACAGTTTTGTTCAGGAAATATTCTTATGAAAATCTAAAAAACTGCAAACTTAACATTGAAAATGGTTCTAATATTCATTTGTTTGTTCTGGATAATTATTTGTTAAGGTAATGTATTGTCATTACCAATGTTATCTTTGTATATGTATTCAGATATATTTTGGTTCCATGTAATCTGTGAATGACGTATGAGACGCTGGTTGTAGGTTGTGTGGTCAGCCATGCAGTTTGATTCTTTTATCACTTTACTGCGCTGAAGTAATGATTTGTTCCTGTTGGCTTTGAGTTCATTTGCATTTGCAAGGAAGTGTATTTGGTGGTAAAGTTGTACAATGAGAAATGTGCTTTAACAAGGGGCTCCCAGGTGGTTCTGCTGTTGGCCAGAAGTGGTTTTACCATTGACTTGCCATATGTTTCACTCTTCCATTACTTGGTTTCATGGCACTTCCTGTTGGATTGTTTATTCTATACCATGATGATGTTCAGCGTGTTTAGTGTGATGAAGTATCTGCCAACAGCATAATACGAGGAAGTCGTTCTAAGGAGTATCTTCTGTCAGTGTGTGTATTCATGACTGTGGCTTCTTGTGGTTATCAGTTATTATCTAGGCAGATTGTAGAACAGAGGTCATTCAGTTAGAGGAAGATCTTCAGTCCTTGTTTCATGACTCATTTATCTGCAGTTCCATCTGTTCTCTATCTCTGACCTTACTGCTTGCATGTGGTTTCATTTGATAAATGTCTCTCTTATGTCTGCTTTAATGTTTTCTGTCTTGTTAACTTAACAGCCGTAGCTCTGTCTGAAATCATGTTAGCTATGCGGGTGTCTTGGCTTTGGAGATGTTCTGCGCTGGAACTAACTGGCATGGTCATTCGGTTTGCTCTCTTTGGTCATTTCAAATGCAGGACAGTAGGTGCAGGTCTTTATACTTTATACTTTGATATTTGCTTATGAAATTTTCACTGACTGGAGGTGTTTTATTTGTAAACTGAGAATATAATCCAGAGTCAGTATATTTTTGCCATGCAGACATTGATGATCTGAAATGCAATAATATAGGTTATTTCTGGGATGTTGAAATCTATTAATCTTAGCTGGTTTACTGTTATTCATTTCATACAGATGTTTGCTTTCTGCTTGAATTGCATTTGCAATTTTAAGATCAGCACCTGAACTGGAATTGTTATACAGGTCTGCGTTGTATCTTAAATCGACTCCGGCCGTTTTAGCTCTTCAACTTCGACAGTGGAAGGCTCTTGCATTTACCATCTGACCCTGCAGAGTTAATGAGTTTCTTTGCTCGATCTAATTCAGTGCACCAGAATATATTTGTATTTGGCCAGAAGTTGTTTTTTATTTGTTGAAAATATACTATTTTCTAGGTACAGTATTGGCACTTCCTCATGCAGCAACCAGGCTTAAAATTCTTGCAGTAGAAATGTTTGAGCTGGATCGAGTTGATTGCCCAGCCCATGGATACAGTGATAATCGGAATTTTTACATTATTGTTGTCTGGGTTCGTTGAAACCTTGAGCAGTGGGGATTTCATATTCACCCCCGGGGATTCTGCTATTTGGAATATTCAGTCTTCTTCTTCTAACATGTCATGCGTGCCTAGCCAGTTGCAAGCGTCATCACCAATCATAGGCATATTCAGTACAAATGTTGTATGCTTTGATATGTAGCTGTTTATAGGAATTCATACATAGCCAGAAGGTTTCTGTTCAACGTAATTCTGAATATTTTGTATAAAGTGAAGGTTATTGTGGATTTTAGGCTGATTTTTAGTGCTTATAATTATATTAATTGCTTGTTTATTTTATGTGAAATTACTAATTCATGGGCTCTGATTTCCTGTTGCTGTGGTTCTGTTTCAGTAATCTGTCCTACAGTGTTGCCTAACTAGCAGATCATTTCAATTTTGTTCTGGTAATGAGTTTGTGGATTTGACTAAAAGTTGAATTTTGTTTGATTGGTTGTCTTTGTTTGTTGCTAAAGAAGCTGTGATTAACAATAGTCACCTAAGCAACAGATGGATTTGGTCAAGCGTTTGTTTGATGCGGTGTTTTCCGCTGGTAAAGTATGGTGTTCGTAGATTTCATTTTAGGTAGTCATAGGATCAGCCCTGGTGACTATTTAATTTATGTTTCAGTCACTTCACCCTAGCTCAGCTGTCAGATAGCCATGTGTGCAAGGTTTTTGTGAAGTAAAACACCTGTGTCCTTAGTGCAACCTAGGGGAGGTGCTCGTTTTCCGCTGTGTGGTCCGCGATAAATCCCAAGCTCTTGGATATGAGGCCAGTGCATTGCAGGACTTGCCGTTTACTTCTCATCTTACACAGTACTAAATTCTGCTTGGTGCCAGAGGCCTGTGGAAAGTGCTGTATGAATATCAGCACACATAGTGTACTTCCAAAATCAGTAAACAATATTTACATTTTTACACCTTGAATCTGTGATGGAACCGAACTGGCTGAGCAATTTCTTTTCTAATTTACTTTTTTGCCCAAATTACTTCATTCACTTTACTTGCTTGTCTATAATGAGGACAGCGGAAGCAGGTCTTCATGTTTTGATATTCACTTCTTGAACTTTCACAAACTGGAGGTACCGTCTTTGTAAACTGAGATCTTATGCTGGAATTGGTCACTGGTATGTGAGGCTGACAGCATTTCGACCACTTTGAAAGTGGTTGTATTGAAATTATTATATTTCTAGTGTTTGGATGAAGAAAAGGACTTAGAGAAATTGTTTATGACATGCTCTTTCCAAACTGAAAATGGTGTTTCTAACAGACAAAATCACACCGATCGTTTTAACGTTTTATATAAAAAATAAACCAGTACAAAATAATGCAACAAAATATAAATGCTTGTAAAATACTCTTATGCCAGCTTCAACAATGAGTCACAAAAATCTATAAACCAAACTTGCAACAGTCAACAAGTTAAATAAAACAACAAATGAAAATTAACTTAAAGCCATAATTATTTTTTAAAACTGGGCTCCTTTATGTTTTTACCATTACAGAATCCAGAGACATTCCAGCAAGAGAAGGCAAGTGTTATATTTAGGAAAAATATATCGTTAAATATTGCTTAGTTATTTCAGAATTGCGATTATTCAAAACTGTGAGTTCATTTTTGTCTGATATATCAGAAATTAACGTGAAAATGGCAAGGTGGCTAAACAACCCTGTTATCAATCTATGATTGATAACGCTAAACGGGCAGTATGCGATATCACATTTTAAAAATAACAAGTTTAATTCCATGTGACATGCTTCAAGGAACTAGTGAGTGATTTCAAAATTCAAGCAGTCAGATTAAGTGTTTGGCTTTTATTGGCACATTACCAGAATTCCACAGTATTAATAACAGGAAAATAGTTACGCTTAAACGAATGCCACATTAAAATTGCTCAACACTAATGAACCATCCTGTTAAAATTTATTAGACAGCACAATAACATATTAAATAGTTTACTGGACTATGAGAACAAAAGCACATTAAATATTTAAAGAACAGGAATACAACACTGCAATATGTAGATAAAAAAAGAATAAAAATTGTCACAATTCCATACAGAATGCCCTTCAACAGATTTTGCTGCCCAGAGTGCTTTGGTATTTTAGGATCAAACAGAAAACCAGTTTACCTTTCGATCACAATAATTAGCAAAGAATCAGGTTAAACTTCATAACCAAGAAGGTTTAGGAATCTGGCCATTACAACTGAAGTCAGGATTTGAAAAGTATTGCTTTGGATTTTTTAGGTTAATCAGTTCACTTATAGAAACAATAGTAAAGCCAGAATAATTATAATACATGAAAAAGGTAACAACTGCACCATCAAGAAGTACAATTAAAGAGGTCGTATTCATGAACAAAGCCAGTGAAATTTAACAGAAGAGATGTGGGATTTTGAAAACTTTCAGAACAGATTTTCCACAAAGCAGAGTAAGTAAGAGATAGACACCATCATAGTTAACAAAACGAAATGGAAAGATTGTTAAAAGTGAACTGACTCGCATAGAACAACAGTAACAATAATTAAGAATGCTAGAAGTCAAGACCAAATCCACAAGCCTAGGCAGATTATCAGTGCCTGAGAAGCCAATCGTTGTGAAAGAAAAGGAATCATTCATCCTAAAAATGCTGACACTTTATCACCGGGCAATGCAGTTACCAAGAAACCTAAAAACTGTGCCACTTAACACCACACGATGACATAATTTACGATTAAAAAACAACAGAATGAGGAACAATGATAATGCTGCACAACAGAAATCTGTTTGAGTATAAATCAAAACCTTCAAGCATTGTTCAGGAAACTATAGCTGAACACGGCAACTATCAGTCTAACAGATGTTTATGCTCTAGACACTGAACTGAGACCAGCGCGGGGCGTCACTGGGCCAGCAGGGACGATGGAGACAGCAGGAACAGACTTGGACTGGCCCCCTCCAGGGAACCAAAGAAAGCCGGATCGGCTAGCGGTGTCAGACCCGTCGAAGAAAAGTCGAAGAACAGCTGGTTGGCCGCAGACGTGGTGGTAGAGCTAACTAGCGGTGCAGTTGTTGTTGTAATTGGCAGAGAGGTAGGACGAGATGCTGGGGTTGATGTCGAGATGCTCTGAGGCTCAGTCTTGAACGTGGTAACGCTGCTGACGTCAACATCTGCCTTGCACACTGGTTTGTGTGCCTCAAGAACAAACTCGAGTTGGTGTTTGAGTCGCTGCAGTGTCTCAATCTCTTTCTCGAGTTTCTGTGCCTCTTCTTCCAGAATATTGGTTTCCTGCACATATGCAAGCAAAGAATACATTGTAGAAATAAGTCCTTAAAATCCAAATTCTTTCACACTTGTGGACAATCATTATATCTAGCCAAGAGTGATTCAGTAACTAAACTATTTCTAAATTTTATGTAGGCACTGAGAAGTTAATTGAAAACTAAATATTCAAATTAATCTACAGAATTACTGGCTTCCTAAGCTGAATCATGAAATAGTTAGTTAACCCTCTAACAGGCTATGGCCAAAATAACTGTATTAATAAATCAAATCACCAAGCTGAATACGACATGAATCTTTACTGGATATATTAAGGTCCAGTCTAGAAGGACAACTGACTCAATTATGCAATGCTTGCATTGTTACTTAATTCTTGTCAGGTTTCAGACTCAGAACCTAAATTTGCTTGAACTCACCTGAAGAAGGTCATTTGTCTGATCTACTCGTCTCTGGCGACACTTAGCAGCAGCCGTCTTGTTCCGCTCCCTTCGTCTTCTTCGTCTCTCCAGCTCTTCTGGAGTCATCTGGAAATAAATAATGACTGTTTATTTCCAGTTTCACAGTCATCTAGCGATTAAGCTAAGACTGCTTATTTTCTTATTCCTGTTTCAGGGTCATCTGGAAATTAAATTAACACTGTTTATTTAAAGTTTCAGCAAAGCAGCCACTACCATTATTGTGTTGGGCAATCTAATCATCAAAAACACCAACTCAGTCCAACTCTTAACATCCCAAATTTGAAGATTTATCATTCTGACATTCATAATTCATACATAACTCATTAATTTAACTGATTATTATCAATAATCTATTAATTGACTTCTTTATAGATTCTTTAACCATAGTTTTTGCCTGCTACATACCTCTTCATCCCTACAAGATGGGCGAGGCCCAGGAAGACGCCGAGCTGGTCTCGAATCAGTAATCATTTGGGTCGATTCTCCGCTACTGTCGCACTTTCTCATTTGCTTTCCACCAGCCATCCAGTCCACGCTGTTCGAATTATCTTCACTGTCGTTGGAACACTCGCTCATACCCGAATAGGAGGTCGAATGATCCCAGCCCCGGGCCGATGATGAGTCCCTCTCCATCACTGTTTCCGTGACAACTGATTCGCCAAAAGCGACAAATGTGCGCTCAAGCGCAGCAAGTGTTGTTGGTGTAAATGCGAGCGAGAGGTCGGTTGATGAGATCCCGCTTGGTGTTACTTCAGCACTAAGGTCTCCAAATGTCTACAGAAATAAAAGAAACCACGAAAATACAGCAAACTGCGTACAAGCTCACTGCGTGTAAGTTTTAACAACATGAAACTGATGTTCACCACCTTCGAAAAGACATTTGGCTGATTCGGAAACAATGTAGTCCCAGGCCCTTCGCCTAAAACCGTAAGAAAAGTAAACAAAACTTCGCTCTGTGCAGAAGTCAGCTCTAAGCAAAATTCTCTAAACCGGAGAAGTTAAAATGTGTCTGAAACGCAAATAGATGGGTGTTATTTGATAAAAACATGATAAGTCTCCAGAACAGAGACTTATATGATGTTTTATATGATGTTATATCGAAAAGGCCTAACTGACTATGCCCTTATTCCGGGACAGAACGACGGCGCGCAAGATTATGCTAGAAAACTCACCAGTTTCGCAACGTTTTCTCTGCAGAAGTTATTCACCATATCCTTCTGGTACATAAGACACTCCCGATGTGTACGTTTTACAACTCGGCTAACTTCAGAATCACACTCTTCGATCGTAATGATTCAGACTGAATCATGAGATCAACTTAGCGGCTTATATACTCTAGTCCTAGCGTAGCCCAGCCTTTTAGCAGCCCCGGTGAGTCAACGCCCAAATGACGTCAAAGGAATACCCTTTGCTCGTGACGTAATTTGAAAGAGGAATTCCACGCAACAGCGAACCACAGAACGCAGTTTGGTCACGTGACGGAAAATTTCGTAATGAGTCACTATTTTTAGCAGCAATGACGTCGCATATATTAATATCCGTCGCATTGATTTGTTTTGTTCGCCTGCCTGGCCAGGTCTGGCCTGACCTACTTAGCGTAGCCTGGTGTTCGGGGTACCGAGGAGGCGGAATTTTGCTCCAGCGGCAGTGTCTTCCGTTCACGCTTTCGTGGAATCAAGTTAGCCTAAGCTGCCGAGAAGATCCCGGGAACTGCAGGAAAAGACAACAATCAGTTTTATGACTCATCCATGACCTTAGCGAAGACGTTGTCCCCGTTTCAAACCGCATAATGTATTACATATAAGACACACAAAAGCATTAGCTTTTTGCTAGGCTGTGACTAATTTAAAAATGGATTGTGCCTCTATAAGCTGATAACGAACATTGGTCACATTGGGAAAACGTGCACATTTACTTTCATTTACATTGTTGAACATTTATTATTATTCCTAGATACATCGACGTAAACAAGCTTCGTATTAGGCTATAACTCTAGAAATTGGCCTTTGCCTCGCAACGCTGTAAAACAACATAGGGCACTAGACCTATCTCAAGTGCGTTCTTCAGTAAAACGTCCATCGGCAGCTTCTTGCCTTACTTCTATCATTTTAGTCAAACCACAAGGCACAAAAGCGTGAGCTTACTTAGAAAATTTACTCATATTTATTAAACAATGAAATTTAATATTACCGCTAAAAGTTGTTATCAATGGTTAATTCCTCATTTGAACTTAATTCCGTATCTGCATAACAAAGCTCTTTCTAATTCTTTTTTCCTTGAATGGAGCTCGCCAATTGATCATAATGGACTTTCTAAGGGCAGAATCGTGCTCTCTTTCTAATACTTTTTTTCTTGAATGGAGCTCGCCAATTGATCATAATTGATTTCTAAGAGCAGAATCGTGCTTATCAGACGCGGCCCAGTTTCTGTGTAAGAGGCCCCTGAGGACGAAGACACTCGACACCCGAAAGCAGGAGTATAGGTTAAAAACGCCCACATTGTTTGCTGTCGGCCAAGGAGATCGAAATGGCTTGGCCCGCTGCGTAGTCTCAGGCACAACGTCACCTGTCGACAAGAACTGTGCTCTTCAATTGACAAACTTTCTCCGTTGACTCAACACGTTTACTCCGAAAGCGAGGCTGTTACGCCATACAGAAGAAGAACAATTCTTCGAAATAATCTCGAGAGATAGCATGGGTATGAAGTGACTTTACTTTCGTAACCTCGGTATATGTGAGACCGAGTGGCCCATTCCTCTCCCTCACCCGCTGATTTTCTCACTGACAATCAGTCTACTCATTTTATAGCTCTATTAGTGAGGGACGCAAGTGAAGCAGACATCTCAAAACATTCCCCTTTCAAAGATCGTACCCCCTTCTTCCTCTTATCTCTCTCTCCTCTCCAACCCCAAACACCCCCTCCCCGTAGCTGCCACGCTGTCTCTCCTTCTGACTTTTGGATCTTGAGTTGGAACCGAACCCTTTTGCCTATCGATTTTGTTTTGACTGAGCGCCTGTGAATAAGCTGGTCCCCGCGGCGCGGTTTTCGTTGGACGCTGTAGAAATCTCGGAATTACGATTACGATCTCGAAACGTCTTTCTACCTTCTCTCAGTCAAAACAAAATCAATAGGCAAAATGGTTCGGTTTCTTGACAGGATTTGAACCCCCAACTTCTGGCTTGACAGTCCAGCAGGCTAACCACTTAAATATAGTGCACCCAGTACATTTACACATACACACATATGCATGTCACCCTCTGGCAGAAAAGGACCAAATCTATGTTTGTAAAATTGCCAAACTTAAAAAAGAGCAATTAAAATGATAACAAAGCGATTAAGCTGAGCCCCGCTTATGGTACCTTTAATTAGTTACAATTTTTGTCACATAAATAAGCTTTACATACTCATAAATACTGAAATTTAGTTGTCCCAGCATTATTTAGATTCAGTGTAAATTAAATGAGCAAAACAATTTGTGAAAAATTACCCCATATGCGCTCAAACTTGATTTTCTCTGTAAATACACACCCCAGTTTTTGTATCCTTTCTCCAAGAGGGTCGCATGCTCGTGTGTATGTATGTATGCATGTATGTATTATGTCTGCAGACCTATATATAATTATCTATGACTGACATTAACATTTATAATAGGTCTTCACGAACTTTCTAGTTAAATATGTGCAATATTTGTCATCATGCACTCACAATGTATGTTTAGGTCTTATATGACATGAATTTGTATACAGTGTAGACATGTTATTCGAATCCATAAATAAATTTAAAAGTGACCTACCAAACAAGTGCGAAGTTCCGACATAAATTGTCTAGGTGTGAAGGCACAGGGCCTAAACAAACCTCAGAAACACGCATACATAACTATACAGTGACAGACTTTGTAGTACAGTAGGCCCACAGATCTGTGTGTACATGCCTTCATCCACGTTTCATGTAATAAGAGTATTATTAGGCCTATGCACTGTGTGTGGGTGGATGTCGCTTGAAGTGAGCATGACCCACCAGCATGAAACACTATTGAAATAATACTTGGTAGATGAAATAAAGCTGATACACAATCATTGCTCAACTTGTTGAGGAGGCGAATGACCTAATTATTTATGAACGATGTTTTAAGAAACCATTCAGAACTCAGTCAAGATTCTAAATGATGAAGTACCCAAAACTGAACGATGAAATACCGGAAATGAGTTGATAAATGTCATTAGTTAGTTGCATAAATTTATTTCTGCTATGCATCGAATATATTCTACTAAATGAAATAATTACGGCATTAATTAATTAATCTGAGTGACAATATGTGACTAATTGTGGTTAGATATCAAGGAAAACAATTGTAACCATGCAACTATATACATCTATACGGGACATGGGTTAGGGCTCTTGGCTTGTAACGGGGAGGGTACCGGTTCAAGCCTCTCCTGAGACTGTTCATGTGTAGGGACTTTGATTAAGTCCTTCAATCACAACTGATCAGCGCCATCGATTCATAGTCTTCTTCTTTTCTTCTTTTCTCTCGTCCGTCAGGCTATGGCCGACGATGAGGTCTGAACGAAATGCCTCCACGCTGTTCTGTCCTTCGTTAGCCCCACGGCTGCTGTGATGTCCACTCCCCTTGACTGCAGGTCTTCCTTTATGTTGTCCATCCAGGTCTTTATCTGCCTCCCCCGGTTCCTTGTTCCCTCTACATGATGGTAAAGTGCCCTCGCCGGTAGTCTGTTGCACTCCATCCTCGACACGTGTCCGAACCACGTTAGTCTTTTCCTCCTTATCCTTTCCACCATATCTTCTCGCTGCCCCAGTTCTTTACGTATCATCTCAGGAGATGATACGATTCATAGTGGCGCATAATAAATGCGCGAATAATAAAAATAATATAAAAATATAGTAAAGCTGTTTTCTTTCTTTTTCTAGTTTCTGCCTTTTGTAGTTTTATTACCTGAGATAGGGTGGAGGCTGCGTGATGATAGCCTAGTTAGCTGTATTGGCTGAAGCGTACTTCCATATGTCTCGGTGCGTGAGGATGCCGGTTCGCAACCCGATCGTGGCTTATTTCAGAGATTTGAATCTCGAACTAGCACGATCCGTGCACCGGGATCTTAAATGGCGTGACCCCCATTCAAACGGGCAGCGATGGCGAAGGGTCTCACCCGATTAATTCACTAAAATATAACCAGGATCGAGGCCATAGGTTAGGTATAGAAAAACATGTACATTTACATTTAAATGGTGTGGCGCCCATTCAAATGGGTAGCGGCGGTGAAGGATCTCACCCGACAAATTCATTGAAAAATGAGCAAGGTCAAGGCCGTATGGTTGCCACAGAAAACCATGTACATTTACATTTACATGTGATTTTGTAACGCAGTGCAATAATCAAATACAGACACAGTTAATAGGAGCTGACTTATCGTCGTTAACAGTACGGAAGCGTGACTTGCATTTTACTGTACAAGTGTAGTTAAACGGTTTTCTTTCATCTCTATACGAATTAGTCAGATGCTGTCACTCAGATGAATCGATTTCTGGAGGCGCAATTATTTTTTTACTCAAACTAAACTCTGTTCATGGCTCGACAAGATTGTCTTTTCGGCGGTTCACGAGTTGTCATTATTTGTTCACAATGGCCGCCGAAAAAATGCAAGTCACTGTCCCAAATATTAGCAACAACAATGAGCCAGGTCATACGAGTGTGTGGGCCTAGAAGTTTAATAGCCTGTTATAATTCATATAGACTCAGACCATGCAGCCTCCATTCTTATGACAAGTAGGCCAAGTATGACCGGAACTGTCACAGGAGGCGTGACGGATGCACGCCCCCTAAACTTAGCACCCTGGTGTTTTTATAACTGGAGACTATGGAAATGACAGAACTGGTGTGATCTTTATGATTTGGAGAATTTACACGCTGGCAACACCTAGTGTCAGCTTTTTGCAACTGCCTCGGAGAAAGGTGAACGAGTGTTAAACAAGTCAGCCGCCTCATGAAGCTTACATCTTACGAACTAACCGTCATTCCATCCCTTGCAATCTGTCCGCAGGTCTTCAACTCAATATTGAAAACACTCCTGTTTCGCAGATCCTATCCTGATTCCTCTTCTTCCCCTTATCTATCTTGCAGATACGATTCCAAACACCACCCACCGTAGCCGTCTGACAGCCTACCTGCCTGACTGCTCCGAACCCTTTTGCCTATCGATTTTGTTTTGACTGAGCGCCTGTGAATAAGCTGGTTCTCGCGACTTAGCTTTCGTTGGGCGCTGTAGAAATCTTGAGATTACGATTACATGATATCTGAATCTGCTACTATTGTGATTAAGCGGGACTCGGTGAATAAAGTAGTTGCAAAACCTGACACGAGATGTCGCCTACATGTACAGTTGTCCAAGTCGTATATATGTGTTGCCATTTTGTCCCTTTCACAGAATCCCCCATTGTTTCGCCCTCATAATCAGGCCCTGATGTCACTTCGCCCATTACTTCAAATCCTGGATCCGCCTTTGGCTCAGACACTTAACTATTTCGGATAACAGTTGTGTCGTACTACTAGATAGTTTTGACTGTGTACATAAGAGACCAGTGAGACACCAAGTGTTGTGGGCGCTAAACGGCTTCTCAAAGAAGGGAATCCGGATAAGGACTATCCTGTCTGACCTCATCGAAACTTTTAGCAGATATATGACTGAAGATGTTTAAATGAACTTTGAGGGACCGATCGCGCGTTTTAAAATTTCCTTTGCAGTGGAAATCAGAATAGGTCTATGACCAAGTTATGGGAACTAGAAAGAATAGAACACTCGCTTGCTGCGATATATTTATAGCTCTTCTTTCTTTGGGTAACGTGTCGCGTAAGCGTTTCCATAGCTAATCTGTTCCTTTAGCCAAATTCGAGTGAGAAGGCGGAGTTTCAAAGGAAACATCGTGGCGTTATAGAAGTTCCTAAATTAGATTAGAAAATTCTTACAAAATGCGACATATTTTTGTTGCAAACGATTCTTTTTGCATCATTCCTTAGCATCTGCTATTCTGAAATCGGAATAGGTCTATAGCTCTTCTTTCTTTAGGTAACGTATCGCGTCAGTGTTTCCATAGCTAATCTGTTCCTTTAGCCAAGCGCTATCTCGGTAGGGCAGCTATAGTCCCGGAAACGTTACAATACACACGGAGCTAGTTTTCAGTGGCAGTATAACGATATCTTCCATTCTTTGGGTAACACGTCAATTTTTCCGCAACTGTTCACTTCATTTAGTCAAGTTTAGTGAAACATTCCTCTTCCACAGATCCTATCCTGACACCCCTTCTTCCTCTTATCTCTCTTTCTGCTCTAATCCCAAACACCACCCACCGTAGCTGCCACGCTGTCTCTCTGCCTGACTTTTGGATCTTGACCTGGAACCGAACCCTTTTGCCTATCGATTTTGTTTTGACTGAGCGCCTGTGAGTAAGATGGTCCCTCTGACGTGGCTTTCGTTGGGCGCTGTAGAAATCTCGGAATTACGATTACAATTATGAATATACAAGTAGCCAGTTTTCAGTGGATAACACGTCACTTTCTCCGAAACTGTTCACTTCATTTACTCAAACTTTACTGGAAAGGGGAGCTCGTCCTGGAACGTTAAAATATACCCAGAACACGTTTGCCTGCAGTGCCCACCGGAAGATGACCCTTCCGTCCTTTGCTTCCATAAATATTTCTCTTCATTTTTCCAGGTGCTGATTTTTCTGTAACCCATGACGACATTTCCAGGTATTTAATTTCTTATGGCTTCCAGCAACGTAGGAAAAATTTGTCTTATTGTCTTTGAGATGTTTTTAAACCTTGGTGGGTTGTAAAGTCTTGCAGACTGCGCAACTCGCCTACTATGTACTGGGTTGGGACAAGTAAAAAATTCCAGTGTGAAGATTTCAGGCGGAGTTTCAAAGGAAACATCGTGGCGTTATAGAAGTTCCTAAATTAGATTAGAAAATTCTTACAAAATGCGACATATTTTTGTTGCAAACGATTCTTTTTGCATCGTTTCTTATCACCTTTCCTCCCCAGATCCCTCTGGCCCCATTTGCCAACCCAGCGGAGCTTCTAAGAACTATACCGGCCTAGAACTAGAGTGCAATTTGTATGAGGACAGAGTGCAATACACCCACTGGTTCAGGCTACATCCGTCTCCCATAACCAAGTATACATTTCCCATACATATCACTTCTGCCATAGATGTTCCCCTTCCACTTCCCCACAGCTGCGAAAGACATCTTACACTCTGCATAGCACACACACACACACACACACACACACACACACACACACACACACACACAAACACACACACACGTCTAAATCTCGAAGGCCTCTAGGAACGTCTCTTTCCGCGCTCCAGTCATTAAAGAGCCATATTACCCTGACTCTACGGGCCCCTTGATACGCAGCCGATAATAAAACCGCAAGCAACAAACAACGACCAGCTGTGACCTTCAATCAGACATCCGGTTACCTCCCTCTGTTTGCGCCTCAGGCTTAGCCCTTAAATGGGGCCACGTGGCCTTCACGCGCACATGCATGCTTGGCGAGGAGAATGGCTGTCAATCATCGTCGTAACACGTGGTCTTCAACGAGGTCAACAATCGTAAGATAAGCACCCGGATTAACCACAGCGGTGTCAAGGGGAAGGGCACGAGTGCCTGCGCAAAGCATGACGTCAATGGTAATCAAACGACAGAAAAACACAACAAGGTCACCGGGGTCAAGTTCACAAGCACTAAACGTTACACTTAAAATCATATGTTATTGTTACGTTGTACTATGCTGCGCTATGCACAGTTTTTGTTATGTTGTGTTATGTTAGATGTAAATGCACAATGTTTTTCTATAACGACCGTATGGCCTCGACCCTGCTCAATTTTCAATGAATTTATCGGGTGTTCAATTATGCTAAGTGATCTACGGAAGTAATTATTATATGATATGCCGTAGCAGAAATGTATGGATATCACGTAACCCTACAAAGCAAGAGATCTATGACACACAGCGGATCATCGTAAGCATAAGATGCGGGTGATAATCGTCATTTTATAAATCGGTCACGTGGTGATGTTCCATTACAAATCCATTGCAGTTCACAGTTGATGTCTTCGTTTGTGTTGGCTAGATGGCCAGAAACAACATGGATAAGAACTGCGATGTGATGTGTCTTCATACATACATACATACATGCATGCATGCATGCACGCATACATACATACATACATACATGCATACATACATACATACATAAGTACATACTACATACGTGCATACATATGTACATGCATATACATACATACACATACACACATACATCTAAACATGCATACATTTATATACATACATACATGCATGCATACATACATGCATACATACATGCATACATACATGCATACATACATGCATACATACATACATAAGTACATACTACATACGTGCATACATATGTACATGCATATACATACATACACATACACACATACATCTAAACATGCATGCATACATTTATATACATACATACATGCATGCATACATACATGCATACATACATGCATACATACATGCATACATACATACATACATAAGTACATACTACATACGTGCATACATATGTACATGCATATACATACATACACATACACACATACATCTAAACATGCATGCATACATTTATATACATACATATATACATACATACATGCATGCATACATACATGCATACATACATGCATACATACATGCATACATACATACATACATACATACATACATAAGTACATACTACATACGTACATACATATGTACATGCATATACATACATACATATACATACATACATCTAAACATGCATGCATACATTTATATACATACATACATACATGCATACATACATGCATACATACATACATACATACATACATGCATGCACGCATACATACATACATACATGCATGCATGCATACATACATGCATACATACATGCATACATACATGCATACATACATACATACATACATACATACACATCTGAGGATTTCCTATGAAGTCGTATAAACAATTATATTACCAATTACATTACTACTGTCGCCAAGTTGTGGATACGTACATAATACTATGACGTTATAGGCCTAAGAGTCTAGGCTAAGGTCGGTATGTGTATGACGATAAAGGCCTAAGTGCCTAGGCCTATAGTCGTCTGCGGTTGCCCAGACGTGGTCTGACGGGCCTGGGGCTCTAGGCCTAAGCAGAGCCATCGATGTTGTATAGGCTGTTCTGGGCCTGAGCTCGTGTCCGTGTGACGTCATGACATAGCCTATAAAGCATCGTTTAGGCTCAATCAAATTCCTCTGCGGTCTAAACGTCGGTTAAAAATGTGGACTAGGCCGCATGAATGAATGACGCGCGCAGTGATCACACAAAAACGTCTTCAGCAAGAAATTGGTCTGATTGCTTCCTCACAAGAAGGCCTAAGACTACAGTACATGGTCCACGTATGCATAACACACTCAAAGGTTAACGACTCATATAAGTCTAGCGACTCTAGACTCTATAGGCCCAACAACAAAAATACATCAAAACATCTGCATAACATTTATACATGCATTGCAAACGAACAAACAAACATACATATATACACACATGTATATTATACATGCATATGATACATACATAGATAATATATCTATATCTAAATACATTCATTAATATATCTAAATGCATTCACGTGTACATACATACATACATACATACAGGCAGGCAGGCAGACATCCATACATACATGCATAAATACATACATACATCCAAACATACATACATCCAAACATACATACATACATGCATATATACATGCATACATGACTACATACATGCATACATACATAAATACATGCATACATACATACTGCATACGTACGTACGTGCGTGCGTAGGTACTTACACAAAAATACTTGAGTAGTGGCAAGTAATAGTACGAGTACGAATACTTGGATTCCAGTAACAGGTAAAAAGGCCTACAGCCAGAAGCATACATGTCTGCTGGTTTCCGCGACTTGGCTTTCTTGGGCGCAGAAGAAATTTAAAGATCAAGGTTACGATTACATTCACATGCAAAATAAACACAAGAGTGTCTGAATCTTATTCTTACAACAAATATCAACGTAAGCTATTTTTGTAACACTGCAGAAAAATCCAAACATGAGTTTAGTGATAATTTATTCGCACCTAATTCCTCTGGATCAGGCAGACTTAAACAGATATAAGCTGAATTATGAAATATACAGTGCTATAAAAATTGCAATTACTTCTTTACAATTACTCATGTACGAGTATAAGCCTCACATTGTCTTAGTTTCATTAACAAATGCCTTGACTTCTAACCTGATTTGCTGCTACCCCGACCTTTTGGGTTTCGACTGCCATGGGAATTTCCAACGGATTGTGATTTTTGACTACGATTTAACTTGAAGCGACTATTGGTTGATACCTAGTGTACTATTTATGTTAACGGCGCTGTGAACGTAATTTTTCCGTTGTTTAGTCAGCAAGTTTTAGGTGCGCGTTTGTACTTCTGCGAGTCACGTCGATAAGTCATCATGTTGTTGACATGTTTGTGGTTGACTGGCGCTGAGCCAAGCTGACGTCAGCAGGGATTCATACTCGGGCACATTTTAAATACACGTTTCTGATTGGTAGGCGTTCGTGCGCATTGACTGTCAGAGATGACTCAAAGACAAGTCTGAACTTGTCTGCTGGTGCGGCGGCAAGATTAGTCCAGTTTACACGAGTCTCTTAAATTTCGGTTCTACTGAGAAAATTTGCAAAAACAGTGGAGGTATATAGCGCCAAAGACGTGACCAAAACATTCCTAGCCAATTAGTCTAATGATCTTAAATGACAATCCTTTTAGGGATAATTTATACAGCGCTATAAGCTTCATCTTGACTTACCCTATGCATGCAGACTGTCGACGTAACGAGATAAATGCCCTCGACAAACCTTTTGCCCCAATCTCGCTGCATCACCGTTGTTAAAATAGGCCTAGCCTAAACATGTTTAGGCCGTCGATAACACTATGTGAACTTGGTTCTTTTTTAAAAGCCCTCAGTGTTAACATGGTTGTTTTTCCATCGTCAGGTAGCTTACCTTATTTGGGCATGTTTATACTGGGCGAAACCCAGGCAATCCAGCCGACCGTATCCGTTTGACGTGACGATTGCACAAGCAGAAAAGGAAGCTTAGAACTATACTAACGACGCGCGAAACGAATTCCTTCGTTTCTCACAAGTTATAAATAAACCACCTGTTAACAATGCAATTCTGCGACGTAAGAAAGGGCGGCAAATTACGTATGACGTCAAAGCCGTTGGCATGGTAATGGCTGAAAGTTATTACAATGGAATTTCTCTTGTGGACATTTTAAAAAACGAAATCATCGGAACTTAAGTTATTGCAGTTAAAGCTCACGAAAATTTTGAAAGAGATAGGAAGGAAGCAATGAAGAGATCATGCGCAGCCGCGTGTGAAGCCAAAAAAAGTAGTCAGACAAATCGCCCGATTTAGACACGGGTGAAGGGAGGGCGCAGGAAGGGAAAAATGGTAAATATATAGGGGGGGGGCTTATTATGGTCTGTAGACATAGTAACAGGGTTCTCGTCACGATCACAAAGATCAGGTTTTGATCAAAATCGTACTTCCTATCTTATTTATAACCTTTACCATTGTCGTTGTGGTAATCATCGTCATCATCATCATCACCACCGTCGCTGTCGTCATCATTACCGCATCCACCGTTATTTTCGACGTCGTCATCATCATTATTATGATCATGATCATCATCATCATGATCATCATCATCATCATCATCAAAGAATTCTATCACTACGACCATCACTTTACCGCCGCTGCCGTATCGTTATCATCGTCATAACCACATCGTTGTCGTCCTCGCTGTTTCGTTAACCCCATGCCACCATCAAGATTATTCTTAAGGTCTTCCTCTTGATACGAATAGTTTAGATGATCACGATTATCGTGATCATCATGTACCGATCACGATATATTAACTTCGTGGTCTTCCTTTTCATTGGACAATCAGATCTTGGGTACTTTTAGACTAACCGATACCCTGACAATCTAGGTGATGATGACGACGACGATGATGATCATCATCAGCACCTTCGTCATCTCAACAAGAATTTCGTGAAACCAGTTGAGATAGAAGTGCGTGTCGGCCTCTACATAGTTAGTTAGTTAGACATTTGATATAGCGCCTTTCAGTACCTCTCAAAAACTGCTGCCTAAGCTGGTCTAAATATTGTTAAATGTCATTAACACGAAAAAAGTTGTCGACTTAATTGCTGTTTGAGTGGCAGATTCTGTCGACTGACAGATGAGACCCGGAGTCTGTCTTCGGATGATTTCCGGATGTTGGTTGAAATTTTTTTGCGGGCGGGGAGGAAAGACGACGGCCTTTGACCTTTGACCTCAGAGTCTTTGACCTCGATTAGACGCCGCATCTGTTTTGGCATCCGTTCGGTGTAAACTGTTTTGTTAATCGGCCCAATTAGGAAAGTTTGTTTGTCATAATTAATTATTTACCTCTGCTAATAATTCTGGTGTAGTACTAGTCCACGACTTCGTCTGTAAAGCCAGTCACGCACAGAAATCACGTAGCAGTAGTCTGGCTGTTGTTTTGATGCGTAGGTGTTTGGCCTAACGGGCATGCAGGTCCTGTGCAGTGGTTGTTAGTAAGTAAGTAAGATATTTGTTAACACGCCATGTGTCCATCGGCTGGGCCAGGAATCGTAGGCGTGTTAGGAGTAAAGTTCGCGTAAATGTCACTAATCTAAACTATTCGTATCTAATCTGGAAAGTTCTCTAGTACGATTACCGTAATGCACAAGACATCAGTTATATGTGAGTGATATCCGTTCACTGTGAGCAGGTCATCTGGATGAAAGAGATGATTTACTCAAGAAATGCACATTTGTTTAGAATTTTTAGTTTTGTATTGTTACCTTATTTTAAAGCACGATTGCGCCAAGTAAATCGTCACGCAAGCGCTTAAATTTAGATTCAGCTTTTGTGTTGGGTATTTTTATGTTATCGACTAAACAGGCTCAGTGAATTTAGAAGATTATCTACCTCTATTCGATATTCGAATACGTATGTATGTATGTATGTATGTATGTATGTGTGTATGCATGTATGTATGTATGCATGCATGTATGTATGTATGTATGCATGTATGTATGTATGTATGTATGTATGTATGTATGTATGTATGTATGTATGTATGTAAGTATGTATGTGTGTATGTATGTATGTATGTATGTGTGTATGCATGTATGTATGTATGCATGCATGTATGTATGTATGTATGCATGTATGTATGTATGTATGTATGTATGTATGTATGTATGTATGTATGTAAGTATGTATGTGTGTATGCATGTATGTATGTATGCATGCATGTATGTATGTATGTATGCATGTATGTATGTATGTATGCATGTATGCATGTATGTATGTGTATATGCATGTATGTATGTATGCATGCATGTATGTATGTATGTATGCATGTATGTGTGTATGTATGTATGTGTGTATGCATGTATGTATGTATGATGCATGTATGTGTGTATGCATGTATGTATGTATGCATGTATGTATGTATGTATGCATGTATGTATGTATGTATGCATGTATGTATGTATGTATGTATGCATGTATGTATGTATGTATGCATGTATGTATGTATGTATGCATGTATGTATGTATGCATGTATGTATGTATGTATGTATGTATGTATGTATGTATGTATGCATGCATGTATGTATGTATGCATGTATGTATGTATGCATGTATGTATGTATGTATGTGTGTATGTATGTATGTATGTATGCATGTATGTATGTATGCATGTATGTATGTATGTATGTATGTATGTATGTATGTATGTATGTATGCATGTATGTATGTATGTATGTATGTATGTATGTATGTATGTATGCGTGTGTGTGCGGCACGGTGGTCTATCGGTAATGCGTTTGGTCAGTGATCATGCTGTCGCGGGTTCGACTTCGTGTAACGACCCTGAGCATGTTGTTTACGCTCGCCGTGCCTCTGTAACCAAGCAGTAGAATTTGGTACCAGCGTAAGCTGCGGAGTAAACGGTAAGTCCTGCGATGCATTGGCTCCGTATCCAGGACCTTGGCATTCGTCCATTGGCGACTCAATGGCTGAGAAAAGGAGATGCGCGCCTCCCCTACGCCTCCCTTGCGAGATCTGGGACACACTTTTTATGCATGTGTGTATGTATGTGTGTTTATATGTATTTATGTATGAAGGAATGTATGTATGTATCTATGTATGCATGTATGTATGTATGTGTGTATGTATGTATCTGGCAATTTATCTTGACGTTGGTGTCTAAAGAACTAGTGATAAACCTACTCTTTGTAGGCGCAAGTGGTAAGCGGACGCTGGTAACGGTTAAGTTTTTTTTGGTAATGACACCAGTTATAAGCCCAATTAAAGTTAATGAGGATTTACGATATTCAGCTGCTGTCCAAAATACAGTTCGAGTAACTAGGCCTTTGTCAATTTTAATTGGCGTATTTGTTTGGAAGCTGAGAAGAGGTCAATGTCCTGAACATCTAGCCTGGGTGGCTGTGTATTCTGCTTTAGTTAGAGCCTCGTATTCGTAAACTCGAGATTTCTACAGCGCCCAACGAAAGCTAAGTCGCGCGAACCAGCTTATTCACTGTAGCTTAGTCAAAACAAAGTCGATAGGCAAGAAGGGTTCGGTTTTAGGTCAAGATCCAGGAGTCAGGCCGGCAGACAGTCAGACGGCTACGGTGGGTAGTGTTTGGAATTGGCCCTGACCTGAACATATAAGCTAGATATCCTGCATGCAAAATACAATAGGCTAATATATTATGCATAGACTTTCCGGATGTAGAGAACAACAGCCTGTCATAAACGGTCCAACTGATAAACACATAATGCAAAAGTGGGTTAAACGTCACAGAGGTTACGTAGAAGCAGACGGCCTGAAGGCTGAAAACATGTTTTCACTTCGTTTGGGTCACGGGTCACGCAGGGCGCGCAGACTCAGAAGGAATGTTAGACGACGGTCGTCTCTTGTAAGTCTGCCACCTGGCGACTAATTTACTTACTACGACGCGATGGTCTAACTCTTCACAAGAGCATGTTTAGGAGTAATGTTCGACCTCGACATTTAAGAAATTATTATTATTTCTTACCTCGACATTTAAGATTATTATTATTTCTTACGTTAGTGACCTTTTGTACTTCTTCTTAAGCATAATATACTTTAAGTAGGCCTAATAGCTAATACATATATATAATTATATAATTACTTATATAATTAATTATCTAATTAATTATTACATAATTACGACAGTTATCTGGTCCATCATACGGACTCACCAGCACTTCACCTCTTTCAGTTTCTGCGCAGGAGTGAAAGACTGAAAACATTTATTTTCCAAAAATCTTATCCTGATTCTTCTTCCTCTTCCCCTCATGTCTCTTCTCGCTTCAGTTTCAAACACCATCCACCGTAGCCGTCCGACTGTCTGACTGTCTGACTCCTGGATCTTGACCTGGAACCGAACCCTTTTGCCTAGCGATTTTGTTTTGACTGAGTGCCTGTGAATAAGCTGGTTCCCGCGACTTAGCTTTCGTTGGGCGCTATAGAAATCTCGAGATTACGATTACGATTACGATATATAGTTCTATTTCTACATGTAGGCCCAATGTCGCATTTAGGACTATTATTATTTATGCATTTATTTGGCGCCATTATTTAATGACTTAGCATCAATCAATGGCGCTGAGCAAGTGTGAGTGAAGGACTTGCACATGTAGGCCTACCTACGACATCCTTCTACATTTTGGCTACAAACAATGTCTGAACTAAGCAAGTCTTACCTTTTAGCAAGACTACATTTCTCGTATGTGGATAGCCTTCCGCACAAAGCAGCAAGAAAGTAGCAGGGATTGTTTTGCCCTGATGTAGTCGTCCATCCATCGCGAAGCCTTCTTTGTGAGGCTTCGTCTTCTCGGTTGTGGCCTCGGGTAGACTTCTTCTGGACGTGTGTTAGAACTGGGGCTAGGTGGCATTTGACCTGGATTCTTGTTGTCGGTGGATGTACGGACTGGAACTACAGGTTTATCATACGTCGTGTGCTGCATTGGGTCGAGGGATTCAGTAGCTGTCTCCAAGTGCTATTCCACCTCAGCTGGATCATCGTGGACATCACCCGCGTTTACTGGTTTGAAGAAAGATGCGTTATGAGTTACTTGCCTCTTTCCCTTCTTCATCGTGATCATGGAAGCATTCCTTCCCAGAGGCAGAGTTGTTGCTTTAAGCTCTTATTTTCGGTATGCACAGTCTCTATAACTTTCTGGACTGCCCTCAAGAACCATTCCATTTCCCCTTTGGTTCTAGACCAGCAGGAGTGTTGTTATTCGATGTTTAAAACAAAGACCACAACTAAACAGCTCAAAAGTCTTTGTCGTTGAAAGGTGGACTGACTTTCTGGATGTTGATTTGACTACGACTTGAATTGGTGCACCATCGGTTGATGTCTTGTGCATTGTACACCGACGCTATAGCAGTTGCTAATAAATCGTAATTGCTATCGTAAACACCAAATTTCTAAAGGCTACATAAAAGCTAAACGCAGGGCATCAGCTTATCCACGAGCGCGGCGTCGAGTCAGCGGGATTGTCCAAAGATGCCATAGTTCGGTTGCCAGAAGACCAGAGAGAGAGAAGGATAAAGGAGCTGTTAGGGTGGGTTGTGTTTAAGCTGAGAGAAACGGCAAAGCAACGTATTCGATAGATCAGGATGAGATTTCTTGAAAAGGTCAGATTTCATTACAATTACAATTATCAAGATATTGTTCAGTGATCATTAGATAACCTGGCCTGATTAACTACACGCGTATTCATGTCAAGGCGCCTCTGTGCATGAAGATACCGGTTCGCGTTCCACTCGTGGCTTACTTCAAAGATTTGAATCTCGGGCTAGCACAGTCCGTATGCGGGAACCTTAAATGGCGTGGCGCTCATTCAAACGGGCAGCGTTGGTGTACGGATCTCACCCGTTTAATTAAATTGAAAAATGAGCAGGGTCGAGGTCGCTATGAAAAAAGGTGTGCATTTAGATACCTGAAGGCGAACGACCTATTAATTCTGGTTACATGGTACGGAGTAGATGTCAAGGATGGGCAGATTACACAGAAAAATGTAATTCAATTACAAATTACTTTTAAAATGTAATTCAATTACCAATCACAAATTACTTTAGAAGTTCGATCAAAAATTCAAATTACAAGTTATGTAATTTCAAAATACCAAAATTACAAATTACTTACAGCAATTTCATGAACTTGAAAGAGGAAACACGTGCTTTCTTTGCACCTTTTATTTTGTATTACACTGTCTGAAAACGTTTATTTAATTTTCTTCAAGAAGCAACAGCTGTTCAATCAATTCATCTGACAAACGGCGTCTGTTGGGCCTTACAATCATACCTGCAAAAACTAAAGAATCTTTATACAGCTGCAGTCGAAGGAAGGATATCATTGAATTTTACAAATAATTTCTTTACAGTCTGGTAGCGAAGAAGCATCACTATTTCCTTTCAGTAATCTTCGAGATACTGCAATAGTTATAATTTCTAATATTTCTAATTTCGTTTTTGTTTCTTGTTGCAGAATTTGTACTTTTGGCGCCTGCGAATAAGCTGGTCCCCGCGACGTGGCTTTCGTTTGGCGCTGTAGAAATCTCGGAATTACGATTACGAGTTGCACTGCTAAAACCAAAGAATTCATCTTTTTCTTCAACTTTTCCCCACCATTAGTAGGCCTATTCTTTTGTTCATTACTGGCGACATTTCTAGACGTTGTTACCAATAAGTCCTGCATCTGTTTTCTCTGGTCTTCAAATTGTGGAGGTAGCCAACGTAATTTGAAATATGGATGAGTGTAATGACTACAGAAAGGATTGCACTCTGTAGGCCTACCTCTGACCTTAATTCGAGAAAAGATTGAAAATGTTGGTAAAAATCCACACGCAACAGTATTACGAAGAGGGCCACATGATGGAAATTGTTTGACGGCAAAATAATGAATTTTGTTTGAATGGCTAATAAATTGGTAGCAGTTGTCTGTAACCCTGCGACCTATCCAAACCAGCTTCGGCATCTGGATGTACTCCCTTCAAGCATCATAGTTCTAGAGTGTTTATCAGCTGTGGCAGTTTTTAAAAATGAATTTAGGAGTCACTGGTTCTAGTTTTTAGTTGCAGGTGGTTCTATCCAGCTGTTTCTATGCTTTTCATAGTTCACAAGCTTGCCAGAGGAGCACCATACCATGCACATGCCGGATTAACCGTTTACTCTCTTGCTTTACCTTTAACGCTGCCACTCTGATTCTATTTTATTTATAAATTAAGTGAGTGAATTTTTGACACACAAAGAATTTTAACATGATTAAACCAATGAAAGTAATTTGTTTTACGGTATGTTATTTGAAATTATAAATTACATGAAAAATGTAATTCAATTGCCAATTATAAGATAGGAGGGTTTGGAGGATTGAAGTGTGTTATAGGTAAAGGATAGAACTTTGTTAAATTTGTAGTCTTTGGTAAAAGAGCACGTGACCTTGTTGGCAAAGGGTAATGCAGAAACATCTTGATGTTTACGGGTGAATGTCTGTCGTCGTGAATTAATAAGTTTTGGTAAACTCATTTTCGTTCCTAAGCGGGGCAGATGGCTAAAAAGGCAAGGAAATTTGTATTTGTATAGTTAATCGTAATCGTACATTTGTAAAGCGCTGCTTCAAGGTAGCCTCGTCCAGAGGAGTGGGGCAGCTGTGGCTATGAAGCGATTCCCAAATTTTAAGGATGAGGTAATGGGAGGGTGAAGAAAGTTTAGGACAGAAGAGGAGCGGGTTGAACGGAGTGATTGGATTGTAAATAAATGCTGAAGATAGGAGGGTTTGGAGGATTGAAGTGTGTTATAAGTAAAGGATAGAACTTTGTACTCTGTTCGTTCAGGTATTTTAAGCCAGTGAAGCCATTTGAGCACAGGAGTGATGTGACGGTGTTTGGAAGTTTTGGTGACAGCACGAGTAGGCAAATTGCAGTAGTCAAGTTTTGCATGGTGTATGGATGTGGGAATGGTAGATGCAGTTTCGAAGTCAGAGGTAGGGCGGATTCTGCGAAGGTCACGGATATGTATAAAACAAGAACAGGAAAGATGGGTGATATGACCAGAAAAGGTGAGGTTTTGGTCGAATATTACACCTAAACTGTGGACAGAAGAGTTGGTATTAAAGGTGTGAGTGGAGGCAGAGTCCAGGCTGAGGGAGATAGAGGGGTCAGGAATTTTCCTGAGCTGGTCGCATAGGCCAGTAAGTATGAATTCAGTTTTAGATGGGTTCAGGCACAAGAGATTAAAAGAAGATGATCTATAGACTTATTGAAACAATTCGGAGAGGGAGAGAGTCCCCGTTGATGTGATGAAATGAAGAACCAAACCAGAGAGGGAACCATGGGTGTAAAATATTAGCAAGTTAATTTTCTTAGCCTATGCATATGAGGACAGGTGGCTGTCCTCTCCATTGTCGTCTGAGTGTACAATTGTTTCTGTATGTTTACTCATAGCTGAGTTCACTAGAAGATGCTAGTGGAGTGAAAAGCTTGACATAGTTCTGACGTGGCTGGGATTTGAACCCCAAACTTCTGGCTTGACAGTCCTGCATGTTAACCACTTGCTAACCACTAGAAAACCAGTATTGAAAACTCATGTAATATTCATGCAGATGGTAATGGAACAATCAAATTTAAAAATTAATAAGTTTACAAACTCTAAAATATCATGATCGTCGCCTATTCTGAGATTCCTGAAGAGTTATTCTTTGTTGACTAGTTGACCTTTTGCCATGTAACATGTTGGTCTGCCGTGCTGTGTGGCGGTCCGTTTGGTGGCACACTGGATCTGTAATCCGACAGTTGCAGGCTTGACCCTGGGCAAATTGTTTATATGCACTTACCTAGTGCTTCAGATTCGTTTACCTAGACCAGTTGCATAATAAGTACAATAAATTAATAAATAAATAATATAGAATGGTTGTTTTGGAACAGGGTGTGTAAGCAGTAGCTCTAGTTGGTTTTCTTTGAGGTATGTCTATCGAGTTTGTTTTGACTGAGCACCTGTGAATAAGCTGGTTCCCACAACTTGGCATTGTAAAAATCGACTACTGCTATTTTGCATATCATGCACTGAGCCACAGCGTTTTCAATAACATTTCAGGCTAGTTAAAGGTGTGAAGGGGCATATGTTGCCAAAGTTTGCTTTTGTCTGTGCTCAAGTAGCCTTCGTGAATATGTATTAGCATATGTGGTCGTAGATGCAATCAATTTCATAAATGTCTGATGCTGTCATGCAAAAGCTTTTAAGTCCATGTGAATGATCAGAAAGAAGACAGTTCATTCTTTGATAGAGACAGAAAGCATTGAAAGCTCTGGATCTTACTGAGTTGTCTCTTGGAATATGTGATAGTCTCATTGTATAGGAAGAACTGTCAATGTCTTTGCTGATCTAGCAGTCAGTTTGTAATTTTGAAGTGGATATATTACTTGCGAGCTCATTCCAACGTATAGTGTTATCATCTTGCTCATTCTCATTGCTGGCAGCAGTTGTGGGGGTCATCAAAGACAATATGCATATAAGGTTGGAGACTGTCCTAGCTCCGATTTTTATCCCTCGTTTTATACCATAATTACCAGATACAGACTATTAGTATCAATAAATTCAGTCAGGCCCAAAATTAACTGTATTTTGATTTATGATTTAGATGTGGATTTTTCTTGTTTTGGCGTTCTGTTTTTCGATTGGTACTTGCCCATCACTGCCAAATGAAGTGCCAGAGAAGGCTAAGTATCTGGGTGAAAGTGTGGTGCTGTCAAGTCCAAAAGCAAATGGAAATTATATGGATACGTGTAGTGATTGTCAGAATTGTTATTGGTTTAAAAATTATCTTGCACTACATGTATACGATTCTCCACCGGAACGTTTCTTTCAGTCATCAAACAAAACTCATCACAGTTTGATTATTATGTCTGTTAACCACAACGACAATGGAATTTACAGTATTCAGGAAGACGCTAAAAGTTTGTCACGTGATGTTGCAAAGTTAATTGTGAAAAGTCCGGAAGAGTGCACCACAGTAACTCGTCAGCAGGAAAGCCACAGTAATTGTGACCCTTCCTTCACACAGTCCCTAATCCTAGTGGTAGTACTTTTGTTACTGTTTGGACAGTGGCCTAATATATGGGACAACTGTGTGAAAATATACCGTTTGTGTGTGCAAAAGTGCAGCAGATCAGAAAGAATACCTGCTCAGGTAGAGGATTCTGGTGATGAAACTCCCATTCACATTCAAAGAAGCCCTGAAGAGTCAGGACAGAGGTTACCTGAAGGAAATGAAAGCACCGTTTTGCCAAAGAAAGAACTACCTTCGCTCACCTTAAACGAGCTGCAGGCAGTGGGTGGCAGCCCCCTCCTAGCAGAGGATGGATCTGTGGATGTTGACTAAAACTGCTCTTATGACCATTAAACCGTTTTCGTAACCAGAGTATGCCATTTGTAACTGATTGCTTTAGTGCATTTGTATATTTGTATTCACGTATATTTAGCACAAATGCGGACACCTAGACTTTAGGCTAGTTGTATTGGTCAGTGGTCGGTTGGTGGCCTTGGGGTTATGAAGAAATTCAGTTGGACTTTTAACTTAATCATTCACCATCTAGTACTAGTTTCTTGGTACAGGGGGGACCCTAATATTTAACCTGGATTTTGTTCCTTTCTGGGTTTTCCTGTTGTGTCCCAATATTACTATGTAGGGGCATGTGGCTGATTGGATAGGGCACTCGGCTTGTAACGCGGAGAGTATGGGTTCAAGCCTTCTCTGAGATGGTTACTGTGGAGGGACCTTGAGCAAGTCCTTCACTTACAGTTGCTCAGCGCCGTCGATTGATACTTGGTCATAAGATAGCGATGCTCAGTAAATGCAGAAATAAAATAAATAAGTTACTCTGTATATTGTGCTTATTGTTGTGTAAACTGGGAACAGTAAATATGTTATAAGTACGTTTTTATGTATCACGACTACAGATGTATGTATGACTCCCTTGAATTAACTGGACTGCGGATCTGTTTTGGAGCGCCGTTCTTTGGTGTTCAGTGTATTATAACAGCGGTATAGAAGCTGAGATGTGACTATGCAGCTTTTACATCAATTTCCAGCACACTGTCCATCTAGGAAGTTGTGTAGTGCTTTTTCTCCTAATTTTGTCACAGACTGCCAACCTAACCCCCCCATAAAAATTTTCTATCCTGTTTAGGCATAATAGCTATATGTAGGCTAACAACTGAAGTGTATACATTAGACTGGATTCATTAGAGTGTATACCTGATATATAAGTATATATACCTACTGCCTACCATACCTTAATTTGTAAGTGAACTGTGTATATATAAAGTTTCTGCACATAATTTAACAGAATAAAAGTTTTGTCATCATTTCTGACTGATTTTATTTGTAAGCATGAGAACCAACACATCAAACAACTTCAACTTGAAACAGTTTTTGCATTGTACATTCATTCTATTCACAATTGAATAGGACAGATGTTATAGAGAGACTCTGGAGAGAGAAAACAGACCCATCGTCGAAGAACTGCTACTATTTAATGCAGATGAAGATAGTCATGATTCCCCATCTTCAGGGTGTGATTTGCTATAGGGGTGAAGGAAGGTTGGAATTCCCCAGTGGTTAAGACCAGCTCCCATTAGTGATAACATTTCCCTCACACATTTTGCTCATGCCCAAAGTCATTCCTTCTCTCCTGCAGCCAATCACAAAACACACCTGTCCAACAGGTAAACTAACACAAAACATACCCTGCCCATCTTAAAACTAATTGCTAATTTCACACGAAAATGTTGTCTGCTATATTTTCTTAATTATTCACAAAAAACAACCCCTTATCTCAGTTTTATTTTATGTACAAAAAATATAAATAATTTATATGGGATAGCTTTTGTCCAACAGTCGTGGCTTTGTCCCAGACACTTCTGTAAGAAATATTTACCAAGAAAAGGAAACAGATCACTCAGCAAGTTGATCTAGTGGGGCAAACTTTCCTTAAAAGGTGACGAGCAAGAAGAATCCCTTTTGCAAATGTTTTCCTTTAGAAGGCCTCTAGTTAATGATATAAACGTATAAATGCAACATTTCTTTGTGAGAAACTAAAATGTAAATGTACATATTTTTCTATAGCGACTGTATGACCTCGACCCTGCGCATTTTGCAATGAATTAATGAGGTGAGATCCTTCACCACCGCTGCCCCTTTGAATCGTCGCCATGCCATTTAATATCCCCGTGTACGGACTAATTAAGATCCAATTATTCTCTTAACAGTTATAGACCTTAACACACCCAACCAGGCAAAAATTTAGTTCTGCATTTTGCCAGAAGGTCAAAAATAATGATGGCCATGATTTAGCTGCTTACCCTCTGACTAGTGGTAACACCATAGAAGCAAAGGAAGACCAAGATCAGTAACAAATACCAAATCTGCAAATGCTTGAAAACAAGTTCTTTGGCACAAACAGCAGAAAGTACCCTAGTACTAACAGCACAACAGAAAGCAACATGAGAAGACCGAGGAACATTTTACACCATGATACTGGACTGTTGTCTGTAAACTGCAAACTTATAATAAGCTGAAGTCGAACAGCACCTGCTGAAAGCCCTGCTCCTACTCGCTGATGATTGAACGTTGTTCTTTAATGCACCTTCATTTCCCTTTAACCCAGCATCCATGCCCTATTTTGCACTCAGTTATGGTGTCTGACTCGATAATACAGGTGCTATGAACAACGCTTTTGTCGATCACATTACATCATGCAGGTGCTACAGTCAAGTCACCAAACCACCATATAAAAAATTCACCTGTAAAAGTACACAGTATGGCAGGCCGGCAAGCAAATATCCATGTAACGCACAGCATGCAGTTCTACTTTAATATGGAATTCTAAGAAAGACTAGCAAATCTGTTTGATCTCTTACATCTGCTGAACACAGTAATATGACTTGGCTGTTTGGCCACTAAAAAAATTTTCAGTTTCTGAAACAGTCCATGGAGACGGTCCTGAAGAAAACATTTTAAAACGTCCCACAAAGTTTTGGCATCACACTTTCCTTAGCTTGGAGCAGATCCATGCTCTGCTGGCGAGCCATCTTCCAAGTCGAGAGAAAGCTGCTTCTCGTAGTAAGACTCGAAAGCATTCTTCTCTTTCTCCACCTCCTCTTCCTCTACAGCCAGAACCGAAACAGAGGCTGCTGTTCCACAGGCATCTGAAGTTGCGACTGCTTCATATTCCGTAAGCAAGCTAGAGTTGCTTCTGATCAGCTGGTCAGTGTTTTCCTTGTCTGACGAGGCTTCTTGTGCACGAATCACAGGCGACTTAGATGTGTCGTTCTTTGCAGCATGAGCTTTTCGTGTTCCATGGCGATGTGGAACGAGCGACAGTGTCCTATCCAGTGTATGTGGAGTTGCCTGTGCCATACGCTCCCCGATTATCTGGCTTCCGGGCTCCTTGCCCCTCAGCAGTATCGTCAGCTGCTGGCCTTTATCCTTCTCCACTTTCAGTTTGTCATTGTTTCTAGCACAACTCACCTCCTGCTGCTTTGATCTGTTGCTGTAAGCCCTTGCCAAGGTGTATACAAACCGATACCGTGCATCCTTGAAATGAGATGCTGTCTTTGGTGACTCTCCTGTATCGTCATCTGTTATACCAAGCCTCGGGCTGCCAGAGTCACACCTTGTCAGTTCTGCCGAGTTCTTGTGTGTCAGTTTTGAAAGAAAATGTGTGACTGTGCTCCGCAATGAGTCCACTATTCCGTTAACAGACCCTTCTGTTTCTTCGGGAGACTTTCTGGAATTGGTTTCCAAACCGGAATGGGTGCTTGGGCCTTTGTCTTCTACTTCCTGTTTTGCTTGGAGTACGTTAAATAAAGAACTGCCATCTGAACCAGCAGATGGCTCCACTTTGGGTAAACCCCTTGCATCTAATTCTGCAGGTCCAGCTGCCGTTCCACGACTTTCCCCCGAGTTCAGAAGCATTTCCGGTGATATCATCAAGTGCTTAGCGAGTTCCTCAAGTTGATCCTCTTTTAAAGTGTACAGACCATCATCCGTATGGAACTGGTAGCTTTCCTCTTCACAACCATCACTCCCTCCATCACTTCCCAGGGTCTCATCATTGTTTCCAAGAGACTCTTCTGATGAGTTTCCAGAGTTCTGATCGCTGTCATTTTCTGAATCCCCGCAGCACTCGTTCAACTGAGCCATTTCACTTTCAAGTTTACTAGAGACGCATTCCAAACACAGAAGTGGTGACAATCTCCCGTAGTCACCAAATATCTCACTGTCATCACAAGCCAACGACTTATTCCTATCAAAAGGTGGCAGACAACAGCCACATTTTGAACACAACCAACCAGAAGAAGTTTCCAGCATGTGTTCATCTCCAGTCTGCTCCTGCAATCTTCTGAAATGGTCATTACTTGAAGATTCCGGTTTTTTGTGCATTTGCTTGAAGCTCTCGTCTTCATCAGCAGTTCCACTTGCATCGTCACCCAAATCATTTCTTTCACCAATGCACTGATCTGCCAGCAGATCAGTTCTGAAATTGTCCTCCGAAGTCAGAAACACACGTAGCCCATTACAAGGTCTCTTGACTTCACTGTCCTTGCTAAATTCAACGTGTCGTTCCAAAGAGTTAGTTGTGTTGCATTTAGATGGCCGAACAGGGTCATCTGTTGCCTCGCGTAGCGAATTTTTTGCATCTGACATGGACAGCTGAGGTTCTGAATGAAGTCCAACAACGGACTTTGACTTTGTTCTGAAGCAACGCTGTCGACACAGATCTTTGCTGTTGAGCGTCGATGAGCAATATACGTTCTTTGTTTTTGAAATGGTGATGGAATCCTTGTGTGCAATGCTTGTCGAGCGAATTGCAGGGATGGCACTTTTCGAATCGTTTGGAATGCGGTCCTTGGTCGGAGAACGTTCGGCTGATTTCAGAGCATCTTTTGTCACGGACAGAGTGTCAGAATTTTCTGCCAGCGAGCTGTCGGTGTCATTGCCTTGATTTGCAATGCTGCAAGAGCAGACGGCTTCCGTTGAATCAGCTGCCAAGCTACTCTTGATGCTTTCTGCACTCGTATCGAGGGCTGAATTGCTGTTTTCAGTTCCGTCTTTTGACCAGAAGTAACCTTTTTTCATCAGTCCCTGAAACAGAAACATTGTAACATTTGAAGTTGGCCTATTACAAAATAAATGACTCAAACCTTAATAGTTTTTGGGCTGCAATCCCAACTTTTTCAGATTTCTTATCCACCATGGCCTGTCTTTTGGCCTCAAAGGCCTAACAGATCTCAACTGGTTTTGTCCAACGGGGAACCTCTAATGAGTTTATATAAAAAAGTGGTGCTATATAAATTAGCATTTGTAATGTGGTTTTACTTACAAGCAAGGCATTGACTAATGCATCAGGATAAGAGCACAATAGAAGTTTCCAGATTGGATTAGATTAGATTGGCCATTGACTTTCTGATACTATTCTATTTGCATAAGCCAAACATATCACCAAGATTAAAATCTAAAAACTTTCAGAAGTTTATAGTTGTTTTTTCTGTGTGATTTCCTTTTACTCTCTGAAGACGTGTAATGCAAAAAAAATTGAAAATGATAATTCCCAGCTCCACTCTTGCACCCCAGTGCACTTATATCCTAGTAACTTGGGACCAACAGATGTTTGCCAGCTTCAAAAATTGCTATTAATTTTATGTAAATTACTTAATCTCACAGGAAGGATCCTAGCCCCAACATTTACGTCACTGTATAAATAACAAACAATGATAAAAAGTAATTATAATGTTCATAAAACAGAATTAACTGATACTGCATTAATTGTTGTATTAATTAGTAAAGTTACTATCTTCATCGCCTATATCCTCTTCCGCCTTGCTAATCTGATGAGAACCCACACAATAAAAGTGAAAAGGCTTTGGAGGCTTATACCACTGATAACTGACAAAATGAATATGCATGCCTACGCTGATTAAGTGTGAGATGCAATCAATTTTTATGCTAATTCTCAATCTAAACCGGTGCAATCACTGCAAAATAAAAAAAACCATTAAACTAGACTTTTGTGCTGCATAACTAACAATCAATTAAGAGTATTTCATAATCTCGTAGAGCGGGGAGACAGCTGTGAACAGCTCTCGTTTCACTAATGCCCTGAATGTTGCAACAGTCTTTTTGTCTTCTGTGATTTCTAAGATAATTTTTAGATAGACAATGACTGTCACTTTTTGCAAAGAACTCGTACACTGACAAAATTATTATTATAATTTGTTTAATATTACAGTGACACTATCTAAGAACTAAGTATCAATAATGGCACTAAGTCACTGCAACTGAAGGACTTGCTCATCATCTTTACTCCTTACACAGTGACTGTCTTACTTTCCACGCTAAAAGCCGAATGATCAACCAAGTGGCCACCATGTCACACACATAATAAAGAAAAGCAGAGAGAAGTTGGAACTCAGCAATAAAAATGTATTATTTGTAACAGATTTTAAGCGACTTTTTTACTCAAAGTATATTTTCAACCATCAAAAATAACATTTTGCAACCAAATCTTGAGGAACCGATAAATGACCGATGATTAAGGAAGTGGACTTAAATAACAGTTCTGTTTTAAAGAAAATCCTTTTAAATTTTAAACTTTATGCCCCATATTGAACTAGAATGTCCAGCGACCATCTCAGTATCTGAAATTCCATAATAAACTTCTCAATCTGGAAACGACAACTGAATTCTGAGTAACTGTCTGAATTAATACAATTTGTTTTGGTTATGCTTTAATTTTAGTTTTGCTCTAAATGTCTTGAATGACATACTTTGGTTGACATATCTAAAGCTGATCATTCACCACTGCACATTTGTATTAGGTTATAGGCGGCTTCATTAAGCCGGACCGTGTCCTTTCGGACCTGCCTTTTGATATCCACAGAGATTTTGTATGCTTAAGAAGATCTTCGTTTGTTTGTCTGAACGATTTCAATAAATGATTGATTGACTGATTGAATTATTCATAAACAAATATGTTTCTTAGCCCTCCTTTTTATCCTCTTCTGAACATACCCATGCATCAGCAATAATTTACTTGAATGGCTGAAAGCAGTTTGTGCTAACCAATCTTGGACTGTGACCTGACTTTTCTTTATGCTTCAGTGCTTCACCGAGGAATTCTGCAATGTCTGAGTTTCTTCTCACTTGTGAAGACTAAGCAATAAAACAATATTAAAGTAGTAAGTCATTTTTCTGTAAGAAAGTGCTACCTTTAGCATGAAATGAAAGAAAAAATCACAAAGGCTCTGTTGCAGACACCAGATTTGTTTCACTGATGCTCAGTTGAGATTAAAGGAACAAGCAAAACATGAGAAAGTACATGAAGAATAGAAACTTAGCTTACCAAAAGTGGACCTGGTTGAGTTGATGGCTCACTCTTTCTGGGACCTTAGAGTTGAAGAAACAACAAATACAAAATGAATCAGTAATGCACAACTGTAAAATAACATAGAATAACAGTGAGTAAAATAACAAAAGTAATTTTTCTGGCTACTGATGCCCAAGAAAGACTGAAGAAAATGCACAGTTTCAGTGCTACAACTAAAAAAATAAAGCTTTCTCAATGTAGGCAGTCAGGAAGATATTCAATTAGCTGGCCAACTAAAATGACCAGGCAACTATTCAATATATATATACACCATACACTAATTACAAACAACTAGGTGTGCTCAAACTTAAATGTACTTGAGAGACATACAATGTACACTGTATTGGTTATAGAGCTTTCTTTCCATTGATGGCACTTCTGCACTTCTGAAAGGAGTCAAAATGCCGCTATATAAATGCCTGAGTACAGTGTACAGAGATTTTACATCATCCAAACAATCAGAGATACAGATGCTGCGGTGGTATTTGAAGGTACTATATTGTCACAACTGGCATTAACGCTCTGTCGCAGACACCAGATTTGTTTCACTGAAGCTCAGATAAAATTATAGGAACAAGCTAAACGAGAGAAAATACACGTACAATAGAAACTTAGCTCACCAAAGTGGACCTATACTCTTTTTTTGAGAAATGTTTTTAAAAAATCCACATAGGATCTATTGAAAAACCTAAAAATGGCACTCACCACTTCTGGGCTTCAATTTAAATTCTGAAAAATACCATAAAATAACAGTGAGAAATTCTGTCACTTCAACAACATATTCCTGGTGTTCCTGACTTAAACTTGTAACATGAACCAGAATAAAAATGTGATCATGTTGTACCTCGGCTCCTTGGAATCACACTTCTGAGACATTTCTACCCAGTCATGTAAACTAACGTGTTACCTTTATCTATTTTACTACAACACTGTTCAGTGGCTGGTATTTAAGTTTTAGAATTTACTGCCTGCTTGGCCATTCCTTCCATGTCATTCAGGTCTAAGCACAAAAGTCATATTTTCAACTATGTAATGTAATGTAATGCAGCTTTTATTTACATTATTATGAACCCCTGAATGGTCCTGATCTTGTTGCACAGATCAAATTATCCATACTCAGAAGTTGATAAGTAGAAAATAAAGCTGCGTTATTGAGTAGCTGAACAGATGGTTACCAAAAATGAGTCCAGCCGATTTGCGCCTTCTCTTCTGCAGATACTGTGGGGCGCTGTGCTGTTTTCTTACATGGTCCATGTTCTCCGCTGACGAACCCAACATCTCTGTAAAAAATTACTAACATTAACAACTGAGCAACATACATTTATGAGTAGTTTCAACAGGAGAGTGAAATTGTTTCCACACACATACCTCAATATCTGTCACAGACATCAAGAAAGATATCCCTAGAATCTTTGCTCACCTTCTTCCCTACTTTTTCCGAGCGTCATGACGAGTTCTTTGGCTTTTTCCGGAATGACCGCCGTGTAGTTGTCGAGGATCAGTTGCTTCAGATGCTGACACCAGAGTCGCTTCTGATCGAGGCTCCTTGCCTGCAATTAACGCAAATACTCGAAGCAATGTACCATCACCAAGCATTTACACCGCATCACTTCTGGATAACTTTTCAGTGAGACAAAAATAACCATAAGAAAATGGAGTATTATCTATATAAATTTCAATCTGACAGATTCCAGAAACACCACTTATGACCAAGCAATCCAAAAGGATAAACTATTACCTGAACCGTGTACTGTATTCTTGGGCAGTCGAAGGGAATCATGTGAAAACACAGGGGTTCCTTTGGAATACTTTCAATGAGCATCAGGTTATAACACTGAAACGAAAAACCAGTCAATGACAACATGCACACAGCCAGACCAAATACCAATTCAAAAGCCAGGCCAAATGCCAGATCAACAAAAGACAAGCATAGTGTACTGTATTCTTATACAACTCTGTGTTACTGATTCACCCTGTGCACACACAGGAATAGAAACATGCTGTCCAGTACTTATATACATACTGACCTAGAGTTATATACACATATGTACACATACTGGTAAATACGTGCACAGTATTATGCGCAGTCGTTATCATCATTTAAATCATTTGTCACAACTCGCCATTTTACTCTGGTATTTGCATAACTCTATCTTGGACCCTGACAAACATGCATTTGCGCCTCAGATTTAGATCTACCGACTGTGCATGCTATAATAAATAAGTAACAATATATGATTGTATGTATGTAAGTATTGATGTATGTATATGTGTACATGGGGCACAGTGGCTGACTGGTTGGACCATTTGGCTTGTAACACGGAGAGTACGGGTTTGAGCCTCCCTGAAACTGTTACAGTGTAGGGATCTTGAACAAGTCCTTCACTCACAATTGCTCAGCACCATCAAGTAATGCCTAGTCATTAGATAACGGCGCTTAATAAATGTAATAAAATAATACTAATAATGTGTGTGTGCATGTATGTATGCATAGAGCCCCTTAGCATGGAGTAGTTCCTTTAAGCACATGGCTCGTGTCTTTCTAATTTTATCATCGGATTTATTTATTACTAGCCAATTATACCGAGCACCTGTTCTGTATCTATCAGCTTGGCGCTGGTATGGGTTCAAATCCTTGTTCCTAAAATAAAATAGGCATTCAACTGTACAGAAGCACACAGTAATGGAACATCCACAAACATATGCATGGTATATAAACATAGCTACAGAAACACACGCAAACACTCAAGCTGACAGACACAGTGACGAGTGGAAGTCGCAGTCAGGGAGTTTGGATTATGTGGTGGCGTGGCACAAGAAACAATTTCTCTGGTTTGAATAAGGAAATAAAAGTTTATTGCAACAGCAAAGATTGACAGTCAGCCCGAACCGACCAGACCGCTTGGAGCCAACCTTATTTAGCAATAAAGTCGCAATTATCAACAATTTCGCGGCCGAAAGGGAAATACAGAAACTTTGTCAGTGGCGGCAAATCCCCGGCCGAATTGAAATTTCCAGTAAACAAGAAATTAATGTAGAAGGCAAGGTACGCAGTGGGGTGATAGCAGATGTAATCTGTGGTGCGAAATTAAAAATCTAATCTGCTAGCCGGTTAATAGGATCAAATAAGAGGGGTGTTAAGTCTATAACGCAATCTAATTGGGCCATTTGCGTTAAGTATTATGGGCAGTGGATAAGAAATAGCAGCAGGAACAATAGGACAGAAAATTCTTGAAGTTAAGCCATTTTCTCACGCAGTCCAAGTCAATCCATTTCAGTGAAAGCACATAAAGAACACATTTACAATGATGTGGATATTTAACATCACCCAGTAACTAGATCATGTGAAACACAACAAGAAATGAGAACACATGAAACATTACATACCAGACATTTCCCCCAACAAAGAATACATTTACTCTACCCAAGGTAAATGTCCCATGTGCAGCATAACACACTAACAACACATTAATCATTGTGTTACAGCTTGTGTTATAGTTTGTGTTACAGTCTGTGTTACTGCTTGTGTTACAGCTTGTGTTACTATTACTGCTTGTGTTACAGCATGTGCTACTGCTTGTGTTACAGCTTGTGTTACTGTTACTGCTTGTGTTACAGCTTGTGTTACTGCTTGTGTTACAGCTTGAGTTACAGTTACTGCTTGTGTTACAGCTTGTGTTACTGCTTATGTAATGCTATAATTAATGGCTTAGCAGAAGAAACAGTTGTAAAGAACGTTAAAAGCCTGTAAAGTTAAGCTACTACCGGTAAATATTGTATACAAAGCATTTTAAAAAATTAACTGCAAATAAATACGACACATTGAATAAAAGATATCCTTTCTAAAATAAAACTGTCAGATAAACCCCTACCACACTATGCTGAATAATAGGACAATGACACATAAAAATTGTTTTCAAATTCAAATACCAGTATCTGAAACCGATTCCAAGTATAAAAATACATTTGGAGTAAATAAGTTTGTGTTCTGTCAGTTGATTACACTTTTTATTAGACTGCAGGATGTTTGAATTGCAGAAAAGTACAGACACGTACAGTCAAGATCTTCATCAATCAACCATTATGCAAGTGAGAACGGGTAATCGATAACGGCATACCATTATGAACGCCTTGACTATGAGACTGCCTTCATCCTTCCTCTTCGCTATCAGAACGGCCTTCTCAAAGAGGAAAATAGTTCTCTCGGCTTTCGCTCCACACATACGAAACTTGTCCTGCAAAGGAAGTAAACACATCATACCACGTAATGCGTAATGCTACCTGTCTCTCTTGCTCTCTCTCTCTCTCTCTCTCTCTCTCTCTATCTCATGTGCCTCTCTTACTGCCACTGTCTCTCTGTCTCTCATTGTATCTGTTTTGTCTGTTCCTCTTAATACTTCTCTCTCTTTCTCTTTCTGTATCTCTGTCTCTGTCTGTCTCTGTCTCTGTCTGTCTCTGTCTGTCTCTGTCTCCTCTCTGTATATACCTCACATGTAGTTTATCTAAACTTGTTGTTTCTGGCAGTCTTTTTCCATGTTCATATGGGAATCAACTATTTGTCATTTAGGGAAAAATCCACGAGGCATGAAATCAGTTTTCTGTCCTGATGTCCTTCCTGTTTCCAACTTCCTTATCTTGCTCTTTATTTATGTGTTTCAGACCGAACGCCCAAGGCCTTTATTCACCGGATATGCAATTGCGTCTGCACATATTTACCGTAAATCCAAGGCTACCAGGCTGGCTTTACTTACTCTGAAACACACCATACGCTATTCGTAAATAAAAACAACAACCCTAAGGCCACTGTAGTCATGATCACCCCAAGAAATGATACATACATTATTTTTTGTTTGCATCAGAGATTGCAACGATAACATTATCTCATAACAGACAAATTACTGGTATGCATCACTCCGAAAAGATTTGCTTGTCAATTGCTGTGGAAGCTCAGAACGACAGCTCTGCTTTGACAATTCTTCACAGAAGAATATTCGACCCTGAAATGGCTGGAAACCACTCTTGGGTCCTCAGGGCATTTCCTGTTGTTTCTTGAACACAAGCCAGAGTGCTTGATCAAATCTCCATCACTGTCAGTATTTGCGATCAGAGTGTTCCAGATAAGCCACAGATATCCAATAACATCAGCACTTTCGAGGCACTAAACTCCCTTCTGGAAGGCCTTAAGGCAAAGGTAAAGGTAACAAACTTGCTTAGAAAGTCCTCAGAAGCATCGTCCTTACAAGTTGCTAATGTTAACATGTTTTACATCTGTGGATCCTTAAAACATGTATTGTTATCACATGAGTTCTGATATAATATGGTTACGGATGTGGATCCTAATCTTTAGAAATGATCTCAAAATAATTGTCGTTTTTACAAGGCAAGTCTTGACACGGCTTCCAAAGACAGCATTACAACGAGTTCTGGTGTAGTACATTTTTGTGCAATATCAATTAACCCATTTAATCTCAAAGTGAAGAATAATGTCCATTCCGAAAGTCTGTGTGGTGCACCCAACCACACTCACTCAGCCCCAAAGCTAACCCACACCGTGTCACTGGTCATATCTATTAAGTAAGTAAAGCTCCCATGTCCTACGAGGAACATAGCGGAGGTGCTCATTTTCTTTTCTTAGGCCCAAGAGCCAACAATGAACAGAAACCAAGGTCCAGGACATGGGACCAGTGCATCGCAGGACTTGCTGTTTACTTCCCATCTTACACTGGTACCAAATTCTACTGCTTGGTGACAGTGGCATGTACGCACAAAAAACCTGCCAAGGGTCGTTACACGGAGTCGAACCCGCAACCACATGACGGTCAACCAAACGTGTTACAGATAATCTCCGGGTGAGATCCCATTGTGGGCCCAGAGAAAGTGGCTGTCAGAGGACGAACTGTTACCTCTTTGGGGTAACGGTGAATTCTTGAGGCGAATCAGTGGGTGATAAAGTCTGAACTGGCTCTGTGAGCTACGACCTTACGAGGCAGGAGATAAAGCCTTCCGTGGAGCCTGCTTTCCGGCATCACTTGTTGTGTTGCCAGAAGAAGGTCAGCAGAATCGTTAATCTAAAGCCAGGGATAATTCAACATCCTTCCTGAGGACTTTTACAGTCTTACAACTCCCTCACCAGTTCAACCCCACATGCCAGAATTACATATCTAAATATAGACTTATCTTATTATCCATCTAATTGCACGAAATTTAGCACATACATAAAAATATACCAGTGCATATACATAAAAATATACTGGTATTTATTTATTATTGCACACCAACAATCTAGCGGACTATCAGCTGGAAATTCGGGGGTCAAAATCCCCACCAGAGCAGAAACCTGTTCCAAGATTTCTACTCCACTTATGCCCCCCTAGCCATCTCAGCTACAATGAGTACACTGCCATTAAGCCGTGAGAGGATGAGAGAGACGGCTAGGCACCTCATGTGCCAAAGCTAAGAAAAATGAAGTTGCTAATGCTTCAAAATGCAAGACTGCCTCTTGGAGTTAGCTAAAGAGACTGCAGAGAAATTTATTTCTGATAAAATGTCGGTGGTGATAAATAACCGATCATTTTCGTTCAGATTAAACATAAACAAAATAAAGCCAGTTAGTATAAACCTAGTAATGACATTTACCATTTATACACATATTGCCAAAATCTTATTGGGTTCCACGAACTGTAAACAAAAGCAAACACAGTTCCAAATGGTTGATAAAGTCACAGAAAGAGAGAGACAGAGAGACAGAGACAGACAGACAGAGACAAAGACAGACAGATAGACAGAGAGAGAGAGACATACAGACAGAGACAGACAAACAGAAACACATATATAAAGACTGACAGACAGATTGAGACAGGAGAACAAGGCTGAGTGAGAAAAAGTGGCACTTTAACTTTCTCTTCTCAAAGATGAGACTTGGGCTAAATGAGAAGGTGCAGCACTTTCGCTGTCTCACCTCTAAGATGAGGTCACCAAGGGTTGTGTGGTCAGCGCCATCCCATTCGTACAGCATGCTCTGTATCTCCTGCGTCCGAATCGCGTGTTCGTGTCTCTGCTTCATGTCGTTAATGTGTCGCGCCATTGACGTCATTGACTCAACCGCCTGTTCAATCGTCTTATGATCATCCGACTCAGCATCAAGATGATTCAGGATGTTCTTCAAGTGACAAAGCAGAGCCATTTAGAAGGGTCATCGGGTATTATATATAAAGCATTTAACACCAATATACAACACAACCCACCCTAACAACACCTCTCCTCTTATCTCTCTGGTCTTCTGGCAACCGGACTTGGTTCCTGATATGGCATCTTTGGACAACCTCACTGACTTGACACAGTGTTCGTGAATAAGCTGGTGCCCTGTGCTTAGCTTCTAAGTGGCGATTTGGAAATACTGACTTTACGATTACGATTATGAATATATATATGTTAAACTGCTGCAGTGGCATGCCTCAAGATGTGTGCTACTTGTGTCTTGTGCTGCTAAGTGCACACAGAGTTGACACATCTGCCATTAGAAGGTGTGTTAGAAGGAGTGTCAGAAGTGTCAGAAGGAAAGTTAGAAGGTGTCATTGAAACGTGACTATTTGACAACAAAAGTACCCATACGAGTTTTAGAATTTAAAAGTAGTGTAGTTGAGACGAGTCTGTGTTTGAGGCTTCAAGAGCTGATGTTGAAAATAAACTAAGTTAGTGGAAAACAGTTTTGTTGGAGCTGAACTTAGAACTTGAGACAGTGAGCCAAAGTCCTTATTCTTCATAACAATATATATATATATGTTTATATATATACACACACATATATCTAATATAAGGTTAAGACACGTGAATTTGTGGTCCCTGGTCCATACAGTAAAAACGGGGCGGTTCATTGGTTGCTGGTCCATTTAGTCCAGGTAAGTGGATGGGAGGGAACGAGAGGAAGAAATGGGTAGCCGCAGAGGAGTTTTTCAGAAGGGACATTTTGCCAAACTAGTGTGCTGACGCTTACTGTTGAGTAGGTTAGTTATTATTGTTTCTGTATTTATTAAGCACAGCTGTCTAATGCCTAAGCATCAACCGCTGGTGCTGAGCAACTGTACATGAAGAATTTGCTCCAGGTCGCTACACGGTAATCATATAAGAGGAAATCACATTCCAATTCCTGTTAAAAAGGAATCGAGCACTCGAACCAAACCGCATAGGTCAAATGGGCTGACTTTTGACTTTGTAAAGCACCCTAGAAGTAGCCTGCTACTTACGATGCTATATAAATTGTAGTCATTACATTACAAAATTGGATGTAGATTTGAAAAATAAATCCCACTGAGCCTGAGGTTTCCTCACCAATAGCAACAGATGGTACTTGAGAATCCTCTGAACCGGTTTCAGAAGATACGATCCAAGAGGCAGCGCATGTCGTAGCGCCATCTGCTGTCGTTTCACTATTGAGGCCTTGACGACGTCCTTCATGTATTCTGTCAATACTTCCATCGACCTAGAAGAAGGTTACAGTTTGCATGTAAGATACTTTTGCATTGTAACTGCAATTCTGAACGTGACTGTTAAAACTAGCTATGTTTTAAAGCAATTCGGGTAAGTGACACAGCCTCTATCTCCAAGTAAAATCTCCTGGAGATCAGATATCTCGTATATTTCTCTCTGACTACACAGACCAAATTCAGTGCCACTGTCTTGTTAGCATGTCAGAAGAGGAAGTGAAACCACTTCTTCTGACGTGCCAAAGACTAGCACTTTTGCACAATACTTAATATAGCACCTTTTACGTATCTTTTTCCAAATAGCTTAACCACCACGGGCTGCCTCTCTCTCTTAGTGCACTGGCCTCCTGGATATTGACCCAACTGCGGCTTGGTTTGGGTGCGCCATCGGTTGATGCCTTATACACTAGATACAAGCACGACAGAAATTACTAAGTAATAATAAAAATAAAAACTTCTGAATGTAAACATTACAAAACAATTCCAGGAACATTATACAAACATTGCTTCCTAATAAAAGTTACAAAAATTAAAAGGTTTAAACTTTACATCATTTCTTTGCAAAGCCATGCAACAATTTAGCATATAGCTCAGACTCTTGTTTACGTTTGATGTGACATATTTAAAAACCAGGATTTTCTGACTGACTTAGAGTAGAATCTACAATAAAACATGTCTCGAATGAAACACCTCGGATAATTTGTACAGTATTCCGAATAGATGGCAAAACCGTCTGTTTGGTCGACAAAACACTTTGCCACTCCAGCAGGATCATGTCCAAACTCTTCCAGAAGCTTCAAGAAGTTTCTGAAGTGCAAATAAAACAATTTCTAAAACTTTTTGGTTCAGAAACACCACAAACACAGATAGCTTCACACTATACAAATTCAGAAAAGATGACTTTACATACTTGGTGTTTCAGTAAAGTAATTTAATCCTGAACTAAACCTTATTTCAAATCATTAACAGAACTTACTCTAAACACAAGGAAAGTAAAACTGTCACTTAAAATTTTTTAAATAACATCAAATTTGTTTTCAAAGAACTGGAAGTCTAAAGTGAAAGACAGCAAGCTGGAGAGGCAGCCTGCCGTGGGTATGAAGTATTACCAACTTTATTTTCTTAGCTTGGGCATATGAAGGGTGTTTGCCAGTCCTTTCCCTTGATATCTTTCTGCCCAGGTGGGGGGATTGAACCTCTGACAGGAGGCAAGACAGTCCAGCTTGCAAAACATCAGACTGCGGCGCACCCCAAACTGGAAATGTGACTGTTCTTGACAAAACCCTCAGAAAACTGAGTTTGATATTGCACTGATTTGGGCTGGAATTCTTGAATAATTAGGTGAAACCACAAGTTTATATCACAAGTAGTAAAAATGTTACAGTTTTACAAAGACATAGGTGTCTTCACAACTACTTTTGAGAAACTGCGATTTAAAGTTTACCATAACAATGACTTGACCTAAGTCACTGCGTCTAGGGACCGTGAATGTTTATGAGAATAGTAAATTGGAGCACATTCATATCCCTCCCACGCTACAATCAATGAAATCTCCATAAAAGAGTCGTTTAGAAAACTGTTCATATGACTTTTTCATTTGCATAATAATCGATGTGCATGACTTCAAATTAGGGGACCAAGAAACACGTTTAATTAAGCTTTTGTTGCAGGGCATCACAATAAAATTGAAATTAAAATACTCAGACAGCAAAACTCTACATAAGGCCTTGTAGCCTGATAGCTAACACACGAAGGAATATAAAGATGCAAACAATTCTTTCTAGAAAGACCCATTATAAGCCTACTTGCCTCGCGAGTGCGCTTCCCATAAATCTACTTTTCAGACTTAGTGAGAGTTTTCTCGTGCACGGCCACAAATAACATTCCACGGTCTATGTGTTCCCTCTTACATTTTTAGCAATAAGAGGAGGAAAGGCGGCTACAGATAAGGGTCTAGGTGCCAAGGCAGAAGCTGCAGATAAGGGTCTAGGTGCCAAGAATTTCGGTTCTCCACGAAAGAAAATTACCGGTTAAACACGTAGATGTCCTGAATATTTCCAAAGAGTGCGTCCTGGTCTGCCGGTTGTAAGTCAAACTCCGACGACTTAGACAAGTAATTCACGTAGCCCTAGACGTACAGACATTAAGCAAACATAACTATCATGTTTTTGTTAAGGTCCAGCTAATTAATAATCCAGACAGTGTAAAAGCCCTGTTAATTGCTAACAAGATGACAAATAAGATAGTCAAAGTGAGCTGTAAAGGGGCAAAAAGAGAAGGAGACTGACACACACACATACAGACAGACAGACACAGAGAGGCAAGACATATAGACAGACAGACAGACAGACATATGCACAAAGACCAACAGATATAAACAAAAAGCATGTGCCAGATCAATCCTTTAAAAAGAAAGTAAGATACTGTATCAGTCAACAATAATTCTGTCAGCCTAAATACTGAGGGTGTGGAGATCTTCCACTTTGTTTCTCCAAGTCCCCAGAAATTATATTTACTTGCATGTCTTACCACACACAAGTATACAACTGAGTTTTCTGACCTGGCCTCTGCTATTCAGAAAAAACACAATCGACAATTTGTCTACTGTGCCAAGTGAACTCACATCAATAATATCCTTAAGATCCTTGACATATGTCCTCTCCGTTTCCAGAATCTCCATTACCACCCGGTCGATGTACGGTGACTCTGAATGAGGAGGAATGCTCGCTGTTTCCTCCTCACTGTTCACCACCATCTGTCCAGTGTCGATGCCTGTCACTGCGTCACTTGTGCCTGACACCATCACATCCGTGTCCGACTTCGCTGTCGGCAGAGGCTTGTGCCAGACACCACCAGTCAGCATCTGCGTCGTGCATCCGCTGAAACTCCGAAATCGCTCTCGCTGGTAAGATGCATTTCCCGTAGACGAAACACCAGAGTAGTCGATAGTGCAGTCATCAAGCATCCGGCAGCACGCTCCTTTGCAAGAACAGTTGCCTGACGAGACTTCGGAGACGGTTGCCAGCGAGTCGCTCGCAGCGTCATCACCGGAAGCAACAGCCAACGACGGCAAGACGCCACACGTCATTGTGCAACTGGCGTGCTTCTTTCGACGGTTGCACGACATGGAGCATGTCGACGAAGCGGACGAGGAAGTCGACGTGATGCTTAGTGGCCTCTTCTTGTCATCGACTTCCTCCACAGTCAAGCTGCCTCCTGTTGACGTCATCGTGGAATCGTCTGCAACGCTGGCTTTGCTCGTCAGCGTCGACCATGCAAGTGATTCGTTGTTGTCTTCCATGCTGAAGTCTAACTCGCGCAGATTTTGCACGGATGAATTATTGTTGTTATCCTCAAGGAGTTCGTCTGATCTGCCGTCGTCAGTTTCGTTCCTGAGGACAATGGATGGCAGTCTTTTGGACAATGGAACGATATCCTCCTTGTATGTCGCCTGATCTGGGAATGCGCAGTGATTCACGTGAATTGCAAGACGTTTGTCGTCTTCGATGTCTTCATCCCCGATGGATGTTTTGTTGCTGTTCATGCTTAATTCATCGTACATTGACAGCAATGTTGGTGCGAGACTCAGAGAGGACCCTGTTTTAAAGCAAGAAAGCAAATCACATGAAATTCGAAGCAGAATCAACAAACCATATGAAACAAAAACCAGACTGATAATCAGAGGTTGAAGAAAAATAGATATGAACACAGTTAAATGTAAAGTATATTTACGTTATCTCAAATAATAACATATGTTAGATTTTCTTTTACCCCTCTGTATGAGTCATCTGTCCCAAAATCGTCCTTTATTCTGAACTGTCCTATGCAGTTTTCAGGTCAAAGGTTTCTGAGTCAAATGAAATGTATATTTTATAAGTATATTTTACGTTCTCAGATAATAACATATATCAGGTGTCATTTTAGCTCTCTGTCTGAGTCATCTGTTCCATAATCCTTCATTATTCTGAACAATCCGATGCAGCTTTTCAGGCCAAAGGTTTCTAAGTCAAACGCCCACACAAACTTTTTACTTGCTTTTAAAACTCAGTGAAGAGACACCAAAGTTTTGTTTCAACATTCAAAAGTCCAGGTGAACATTAAATCAAGTCACACTACAGAAAATGCGTGATTTGTGTGAATTGCAAGATGTTTTACATCTTCAAAATGCGCGATTTGTGTGAATTGCAAGATGTTATACATCTTCAATGTCTCCAAAGAATGTTTTGTGGCAGTTCATCATACAGCACATCAGTAGCGGAGCTGGAGCAAGATTAGACCAAATTAGACCCATGATGTAAGTACAAGGCCCTAATGAAGTTCTCTGTAATTTCTGAGCTAGGTAGGTGGTAGGGGGATCACCCATATATTCTGGTCCCACAAATCCTGCTCATGCTGCACCAAGTGTTCAAACAAAGAATCATAAGTCGTCAACAAATTCTAATAAAGGAAGTACAGACAAGTGGGGAAGAACATGGCCAACAACATATTTCGCTATCACGTTGCAGCAAGTGATCATATTTCATCATGCACTCGATGACTGGTTGCAGGATGTTACGATCAGATACAATGATAACAATGTTAAATGGTGACTGAAAATGACAAAGGATTGCATGACAATCAACACAATCATAGCTAGGTTACTATGACATTTCATAACTATTTCCAAGCACACAGACAGTCTAACAGAGCTACAGAAACTGTATTATGTCAGTCCATATGCAGAGGATGGAGCACTTATGTTCAATAATGGCGCTACAGAAGTCTTTAGATTAGATTGAAATGGATTAACATCTGTCCATCTAATATCCATACAGTATTTTGTATGCATTCACAGATCACCCAAGGCTTTGTACAAAGTGTTGGGTAGCAGTGCATGGAATTGAACCAACAATGATCTGGTCAAAAGATGATGTTTCATATGATGTACCCACCATGCATAGACATAATATTCTACAGTACAACTTTAGGCTCCATTCCTCCAGTAAGTTACGTGCGAGGCTTGACAAGTGGTGAGTGCTCAAAATATCATCAGTTATTCCCATAAACCAATTTATCCAGCCCTGGTTCTTGACATGGCACCTACGGACAACCCCACTGACTTGACGCAGCACTTGCTAATAAGCTGGTTCCATGAACATAGCTTTATAGTAGCGCTTTAAAAATTCTGAGTTTACAATTACGATTTATTTTAGATTGTTTGGATAGCCATGTGGCCAGCGCTTTTGAGATGTTTGAAAGGCACTATATAAATAAATGCTTGTTACATTACATTATATTATATCTGTTGCTGGTCATCTACGGCAATGGTTGTTACATTACATTACATTATATCTGTTGCTGGTCATCTAATGCACTCTATTTACATCTAAAAGAGTGGGGAGGGATTAGGGTGAGAAATCTACTGCGGCACCCCATTAACTGAGATAAATTTAGGTCAATGATACCCTAAAACAGTCTGGTTATCACCCTGTTTAACAACGGGCAAACTCACTTGAGGATAACCACCGCAGTTGGCCACAATCCAAACACAAACACAGGCCAAAGGCAGCTGGGTCAGTCCAATATATCGGCGGCGGGCGGCGGGGGCGGGCGAAGCGGGCGGGGGCGGAGCGGGCGAAGGGGTGGGTGGGCGGCGGTGGTGGCGGCATCTGGTCCGTGGTTCCAAGTTCCACTTTATTAGGACGAGAGAAAACAGCAGGAGCGGAAAGGTTAAAAACCCAGACGCACGTGACCTGGATACCTCTTCTTCTTCTTCTTCTTCTTCCTCCTCCTTCTCAATATCCCCTCCTGATCCCCCTCCTCTTCTTTCTGTATGTACTCCTTCTTCTCTTCCTATTCCTCCTTTTCCTCTTCCACCTATTTGTGTGCCTCCTGCCCTTCTCCTTCCTCCTCTTCTCTCCTCTTCCTCCTACTTGTGCTCCTCCTCCTTTTTCTCTCCCTCCTCCGATTAGTAATCCTCCTCTTCTTCCTCCTCTTCCTTCTCAATATCCCATCCTGATCCTCCTCCTCTTCTTTCTATATGTACTCCTCATTCTTCTCTCTCTATTCCTCCTTTTCTTCCTCCACCTATTTGTGTGCCTCCTACCCTTCTCCTTCCTCCTATTTGTGCTCCTCCTCCTCTTTCTCTCCCTCCTCCGATTAGTAATCCTCCTCTTCTTCATCGTCCTGCTCCTCCTAAAGTATCGTGTTATCAGGCAACATGCAGGCACCATGCAGAAATTACACTTGCCTCAAAACATTGTTTACAATTTGGAAAAGTAAACAAAAATGGCTGCTGTTGAAAATAAACTCCTTAATTAGGGTCCTGGTGGCAGTTGGGGGGGTGGATGGGGTGGCACTGTGTGGTTGAGGCGATGGGTGGCCGTCTTTTACCAGGATTTTGTTAACCTTCATCACTGTTATCATTTCATCCTTCTTATAGTCCATATCATCATCGCCATCTTAATCATTATCATCCTTATCATTATTGTCATCGTCATCATCATTATCATCATCATCATCATTTCTATCTTAATAATTCTTTTAATCATTGCCACAGCTGTCATCATTATCTTCATCATCATCATCATCATCACTGTCATCACCCATAAAATCCCAACCATCACAAGTATAGTTTATCACTGCCATCATTTTCCAATACACCATTGTAATTGTAATTTGAGATTTATAAAGCGCCTCTTAGAGGATAAACTCAACAGAGGTGTTTCCGACCCAAAAAAGTAAAATCACTGTTGAACAGTACAGTCTGCGGAATACTGACAGGGGGAAAGAAAGGAGCTCAAGTCGCAGTTCTTAGATTCACAGCCATCAATGGTAATGATAACACTAAGGATGCACCAGATGACAACAGTTGATAATGCAAATGATAACAACCGAATACAACAGCCAAATGTGATTGCTTACCACCAGACAGCAACTACAGAAACTTAACAACGATCCACAGCTTCAAACAGAGAAGAACTGAACTATAAATATGTCATACCGCGAATAGCAAGATAGATGAATATATCCTCTAGATTTAGCAAGATAGCGAAACAGACGAATAAAAATGCACGTCAGTTTTCTGTTTAACCTAAGCCTAGCAAACGCGTGTCTACGCTAATCAAAGCAACATCTCTCTACTAAACGGTTACTGAGAACTAAATGAGTTTCAAGCTGCTGATGTCACCAGAACTGACGAGAGCGCCAGGACAGACGGTGACGGCCAGGTGCACACGAAACTCCTACCCTCCAAAAAATCTATCCCCCTTGAGAAAACTGAAAACCTCAGATGACGATAGTCTGCATTAACTAGGTAAAATAATGTGTAGTCAAAATAATGTGAGATCTTTTAAGATTTACAAAGAAGTCAATAAATGACAATGTAATACGATCCAATACGCTAATAGTCATGTAATGTACCAATACTGCCTCATATGAAGTTACATCACACAAGACATTAGTGGGTTAAAAACAACAGAAACAACAATAACAAAGTCAGTCTACAACAACAACAGCTAACATTTTTTCATCTTCAAACATTTTTAAAATCCCAGTGAGTCACAGCAGCACTGGGTAATAAAATAATAATAACAATAATAATTGTAATTGTAGTCATAAATTTAAAATAGCACCTCTTCAATAGAGATTTACCAGAGGCACAGCCAAACAGACGATACCAAACCACAGTCAGTAACAATGATAACTGGTTTTCCTTGCATTACCCGGGAAATCTAATTATCCTATCCAGTGCTTTGCTATCACAGATCAGCCCTTCAATGCCATACGTTCCTGCAATACTTCTGCTCCACCAGACCTTGGCAAGTTGCAGCTGTTCTCGAACCTAGTTTCTGCAATCTCCGAAGTTTTTAAACCCCAAGGGATCGTTGCTGCATTCGAAAAAAATTATAAATTGTTGTCATAGATTAAGATTTAGATTAAGTGCTGCATTGTATTGTATTGTATAATAATAATAATTAAGCAAAACAACACTGCATTTCTGATGCACTGCGTCGTTAACCTCATTCGATCAATAGCATGCATGAATTTCGTCAACTGCAAACTGAATCTGACAAGCGCATGCTGAACTTCGGACTTCATACGGCCTGGAGACATGCCCTGAACAGATATGGCTGGCAGCGTGTTGTGGAAACGACAAAGGTCCAGAATCGTAATCGTAATCGTAATCTCGAGATTTCTACAGCGCTCAACGAAAGCTAAGTCGCGGGAACCAGCTTATTCACAGGCGCTCAGTCAAAACAAAATCGATAGGCAAAAGGGTCAAGATCCAGGAGTCAGAATGGGGCTGCCAATGAAAAGCCTTTTGAAATGTAAATGTAAAGGTTTTATATAGCGACCGTATGGCCTTTGAAAGGCATCACAGGCAAATCTTGAGTCAATATCTTACTCACTGTACTTATTCTAAGGGTCAAGCGTGCACATATTTCTTCTATAATTTTATTACCTTATTTTTTTATTAAAAGCACAAGGCACGATCAGTCAATGGTCACTTCAAACCAAGCCATGGCCAAAACAACAGTAATCCTCTGGGGAAGATTTTCTGACTCTGGTTCATGAAGACACATTCTGTGAAACGTCAGATTTATTTCTGTTGAGATTTGGAACCCAGTTTCATTACGGCCGGCCACTGTATATTAATCAGACGAAAGAAGTAAATACCGCTTGGCAAGTGGTTAAGTCCAAACAATATTTCTGCATCAGACAAAAGATAGGACTCATTTACCATGAACCTGGTAAAAAGTGACACAGAACAGGCATGTGGTCGGAGCTGACAACACTTAATCATCAAGTCCATTGCTCAGTGAAGAGTACCATGACCAATGAGCCCAAAGTTTGGACGTCGGAGCCTCGCCCTTGACAGCCGTATCCAGCTATTATTCCGGCGTCGGCATACCGCACATCAATCAAAGGAACTTCTAAACAAAGCCGCTGGAGACCAAACTAGCCAACCAGCCAACAACCTGAAAAACAACTACACTCTTCTCATCAGACAGCTCTGGAAAACCTTGTACCTTTCCGTGCAAAGCTCAAGGAATCTAAGGCCAGTTAAGTGTAGCTGAGGTCAGGCCAAGACGTCTAAGGCCACCAAGTGTACAGCTGATGCGGTTTCTAATATATTTAGTTCTTTACTATGGCATATATACCTGTAGTAAGGTATGCATTGAGTATATGCGTAGCACCCCTTGAAATATTCTTAGTGGCACTCCTCACTAACTTAACTTCGTAATAACTGCAAATCTTCACCAACACAATCGCAAAGCCACACAAGCCATTTAATCAAATGTATCGTAATTTATTTATTCTAATCTATTCTCTTCTCTTAATCTAATCTGTTTCACCTAATCTAATCAACTTAATCTACTCTATTCATGCTTTCGATATAGAAATGTGAACTGGCGGCTGGAATGACAACAGTGATGGCGGTGACAGCGCGAATAAAGTGATCTCTGTTCTCTTTGGCGATCTGTCAATTCCAATTAATTTTTCATGTTTAGTCCGATTCATGTCCTGTTTCGCTTTAACTGCTTATCCAGCACAGTTGTGGTCTTGTTTAGTTTCTCTTTCCTGGAAATCTAGCAGCAGGATGCTGCTTGTGTTGAACTGCAGCACTTGTGTCTAGGCCAATGTTCTGCGCTTAGCTTTTAAGTAGCACTTCAGAAATATTTTATTTTACAATAACAAATGATTGGAAGAGACAATCCTGGATGAGGACAAGCGATGTAAAAATACAGATTCTATATAAATAAATCTATCCATCCATTCTAATATACTTCGAGAGTGAACTAAACAATTCCTGATTTATCTACTTTATCTAATGAGGTTAACAACAATTGATGATGGCACACCAAAGCTGATCAAATCACAGACCAGTCCATTGATCGTGGAGAGAATAGGCTTAGTGGAAGAAACAAGTCTTGGAAAAGAACACAGGACTCAAAGACCTGAGTAAGAAAATGACTTGGTCTTACCACAAGGAAAAGCTACTTCATGCACATCACCCCAACAGTCGGATAAACCATTCTTTATAAACTGTATACAGCCCAACAAATGCCATCCAGATAATCAGAATTCGAACCTATGACCCAGCAGTAAACAGCTACAAAATTTATTAGCATCATCACCACCACTGCCACCACCACAACCAGCACCACAATGAGCTCTAGATGCCGGCCATTGGGTGGTGATGGGTGCAAATTAATGACCTCCTTTAATCTTTTGTCCAGTCCAATGCTCCTTTCCTATTTAGTTCAAGTCCCATAATGTGTTTGTTTTTACTGTCTATCCCTTGTAGTGGTGTAGTCAGTGTAGTCTGTAGTCGGTGTAGTCTGTAGTCGGTGTAGTCTGTAGTCGTGCTCTTCCTTTGTTTCTCTCCCTTTAAAAGCTCGTACATAGTGACCTGCAAATGATTCGTCAACTGGCATGCTTTCCACATGTGAGATAAACATGTTATAGCGCTTCTGTGAGGTTCTTAACAGTCACTAGATAAACAGTCATTCATTCGTACACACATACACACATACATACTTACATGCATACATACATACTTATATGCATATATAGATAATGACCAAACCACTGGAATCTTTCTTGAATGACTTTCCAGCACAGCTGTTTTCCACAGACTGTCTTATATATTCATTTCTAATTTTCTGTAGGCTTGCAATTCCTGCAATTATTGGCAGTCAACTCATTTCTCTCGTAAATGTTCTTCCCTCATCTTGCTTTCACACTGTGCAGCATGCAACTGTAAATAATGAACCACATTTTACACAGCGGAACAGAACTACGTTGGGTCAAAACCTTTGCCGCACCCTCACGCGCCGTTCGGCCTAAAACTTTCACACTGTGACAGATAGATGGCAGCAGACAGATACAGCAATCAATTTCGGAACATATATGGTTCCTGCGTAGTGGGTCGGCTAGATTCTAATAACGCATAAGTGTTCCATTAACTGATGATCAATATCCTTCTAGCCAGTCTATTATACAGCGCTTAGAATCTACGAAACTGGAACAGCTGGAGCTATTTTCGGATCATTGTCGCAAAACTACGGCGTCCAGTTTTTTCCAGTTTTCAGTCAACAACTTATGCGATAAACAGTCTAAATATAACAGATCACAGATCCTTATCGGGCATCATGTGATAATTTGCAACAAATAATCTTACATTTTGAAAACGAAACTAATACGGAACAGAAACAGAAACTGGAGTTGCCATCAAATATGAAATCCAATAAGAAAAAATCACCTGCCAAAGACATTTATTTACGAGAGGGAATGAATTACCGAATCAATACCATATAATGTACAACTAACGTTTCAAAGTCCACACTTCTGATTCATGTTGTTTGTAGGCCCTACGGCCCCATCTCGGGTGCGCTGTAGTCTCACAGTGACCGTTTTGGACTGTAGTAGTAGTAAATCCAGTGTTTAACGACATCCTATAACATCAAAGGCCGTTGGCGTCGCCCTCCTCCTTTATCCAGGCTTGGGACTGGCATTATCCAAGTACGGCAGTGGCGGAGTAGTTTCTGTCAACCGATAGGTCAGAGGTTAATTCCCCATTACGGCAAAAATTCAAGCCGAGGTTTCGGCTCCATCTGAATCCCCTGGTGAACTCGGCTATAATGAGTACACTGACGGTAGTACACTGTCGGTGGGAAGATCAGATGACGAGGGAGAGGACTGGCCACCCAACCTTAACTGCCCAGGCTATGAAAATAATAATAATAATAATAATAATAATAATAATAATCATTCCTGATGCCAGCCATATATGATATCCATTCTTTTTAATAATAATGATAATAATTATTATCATTATTATTATTATTATTATTATTGAATTTATTATGCACAACGTCAGTAAATCAGAATCTGAGGTGCAAAGCAAGTATAAGTGAAGGACACGCTTAAGGTCCCTACACGGTAACCGTCTAAGAGGGTCTCAAACCCATACTCCCTGCATTACAAGCCGAGCACTCTATCCAATGGGCTACCGTGCCCCCCGCCCCCATCGAAGCTGAATGGAGTCACTTACACTTCATATTCAAGGCTGTCTCTCAGACGAGCCTAAGGAACTGCTCTCCTCCTGCTCTCTTCTGCCAACATACCAATCGAAATCCAATGACTTCTATACTGCCGCTACTGAAATGCAAATTGCAGGAATTGGTGGTCTTTTCAACTGAAACTGCATTCTAACATTGTAATCCTTTGGAAAAGCCAAGTTGAAATCTTACAGGTCAGAGAAACCAAACGTCCAGCCCCGGATGGTAAGAAAATAAACTCAAATTCTGCATTCATTTGTTATTTCAAACTACTGCACAGCTTTGGAATGATCTCCCTGAATCAAATTTTAGGACTCATCAGCTCACTACCTCTCTACCTCTTATGTCGTTTCTGACATTTCACTCAAAACTGAAAAAATACTGTCGAAAAATCAGATTCTTCTTATCCTTATCTTCTTTGCCCGTGCATTTTCAAACACTCTCCAAGCTGTTAACCTGTAACTCAACTGGTTTCTCTTTGGAATGATCTCGAATGAACACCTGTAGATAAATGGGTCTTTATATTTGGCTTAATTGGGTGCTAATGAAATACAGTATCAAGATTACAAAAATTCTGTTTACATTTCGTTCTATTAATTATAAATTTGTTTCTAAGGGAAAAAGTTCAAAGTTCGGAATCTATTTTCGTCTTCTTAGTCTTTATTTGCTGGTCACAACTTCTATAAATAGACCTACAACAAGACCGAATTTTTAACAGTTGTACCAATCTATGAATGTAAACAGCGTTTACGTTCTGTTCCGTTTGACGACGGGTCTTTTCCGTTTGGTCGGGAGCAGTACTGAATGGATTTTCTTGAAGTTGAGCTATATGAGTCTTTATTTGTTATATGCTTAACTTCTAGGGTGATCTAGCGTTGACATACTGCTACACAAAGACTTAATCACTGCTTAATTTAGCCACACAAAGACAAACCAAAGAATAACACTTGGGAGGAACTTAGTAGGCTCTATACCAAGTGTCTTGATAATACATACATACATACATACATGCATGCAAATATACATACATACGTACATACATACACGCATGCATACAAACATACATATACAAAAACAAAACCCACTCATTGACTGAAAACTGACCAAAGAAGGGTCACTGACCCACTGATACAACCAACAGCTGCATAATATTTCTTAATTTATTTATATACATATATTGCAAGAATATATATCTATATATATATATATATATATTGTAAGCAAATCCATATATGTATATATGTATGTGTTTATATTTGTGTATATATACACACATACTTTAGCTGGAACCTGATGTGTATCAGTAGCAGAGAACCCATTCTAGTAGAGGGCATGAACCCAAAGCAGATCGAGTCAAAGGTAAAGGTGATGTGTCACATATAGGGGTCAAAGGTTGGCATTTGGAGGGCAATTTGGTTTCCACATTGTGTGAAATAAATTGAGAAACTTAGTCAGAGGCAGTGAACAAACCACAGAACGAGCAAGAAGAGAACAGAAACCGAGACAACCAGACAGATTCAGAAATACAAACAAAGGGACAACACAAACTAACAGTGTGACAAAGAAACAGACATCTATAGCGTGAGAGTGAGATAATAAAAGTTTTTCAGGGAGACAGTTTCGTCTCTTTATCTCTTCGACCACAGAAATGACCGGAAGCTTTAACAACGCGTTCCTCTAACCTGACGAATGCAGAGAATTTCTATCGTTTTCAAGAGTCATTTCACATCACAACATCGAAACAATGGAGAAAAGGAGCAGACTTCACAATATCAACGTGACAAAGAAGGGAGCAGACATCATCTGCTGAAGTAAGTAGGTAAGTAAGTAAGTATGTAAAACATTTGTTAACACGCCATATGGCCTTTGGCTCAGCGAGGAATCACAGGTGTGGACAAACACACCCAAACAATTAAATACATAACAAAGCAAGCAAACAAAGGAAGAGGCACAGCAACAAAGGCAGACATACAGAATGCCACGCAAACACAAAGATATGTATTTTTGCTGAATTTATCTTTTTCTTCATGTTTCACATTAGAAACAATTCCATCAATTAGTAAGTAAGTAAGTAAGTAAGACATTTGTTAACAAGCCATATGTCCATCGGCTGAGCAAGGAATCGTAGGCATACCAATCAGTACTTTGTTGACCACAACATCAACACCATCAAAGTTACTGCACACCATTTACCAGGTAACGTAACACGACCCCTCCTTTATTACACATCTCAGTCCTCAGCCGTGTACGGCCATAGCGGTTTTTGAGCTGAGGCGCAAACATGACAACAGCTCAGTAAAAGAACCAGATAACCTTCCCTTACAAGTTATAATGCCTGAATTTTTAATTTCACCTGCACCAGCATTTGAACCCTGGGGCAAAGGTAAAAAGAGTACCCATTAGCTTTGTGCTGTCGCCATCAGATTAGCACTGGAGTTGAAGCAGACGTTGTGTAACCACACAGCATCAGCAATGCAAATTTGGACAACGGAACAGGGAATTTTGCTGGCAAGGAGGAACGCCTGTGGTTGCTAATGGAAATGGCTAAGTTGTTGATGGATAGGATGCAGACCAATATCTGTCATTCCTCAGCAGCAGCAGCACCAGCACCAGCAGCAGCCAACTGCAAGAGACGACGGTCAGACGAGGAGGTTGCAATTCCAACCTTCCCTTTAAATCTTATAACAATATATAAGACTGGTCAAGGCAAATACTTTGCCACTCGGTTGTTTCGTTTCAGTGTTTTCTCAAAATAAAGAAAATGCACATTAATATTCCAGAGTCTAAGACTTCTAGAAATAATCACTTGCCCAGCAATTGCAGACATATACATATATGTCCATGCAACTGTAAAAATATGAAGCTTCCTTCCATCAGGCATCAATTCTATTGCATAAATTTTCCAATCAAGACCTTTTATAAAAATCCAGGCTTCACATTCCCTATTCAACATTAATGACCTGACTTGTCTTATCAGGTCAGGAGCACTTCTGAGTAGTTTTCTTGCAGAAGTGCTACGTAAATGCGCAATTACGATTATGATTATGATAAGCTGGAGAATGACAAATATTGACCATAGTAAACTTCATGCAGAAACCATGTGAACCAGCATTTCCAGTAATCGTAATCCCAAGATTTCTACAGCGCCCAACGAAAGCCACATCACGAGAACCAGCTCATTCGCAGGCACTCAGTCAAAACAGAATCGACAGGCGAAAGTGTTCGGTCCCAAGTCAAGATCCAAGAGTCCGGGAAAGTTCTCTCTAAGTCGAAAATTCAGTGCACGGATTTCTGAAATGGTTGTAAAGATATATTTTGGGATGAATTTATATTGTTTGATCATTTTTTTTGCAGTGCATAGGACCCCTAAACCGCTGTGTGGACACGCCGCCATACAGCTTATAGAGGGAAGTGCATCTTCATTCTATCACTGCTCAGCAGATTTCATCACTGGGAACATCTTCTCGTCTACCATTCTGGACGAGAACCATTCTGGCACATTAACACTAGCCCCTATAATGTCTACCATTTTTGTCTACCATTCTGAATCTCCAGCAAGCCTCACTCAACCACTAAGAACTACATTATTACCGGACTCCTAATATTAAATAGCAGTGCGTGCTATAGCATTTCCGAGAGGCTGCTCCTAGATGGGCGTTAGGTAAATGTTTGGCACATTAGCACTAACTCCTATAATGTCGTACAGGAACCATTAACGCCAGGCGGTTTCTCTGAAGGGGGCAACCCAAGTGCCCCATAAACGAAGCACAGAGGGCGCCACTTCCACCATCACCCGAGGTCAAAACAAACTCCTTCCCACAGTCCCTGTTGGCACAGAAAGGATGTTGAAGGCAGATAATCAGAAGTGCAATGCAAAGTAATATAGGCCTACAGGTAATGTGCTGCAATGTTATTGATTTAATGAGATACAGTAATGTAAACAAGCCAGACATTTGTATCTAGAACAGACAGCACACAGCTACCTTGAAATTGCACAGAATGAGGTTAACTGAAATAAAGGAATACAACGCTGGACAGGTAACATGCAACAAATGTAAAACAGTGTGACTGAGCATGAGCATAATAACAATAAGACGATTTATATAGCGCCATAGCAAGATCAAGGCCGAAAAAGGGTGATGCACATGAGTACTTCTCGGGTTCTGTATAGTTACCCACTGATGACAAGATTAACTGCACTTCTCAGAGGATTACACAGGGCTATATAAATGGCTTGATTATCATCACAATACACTGTAATGTACTGTAATTTAATGTAATGTAACTAGAGATTTATATAGGTCCCTCTAAGTACCTCTCGAAGGTGCTCCTTCCAGTGAGCATCTTGTAGGGGTTATAATAATGCCCCATGGTCCAGCAGCAGCACAGTCACAATTCCTCAGGCAAGGCAGAAAAGGAAGGGGTTAATAGCGAATATGTGGGGTAAAACAGTCGGATTTTACACAGCCTTGATGAAAAGCCAACCACTGAGTGACAATACATTAACAGTAAGTTTGGTTCAAAGTCAAGGAGACAGATGTGGAAAGATAGGTCGAAAAAGAGTTGATACAGAAAGACAGACAGACATACTGACAGGCAAGTTGAAAGACAGGCATACAGATAGACAAACATATGGGCAAGCAGGCAAGCAGATAGGCAGGCAGGCAGACAGACAGGCAGGCTGACAGACAAGCATACAGACAGACAGGCAGGTTGAAAGACAGACATAGACAAAAGACAAACAGATAGGCAGGCAAGCATACAGACAATCAGGCAGACGGGCGGGGAGGTAGGCAGGCAGAGCAAAGCACTGCCAAGGAAGGAGACTGTGAAAGGTCATCGGGTCAAGAGAACCTTAAGAATTGGTTAAATCTCTAATCTGGTGTGGAAAGCCTGCAGTTGGTTCTTGCAAGGGACCTTGGATTCCAGAGCCGATAGCACACAAACATATATCATACTTCTAATTTAAAAAAATAAGAAGTACAATCAGAAACTGTCTGCCTGCACTGAGTGTTTAACGAATTCATAAAACAACCTTCAGCTATAATTGATGCTCACTGAACCTGCCGGTGACATTAATTTCCGGTTTAAATATGCACAAAATATAGAACAAAACTGGCAACTAGTCTTTTGTGGTAGATGATTCCAAATACGAGGAGCACAGCAGCTGAAATACGTATTTCATAGGCATAGATATTTCACACATATTTATTTTAAATTGTGATGGCTAAACATTTTCAGATAACCTTGTCCTGATGTCCTTTTAAATCTGTTTAAAAGAAGGTTTATTTGTAAAAACTTCCTGCCAGATAAAAAGTCAATGATACACTGTGGCAATATACACTGTTAAATTTAACTTTGCTACAGACTTAGGGAGACAGATGTGACAAGACAGGCTGCAAAAGATTTTATATCATGAGACCAAAGAGACAAAGAGAGACAGAGACACAGAGAGAGAGACAGAGACACAGAGAGAGAGAGACAGTCACACAGTGAGATACACAGAGACAGCAACAGAGAGAGAAACAGAAACAGAGAGAGACAGAGACAGACAGACAGACAGACAGAGACAGACAAAGACAGAGAGAGACAGAGAGAGACAGAGAGAAAGAGAGAGGCAGAAAGAGAGAGAGAGAGAGAGAGGGAGAGAATCATTCATTTGGTAAAAGTCTTATTGTTGTCAATTTCTTTGTCAGCATTACCAAACATTGTAGGCATTTCTCCTTCAAGTTCCTTTTGTCACTATCGATTCTACACCCATCACTTTTACACTTCCCCTTTCACAGGTACACTCAACTTGATGAAAAAAATAAAATGCTTCAGCTCCTCATTTTATGAAAAATGTATAAAAGTGCAGAGTACCATTACATACTTCAGCTAAAGAACATTGCTAGTTTAAGCAGCTGAAGGTACGACAGCGTTACCGATAACACTTTGTCTTTCCCAGCCTTGTAATCACCTTTTACCGGTAAATATCCCAGACGGAAATGTAAACAAATAATCTGTGCCTTAAATCTTAAAGAGCTGACAGCTAACAATCCTGATGGAATAAACTGAAAGACTTCAGGAACAAAAAACTTGTTCAAAGTTGATAATCAATTGATAATCAGTTCTTCGTACTGATAATCAGTTCGTAGAATCTAGGAAACAGAAAAATTGTTCAGCAGCTACCCAATCATCTGAGCCAATCAGATAACTAAACAATATCTAAATATACCAAAAGAAAAGGGTCTTTTCCAACTAAAACTCTTGGCCTATGGTTCATGAAATATTTCTTCATTAAAGATATCACTGAGAATTTCTTAAACGGAAGTAGAAAACATGGTCACGCCAAAGCACTATTTATACAACTCTGGAAAGAGATCTGCCTGGACAAAAAGATGCCTACTTCAATACAGCCCTGGCTAAAGCTGCTAGAAATTGTTTACAAGTAACCGTATCCTCTACTCTCCACTCTGTCATAACACCCAATTATGGCATGGCCTGTGGAAAATCCACAAAGCGCTACCCTCCCCTTTCTCCCAAAAGGACCCCTTCGTAAATTACTTTCTGTCAATATTATTCTCTTTCGAAGGGGAAATATCAAACCTTAAGTAGTGTACAGCTGAATTTCTTAATTGCCATAATTTCCAAATGGACTTATCTCAGATGCTTTATGACAAGCTTCCGGTGGTAACAACTCTATAAATAGACAACTTTAACCACAAACGCGTAAGGGTTTATATAGGAAATTATATTTATATCTATTTATAAACAGTGTGCAGAACGGGGATGGACGAAAGGAACTCTGTCCTGACCTCTCACACAATATATAATCATCTCCCTCTAAGACTGCAGTACCAGCTCATGCCAAGGGGTGCAAACTGACAGAGAGAAAAACCAGACCAAACTTACATATCGTAATCATAATCTTCGGAATTCTTCAGCACCAAAAAAACTAAGCCACACGGACCAACTTATTCACAGGTGTTCAGTCACCTCAAAAATCAGTGATAACACAAATATAGTACTACCACTGGATGCAGTAATAAAACAAATATATTTAGAAAATGAATAAAAATGCAGACAAAATAACCAAATTTATTCATAAGTTAATAAGAATCCCAAAACAAATATTAGGGCGAATAAAAGAAACAAGTTAATTAAGCCTTCAGAAATGTAAGACACTAAAGAAAGCTTAACAGAAAAATAAGCAAGAAGTCAGTTAGTCTTATAAAATGCCTTTCTCTGCTGAGTAAGTAAAACCTCTAGGCTACTGTACAATTCAAGTAAACAAAGGAAGTCAGTGAGTAAGGTACATGGAATTTGCCAAGTAGACAGTCACTTCCAATCCAACAACTCCATTTACCATGTATTGATTTAAAGTTCTAAACGACCTTGTTCAGAACTTCTAAACAATTCTGTTCCGATGTCTAAACTTCTAAAACATTTTGCTCTGCACTTCTAAACCATCTGACAATTTAGAAATCTAACTATGCAGTCTGTTATTGAATTTCTGCCCATTTCCACGGACCCCAAAGCAGAAAAGCCTGGAAAGTTGCATTTAAAAAAATCTCACTTCTCATCATAACACAAAGTTGTTGGGGAGAATTTGCAACATCCTCTCTGACAACTTTTCCAAGACCGACAGTCTTTGACTTGCCTTTTATTGACAGGTTTTTACTGACAGTATTTTACTTACATTTTCTAACTTGTTTTTTGTTGACTAGGTGCTGTTCATGCTTTGCAGTAAAGTAAAGTTCCCATTTCCCAATGTGTATACTGCTGAAACATTTCCCACTCTTTGTCCTTGAGTCAGCAATGGATGAATCCCAAAGTCCCATACATGGAGCCAGCACATTGCAGGATATATCAATTCCTCTCAAGCATACGCTGGTACTAAATTCTACTGCTTAACGAACAACCTGTCCATTGTTACATGGAGTCCACTCAGCCGGCTCAAACTAGCAATCATACAGACCAAGTGTGTTACCAAATAGAGCACTGTGTTGCACAGACCTTCAAGGGTTTGGAAAATTTCTGGTTTCATGTTGGAGAAATTGCAAAAGCTTCCTCTCCACACAAGAATAAAGTAAAAATTTCTCAAATCATGTGCAGTTGTTGTTAGCCTGCTGCATCACAGTTAGAGAGCTATGCAACCCTATTTCCTCACATTGTAATCATAATCATAAACTTAAGATTCTAGAGGGTCCAATAAAAGCTAAGTTTCACAAACCAGCTCATTCAAAGACACTCAGTCAAAACAAAATCGATAGGCAAGATTGCAGCAACTTGAGCTTCTTTCTCTCCCCTTCTCAGTATTCCACAGGAGCCTGAAGTGATTTTACTTTTCCGGGTCGGAAGCATCTCTGTTGAGTCGATCCTCTAAGAGGTGCTTTATAAATCTCAACATTGGCCTAACGTCAAACTTCCACAATGCAATAAGAAAGCATTAGCTTGTGTTTGGTCCATCACCTGGAACTGGCTTGGCCTACTGAGTAACTTAACTTAAGCCTTCCCTTCTTTAAGTGTGATCTGTCAAAGGCTTAAAAACATCTAGCCTGATGGTAGATTTTTGCAGTTAAGTAAGTTTCCTTCTAGTGGCACTATATAAATGACTGTTTACATTACACTGATTTGCTTCTCAGTTTGCAAGCGATTACAACAAAGTTAACAGATAGTTACTCAGACACTCACAATGTGCTACATTTAGTTTTACGCAAAATTTTGAAAGACTCTGTACACAGTCTTTGTTTACACGAATTATAAACACAAAGGTTAAACTTACCAAAAAAGTCCCTCCAGGATATCTCGGCGGTTCGCAGATCGGAAAAGAATCCCTGTTCGTTTGTGCTAAACTTATCCATAATGCCGCAGCGAAGCAGAAAAGAGCAGAAGTATAAACGACAATAACCACCAGTTTAGTTCTAGAGAATAACTGGATAGCAATCACAGAACCCTTGCAAATGAACGGACGGACCGACACAGGACGTCCACTCGTACTCACTCAGTGACTGCTCTGCATGGCTACATGCCTCCAGCCCACCATTTGAGTCACTCACAGGCCACCAGACGGCTGGCTCTAACCAAACCAATGTCTCCCCTGTTATGGCATAAGGTCCCTTGAAGCAGTTTCCTAAAAGGAGTCATTCCATATTCAACATCACGTGGACTCCGCTGCCAATTGGCTCACCGTCGTAAAGCGGGCTTTGCCTCTTGTGTGTTTTCGCTTCCCCACAAGTATACTGATCGAATGCCCCTATTTGGTGCTTTATATCGGCGACCGGGGTCTCGGCAGCACGCAGTCTCCCAAGACGAGATAAGAGGCCTGATAAGGAGCCTTCTAGACGCCTATTAAAATAAGCCTTGGCTAAAAAGGATATCAACAAATAACTTTGGAAAGAGCGAATGGTAGCAAGTTACAATGGAACTGTCAATGCTGAACACAGTATTCAGAGGTAAAACTAAGCAAACAAGTACAGCTGAAATCACATACTGATCAAACAATAGGTTAGCAAGTACCAGTATGTTAATGTGTATACCGTTAGTGCGTAGTCAGCAGGACAAAGTTCTAATCGAAAACACACTGATTTTTAAGTCAAGTTATTAATTAAGTCAGGTTATTAATTAATCATGCAAACAGTTGGGCACTGATAAAGTAGCAGATACCAGTAAATAGGATAAATTAGTATGCAGAGGTAGGGATGCACTTGAATTGTACAGCAAGGCCTTTGGGTAAATGCGCAATCATCCATATAATACGTAAACAGTCAGGTATAAAACCAAGCACAGAATCCATGAACCATTTTAACTACGGAATGTGCTTGCATAGAAACCGCACTCACTGTAAAACCCCCTCGGGGTTGCAGAGCAAGCATCCTGTTATAAAGGAATTGCATTTGACGCAGAAATAAGTTCGGGGTGCATCTGCTCAGCTGTACCTATGTCGTAGGATTGTACAATCATACAATCATACAATCATAAGACTGTACTTATGCAATCAGGTTATAATAATGAAGCTTCTCATAACGAGAGCCCAGTGTAACTAAGGTAAAAAAACTACCGCTATAAAAATACAGGTTGGTGTTTTTGCTACGTACTTTGATTAGCCATGTGCAGCCATGCAGAAAAGTTCTGGCAGATTATAACATAAAAAGAAACCAGTCAAGAAAAGGCCAGAAGGACAACTATAAACTAACTTACGATTTACGATTACGATTACGATAACTATCCAGAACGGCATAAACAATTTGCAACAACTTCATTTGTCAGTGAGCAGAGGACCCAGCGCCTTTGTGAGTTACTTAAAAGGCGCTACACAAATTTAGTTATACATACATACATACTGATCCAGACCTATGACAACCAATCCCCTGGCATGGAATACTCAAATAACAAAACAAGAGATAGAGTTAAGATACCCTGTAGAACAGAATCATTCACAACCTCATCAAGACATTCTTCAAGTTACAGAAATAACCTCAGTTAATTAGTATTATGTTTAAATAGTTATGTTTGTGTTTAAAAGTCATGTTATTTAAATATTGCTCATTCATGAAATACCTGCTTCTTCAAATGTTAATTTAATCATGAAAAGGAAATGTCCGGTAAATTTATGCAAGTTATTTGGCGAGTTATTTGACCCAGAAATGCACATTCACCATTTCGGATCTGTTAGATAGCAACATGTTTCTGCACATTTCATAAAAGCAGCTATATTAATAAGTAAATAGCTGTCCTTATTAGCGCAAGACAAATGCCCACACTTTAAAGCAACGCTTGCAAATAAAACATTTTAAAAAGCGTCGCAATGCCTTTAAATGGAACAATGAAATAACATGATAACCAGATACGTACATATGTAGCTACATTTGTAAATAATGCAGATCTTCAACTAAGACCAACTGGGTACCAGTACCACCCATGGTGTCTGCCTCATGCCCACCCTCCTCGCTTTCAACTAACTCACACAACAGGCAACACAGAGTCTCGTGCCAAACTTCCTGCTTTAGTTAGCATGGAGCCAAATTCAGTCACTTACATGAAAACTAGCAACAGCGAGCACAAGCCATGACCGTAATCGCAGGCTCGAGAGATTTCTACAACGCCCAATGAAATTAAGTCGCAGAAACCAGCTTATTCACAGGCACTCAGTCAAAACAAAATCGTTAGGCAGGAATGATTCGGTTCCAGGTCAAGATATAAGAGACAGGCAGACAGTCAGATGGCTACGGTGTTTGGAATTGAACCAGAAGGGCGAGATAAGGGGAAGGGGAAGAATCAGGGTAGATTTGAGGAAGAGGAGTTTTTCAGCAACCTAACCCAAACAAACCTGAGGAAAATGATATACGAGAAACACTCATGAAGGTAGGCAGAACTGCCGGGCATCCTGGTATGCAAGCCAAGAATTATATTCTTGGATCAGGAGTCATGAAAAGTTCCTGAAGGTAAGAACAGGGCAAAAAGCTCTCACTGACCAGGCAAATCAAGCGGAGAGCTGTTACCCAGGTCAAAGGTCAAAACCCCACAGGGCAAAGGGATGATTCACTAAAGCCCCTGCTCACTGTCAAATGTTTTGGTTGCAAGAAACCCACATGTCATGCAGTTGACTGGTTTTAAAGGGATAGGCTGCATTTTGGCATCTAATTCTGTAATTCACCACCTCATCTTTCCCTCTGGATACTCTACCCCACCCAGGTCAAATGCTACAAAAAGGGTGGAAAAGGGAAGGGTTTTTTCAGCCGTTACAGAGCTATGAGAACTAGCCATAGACAACATCTAATCCCGCTCAAAACACCAATGAGAACCAGAATGATGTATGGATCTGATAATAAATATACAGTACTGGATTTTAAATGTTTTCTTTTATGTTTGTATGCGATATTTCTACAGACCCTCATCTGTTTTTCAGATTTTATGCAAAAGTGAGATTAAAGTTATCTCAAAGGATCATCAAAAGCCTCAAGATTACAAGTTTTTATACTCCAAAATCACTTTTAAAACATATTTAATGACTTTTATAAAATTGTAATTTCAAATGGTCTAGATTACATGCTTTTATGCTAAAATATATTTTAAAACACTTAATTACTTTATGCTAAAATATTTTTAAAAATTGAGAGGCTGTTGTTAATTGTGGGTGTAATAAATATCTGTTTAATAATAATAATAATAAAAATTTAATTACTTTATGCTAAAATATATCTTAAAACAATTAATTACTTTATGTAATTGTAATTAGAAATTTATATATCACCACTTCAAGTGAAATCAATCAGAGACGTGCTCTCCACACTCACCTAATCGATGTCAAATGTCATTAAGAACAGAAAATTTATCAGCTAGCAGGCAAAGCACAGGTAGCTAGAAAAGACACAGTGGTGGACTCCCACACACATGCAGAGCTCAACCAACGGATTAGTAATAGACTTTCATCTCTTAACATGCGCTCTTCAGTCATTTTAAAGTAAATTTACACATACAAAGAATTTTTTAAAATCAAGCCTAATTCTGCAGATTTCACAAAACGCAAATATCTGCCAATTTTTAAACATTCGGTTTTTGTCTCAACTGTCTGTTTCCATAATCAGATTAATTAGTTTTTCTGTTTTGCTTCGTCCTTACAGAGACACAGTAGTGCGCAGAATTTAAACAAACCTGATCACTGGTGGCAGGGAAACAATTAGCACGGAAGCAAAGTTAATGTCAGATGTCTTTCATACAAAACAAATACCTATTTTCAAGTGTTTTGGTAAAACTTTTCCACATTATCTGGAAGACTAATTACATAGACAATTACAGACTCACTCACTCGGCCTCATATCACTCTGCCCTGTAACGCAGGTTCAAAAGATCATACTTTTAATGGCTGTTTTATAAGCTGTTACATTTGAAAATGTAAAGAAGTATACACTATTTTGATTCTTGATATTTGTTTCTTTGCAGGCATCATATTATTACATAATCATACGTGTTACTGCATATTTTTTTAGAGAGAGAGAGAGAGAGAGATTTATTGACAACCAAAAAATAATTAACAAATACAATTATCGTCTGTCACATACAGTGGTGCCAATGGGCTGACCTAAAAGGAATAAACAGTTCCGCTACGAAGGTCACCTATTCACATCATGGATTACAAATAGGTGACAGTATAATACTGAGTAAAACAATTAATAATATAAAATATAAAGTAATTTTTATAATCAATAATTTTTATAGCTATTTACAAATAGTTCCTCTTCAGAAAAGAGCACTTCTGACAACATAGTTAAAACTATGATGAAACAGACTGGATTTCAAATACTGGTAACTTTATGACAGAACAGGAAGAGGAAGAAGACGAGGAAGAGAAAGAGGAACTGGAACTGGAACAGGAAAAGGAACAGGAAGAACAAGAAGAAGAGAACTGGAAAAGGAACAGGAAAAACAAGAAGAGGAGGAGGAGGAGAAGGAGGAGGAGGAAAGGAGGAGGAGAAGGAGGACGAGGACGAGGAGGAGGACGAGGAGCAGTCTTAAGCCCTTAAGGCACCCACGGATATAAAATGTTAGTGACTTCAATAAATACAGAAATGTTGAATGCCTACTTAAACCATAACCCACAAAACCTTCATTAATATATTTAAGATAAAGACTTTCACAATGGGCAAATGTGTGTGCATGCAACATGGGTGAATCAGCCCACAACATGGGGCACAAATAAATACAATCCCCTAAATTAAGCCATCAACGAGCTGATCACGGTAGGCTTTATGTGATATATTAGGAGTAGTCAGCAACTTCCTTTACTCGGTCTGGGTAAATCAGTAGTCGGTAGCCACTCGACATACTTCTCTCTCTCTCTCTCTGCCTTATCTCAAATTGACTGTTGACTGACTTACTCATTTACTACCCAGTTCATTAGAGGTTGCTAGTTATCAGCATAACTTGTGATGCTGGTCCAAGGGAGGTCCTTGGTGCCAGATAAGCATAACAAAAATATGGTCTGCTGCCTCCGATCCTTTCTACACCAATATACGTAGGAAGAAGCAAAAGAGAACAGTCCCCTGAGCCAACTGTGAGAGGC
>OZ029924.1:18211345-18298845 GCA_964023275.1 Norana najaformis | reverse complement strand
CAGTTTCATGATATATATATCATGCAGTTTCTTCGACATATATATATATATACATGCCGAAGAACATGTAGATTTCCGGAAATAGCCTAATAAAATCTAGTTGTTGTCTGTTATGACTGCAAAAAGAACTGTGTGTACGAACCACAAGGTTTTTTAGACATTGATAACGCCGTTGTTGCCCTAGTTTTAGGCTCTTTTCTAAATCACAGGTTACTGGAAAAGCATATCGAATAACAAAACACATGTTGGCCTATGTTAGCAGACGGCCGTGTTTATAAGTGCTTCTTAGAAGCCGATCAGTTAAAAAATAATGCGCTGCTTTATTGGTGTTCTGTTCCATCGTTGACTGTTTAGTATGATTTGGAAAAAACAGGAACACATCCAGGGCAGTTTCAGCTTCAGTGACTTGTTTCCTCCATGCACGAATGGTTCGAGAATGTTAAACACTACATGCATTGTATTCCACGCATGAATGAGTCGAGAATGTTAAGCACTCTCTGATCGTGTTCTCGGTTTAGGCATTCGAAGTTGCGAACTCGCTTTTGTGGTTGGTTGATTCAAAAACAGTCCAGACGGATATTCCATATAAATGCAACGGTTGATGCTAGTAACCTATTTGTTGTTGATGCAGATGACTGAAGTGTGTGCTGCTTTTAAAATCCGGGGAAAGTTTGTGTTCTTAATGTTTCCTGTTTCACAGCTTCAATGTGCAATTCTGAACTTTTTAAGGAAGGCATTATCAAATTACTGCTGGCATGCACTCGGTATAAATGACCTATGTTTGCAAACTTTAGACAATGCTGCACGTAATATTATTACACGATTGGCAGAATCAAATAGACAGCTAGATTCCTTGATTACTTGTTATTTTGTGGTATTTATTTTATTTAGGCCTATTTAAAGCACTTATAACGCGGGCACAGTAGGCCTATACATGAATCTGAGGCGCGGATGTATGTTCGTAGGAGCCAAGATGGAATCCTGCAAAAATCAGGGTATGTTTGTTCGCTTATGTAGGCCTACTTAAGTATCCATATCAAAAAAGCGGATCGGCTTTGTAAGAATTTTTTTGATTTTTAAGACGGGATTGCTGAAAATGCTGAAATAATACCACTTCACATTTTGAGTGAGTTGCAACTGTTCTAAATTTTTATTCTGGCTAGGGGTGAATTTCAGCGCTGCGCTGCTTTCAATTTAGATACTAGATGCAATATTTTATATTTAGGCCCTATAATATGTAGGCCTACTTTACGTTTCCTTAAACCCATCTACATGTAGAGAGGAGGCAGCGGAAGAGGAATTTCAGGGTCGGAAGCCCCCGAACAACTAAGACAAGTTTACCCCAAGTGCAGCTGTTGCTTCACTGGATTTTTCAATTTTAAGGTAAAATAATTTTTCGCTCCAGCAGTCCACAGGTTATTCATGCGACAGCCATTTAGACGATTCAAACGCTGTTTAGTGTTTCAATAATGTGTGACGTTTATAGACAATTAAGGCAATCGGTGGCGCTAAAGTGAGTGAACTATTTCGACTTACCAGAAGTTTGAAGGGGACAGCAACCACTAAGACGACCTTCTTCCAACACATCTTCCTTTCTTAAACAAAAGCACAGAGTGTTGAAATATTTTTTTAAAAATCCTGCGATAAGTACACTTCGGAAAATATCGGAAGACGCCGAAATTGTTCTCATAACAGATCGGAATGCTGGTATGACCTCCTGCGCAGCAGGGACCTAGGTAGGTCCATAGATTATACCAAGGTGAAGGCCAGTGTAGGTCCTCTCAACGCATCTCAATCCTACAGGTGTCTAGCGTGTATACCTACACACTGTTGTGACTCCAGTCCATATAAATACGCTCCTATATTCTGCTTCTACGTTTTTCTCCTGCATTTTCTGCATAGGCCATCATGGCAGCGGTGTCAAAGAGTCGTCAATTTGGCTTGCAAATCAGCAAAACTCTACACTTGTATACATCATCACGCAATTGGACCGTTACATCAAAACATATCGTGTTTCCGCCGGAAAATATATTTGGCAAATGGAGAATACAATGACAATAACACAATTACCAACTCCATATATAAATATATATATATATATATATATATATATATATATATATATATATATATATATATATATATATATATATATATATATATATATATATATATATATATATATATATATATATATATATATATATATATATATATATATATATATATATATATATATATATATATATATATATATATATATGAAAGTGTATATATAAATAATTCTATAACACATATACATATTGGAGGCAGGAGGACATACATACATGTATGTAATGGTCTCTATATACAGACCCTTATTCTATATATATTATATATATTGCATTACATATTGGAGGGAGGACATACATACAGATGATGCACGTAGGGGCCTACACACAAATATATATAGGCCCCAGCATTTTATATAGACCCTATATTATATGCAATAAATATATACACACATATACATGTATTTATGGACCTTGAAGCGACCTGAAAGTCTGTGTATAGGCTTAGGCATAATTACACGTAGGCTAACCATGCTAAGGTGTATAAGTCACACCTGGGAATGCGTTGTCCTCCAGTGGCCTACACTTGCAGGCGATGGACACCAGCCGACAAGTGGTGCGCTTACCAGCCTACAATGCATTAGGTGTAGCAGCAATAGATGCTATCGTTTGCTATGCTACCGACGCTGCCCTCTTCCTCTAGCTTGTGCGTTTATGCCGCGTATAGCACGACAAACATCTGGTACAAGGAGACAGTTTTACTTGTAGCCGATATACTAAGGCCTACATGTATCCATTTGAAATAAATAAATAAACAAATAAATAAATAATTAAATAAACGAACGAACGAACGAACGAACAAACAAACAAATAAATAAATACATGTGCATAACCCCATTATGTACAAAATTGCATGTATAATATAACAAATTGTATACACGCATAGACACAAACATACATGCATGCTAATACATGCAGAATAAATACGGAGTAAAAACCAAATGGAGTTATAGTGGTCGTCATTTCGTTGAAGGGCGTTATATTGGGCATCATTTTGCTGAAGATGTCATATGTGTAATTTCTTTAAAGGGCGTGATAGGGGTCGTGATTTCATGGAAGGGCGTCACAGTGGGCGTCATTTCATGGAAGGGCGTCACAGTGGGCGTCATTTCATGGAAGGGCGTCACAGTGGGCGTCATTTCGTTGAAGGGCGTCATGGAGAGCGCTGCCTTCGGAAGTCACATGATGCGATTCGATTGAAGCAGAGCCGGAAGTTCTTATCCCAGATGGCGTAGATGACGGGATTCAACAGCGAATTCGAATATCCGAGCCACGTGACGACACTGGCGATATCTTGCGGCACGACGCATTGCTCGCAGAATGGAAGTATCGTTGCCAGGAGGAAGAACGGCAGCCAGCACAGCACGAACCCGCCGATTATCAAGCCCAACATGCGTGCCGAATTGCGCATGCGTCTGTACTGGCACTTCCGGTAAGTGACGTTGGTCTCTCGGTAATTCTCAGGTCTCTGTTCAATGGCAAAGGCGGTTCTGGTACCGAAGGGGTTCGGCGACCAGTGATGCTTCCGGTGGTTGACCAAGCACCCCTCAGCGCCCTGCGCCCTGTTGAGGGTGTGTTCCTCGGGATCGTCCGTTGTCCTGACCCCGGCCGCGTTTTCCAGGTCACAAACGCGATCCATCCTCTTCGACGGCAGTCGTTGTCGAATTCGCCGTTGGAGGCGCTTCTGAGCGATCCAGAAGATCCGAAAATACAGGGCGAGAATGAGCGCCAGCGGAAACCAAAAGGCTCCGAAAGTGGAGAAGATGGTGTAAGCGTAGTCTTGACTGATCTGGCAAGAACGTCCTTCGTCGTCGAGGTCAGTCCGCCAGCCCAGCAGAGGCGAAACGGAGATGATCGCCGATGCGGCCCACGCCAGTCCGACCATGACCTTGCAGGCGTGGCGTCGACGGAACAGAGATCCGTGCGTGTACCTCATGTTCTTCGTTATCAACCAGTAACGATCGATTGCAATAACCACTAACAGTCGGACGCAGCACAAGAAAACAATTGTAAGGGTGATTCATCATCATCGTCATCATCATCATCATCATCATCATCATCATCATCATCATCATCATCATCATCATCATCATCATCATCATCATCATCATCATCTTCATCATCATCATCATCATCATCATCATCATCATCACCATCACCATCTTCTTCCTCTTCCTCTTCCTCTACTACTACTACTACTTCTTCTTCTTCTTCTTCTTCTTCTTCTTCTTCTTCTTCTTCTTCTTCTTCTTCTTCTTCTTCTTCTTCTAATTTTCCTCTATAGGCCTATTCGCCGTCTTCTGTCATAATTCTCATTGCCTGGTTTCTCCATTTCTTTCTTCTTTGCTTCTTCTACTGCCACTCATACTGCTCCTAATTCTTTCGGCCTCTGATCTCCAACTCCTTCCACCCAATAAGAACCCATAATCGAGATACCGATGTTGAGGATGGAAGAGGTGCAGCAGAAGACGTCTGCCGTGATCCAGAAGTCGCAAAAGATCCTTCCCAGCGTCCATCTCCCTAGCATCTCGTACTGGAGGCTGAACGGCAGGACGACGATGGCAACGAGGAGGTCGGCCGTTGCCAGGGAGACGATGGTCCAGTTGGTCAGCGTTTGCATCTTTCGAAACACAACGACCGAAGCGACGATGAAGGCGTTGCCGACGATAATCGATGCGATGAAAGCACTCACCACGATCGACGTTACTACCATGCGTGGTAAAACCTCGACCCAACCATCGTCAGCGGAATCACCAACATCGTCGGTCGTGTTATCGAACGGAAAGAAACTGGAGTCGTTCAGTTCGTCCACTTCGAAGATTCCGCTCCATAAAATGTCGTTTGCAGCTAGGTACACGACATTTGGCTCGCTGAAAGCACTACCCCAAAATTTCCAACCACCTTTTTCCAGTTCTGTGTATCTTGTCTGTTGGTTGCTTACCGTGGAAACGGAAAAAGTTTCCGCGGAGCTCCACTGGTCTGCTTCTTTCTCTTCTTGTTGATCCCCAGTGAAACCGGAAGTTGTTGCTACAGTTGCGTCTGACGTCAAAGACGTCATGAATGGCATCATTAATGACGTCGTCAGTAGCAGCGACATCTTTAGCGGTATTGAAAGTTTGAATTGGAAAAACAAACGAAGAATTCGACTTTGTTTTCCGGAGAAAATATTCACACGCTTTTTGTTAATTAAACAATTTGCAGCATAAAGTCATTTTTGTAACCGACTCGTGCAGAAGATATCACTTGTTGGCTTTGATGGCTATTCATAGACTAGAGTTTAAAAGTCAACATCGACTGCACTGTATGCTTCTGTTAACACACACCAGCGAATGTTATTTTTGCTCATGTTCTTCGGTTCAGACTGCAGCAGTCTTTATAGCAACGAAATCATCATCTAAACGATAGCTTAGTTCGCATGCACGTATCTGATTTATGACATTTTGAAGATATGATACATACATACATTATATATATTTATTTATATATGCATAGGAATACATGTACATGCATATATACTGTAGCACATATACAGATACATGCGATAACGCCATCTATATAGTCTGGCAATTTCTGATAAATCGATGGAACTGTAGGGCCCTGTGTACAGCTGTACCCGGTGAGATATAAATCTACGAAACCATCGACAAACCACCCAGAGACAGAGACTTATGGATGCATGGATAGGCCTAGGCCAATGACTGGATGGACTTCTGCAGGCGAGCGATTTAACGTCACAAGACATACGCCCTACGCCGAGATATACGCTTAAGACTTGTTTTCGACTTGAAGCTAATCGCAGCGACATGTCTGCTTCGATCTCTATGCCAGCTCATAATCTACCCACCAATACGCCTAGCCATTGATTAATCAAAATACACGGGTAAACATGTATACATACATTCATTAACACACGGCGTGGAGAAAAATGAATCCAAGTTAATGTACATTAACTGAAATATATATTTTTTAAATTGTTGCTAAAGTTGAAAGTTCTGGTTTGTCAGTCTTTTGCAGGAGTTTAAGCCTACTGCGCCCTTGGGCCAGTCGGCCAGAACTTGAGAATTATCCTGTCAGCATTTGTAGTAGTTCCGCAGTTTAACGACATCTCATGGCATCAAAGACCGTTGATGTCGCCCTCCTCCTTTATCCAAGCTTGGGACTGGCACTTTAACCGACTAAAGGCAGTGGCGGAGTCAGCATTTGTCGACGAACGTTTCCGTTTTCTAACGTATCTCAGATGACAACCGTTTATAAGTGCTTCTTAGAAGCCGATCAGTTAAAAAATAATGCGCTGCTTTATTGGTGTTCTGTTCCATCGTTGACTGTTTAGTATGATTTGGAAAAAACAGGAACACATCCAGGGCAGTTTCAGCTTCAGTGACTTGTTTCCTCCATGCACGAATGGTTCGAGAATGTTAAACACTACATGCATTGTATTCCACGCATGAATGAGTCGAGAATGTTAAGCACTCTCTGATCGTGTTCTCGGTTTAGGCATTCGAAGTTGCGAACTCGCTTTTGTGGTTGGTTGATTCAAAAACAGTCCAGACGGATATTCCATATAAATGCAACGGTTGATGCTAGTAACCTATTTGTTGTTGATGCAGATGACTGAAGTGTGTGCTGCTTTTAAAATCCGGGGAAAGTTTGTGTTCTTAATGTTTCCTGTTTCACAGCTTCAATGTGCAATTCTGAACTTTTTAAGGAAGGCATTATCAAATTACTGCTGGCATGCACTCGGTATAAATGACCTATGTTTGCAAACTTTAGACAATGCTGCACGTAATATTATTACACGATTGGCAGAATCAAATAGACAGCTAGATTCCTTGATTACTTGTTATTTTGTGGTATTTATTTTATTTAGGCCTATTTAAAGCACTTATAACGCGGGCACAGTAGGCCTATACATGAATCTGAGGCGCGGATGTATGTTCGTAGGAGCCAAGATGGAATCCTGCAAAAATCAGGGTATGTTTGTTCGCTTATGTAGGCCTACTTAAGTATCCATATCAAAAAAGCGGATCGGCTTTGTAAGAATTTTTTTGATTTTTAAGACGGGATTGCTGAAAATGCTGAAATAATACCACTTCACATTTTGAGTGAGTTGCAACTGTTCTAAATTTTTATTCTGGCTAGGGGTGAATTTCAGCGCTGCGCTGCTTTCAATTTAGATACTAGATGCAATATTTTATATTTAGGCCCTATAATATGTAGGCCTACTTTACGTTTCCTTAAACCCATCTACATGTAGAGAGGAGGCAGCGGAAGAGGAATTTCAGGGTCGGAAGCCCCCGAACAACTAAGACAAGTTTACCCCAAGTGCAGCTGTTGCTTCACTGGATTTTTCAATTTTAAGGTAAAATAATTTTTCGCTCCAGCAGTCCACAGGTTATTCATGCGACAGCCATTTAGACGATTCAAACGCTGTTTAGTGTTTCAATAATGTGTGACGTTTATAGACAATTAAGGCAATCGGTGGCGCTAAAGTGAGTGAACTATTTCGACTTACCAGAAGTTTGAAGGGGACAGCAACCACTAAGACGACCTTCTTCCAACACATCTTCCTTTCTTAAACAAAAGCACAGAGTGTTGAAATATTTTTTTAAAAATCCTGCGATAAGTACACTTCGGAAAATATCGGAAGACGCCGAAATTGTTCTCATAACAGATCGGAATGCTGGTATGACCTCCTGCGCAGCAGGGACCTAGGTAGGTCCATAGATTATACCAAGGTGAAGGCCAGTGTAGGTCCTCTCAACGCATCTCAATCCTACAGGTGTCTAGCGTGTATACCTACACACTGTTGTGACTCCAGTCCATATAAATACGCTCCTATATTCTGCTTCTACGTTTTTCTCCTGCATTTTCTGCATAGGCCATCATGGCAGCGGTGTCAAAGAGTCGTCAATTTGGCTTGCAAATCAGCAAAACTCTACACTTGTATACATCATCACGCAATTGGACCGTTACATCAAAACATATCGTGTTTCCGCCGGAAAATATATTTGGCAAATGGAGAATACAATGACAATAACACAATTACCAACTCCATATATAAATATATATATATATATATATATATATATATATATATATATATATATATATATATATATATATATATATATATATATATATATGAAAGTGTATATATAAATAATTCTATAACACATATACATATTGGAGGCAGGAGGACATACATACATGTATGTAATGGTCTCTATATACAGACCCTTATTCTATATATATTATATATATTGCATTACATATTGGAGGGAGGACATACATACAGATGATGCACGTAGGGGCCTACACACAAATATATATAGGCCCCAGCATTTTATATAGACCCTATATTATATGCAATAAATATATACACACATATACATGTATTTATGGACCTTGAAGCGACCTGAAAGTCTGTGTATAGGCTTAGGCATAATTACACGTAGGCTAACCATGCTAAGGTGTATAAGTCACACCTGGGAATGCGTTGTCCTCCAGTGGCCTACACTTGCAGGCGATGGACACCAGCCGACAAGTGGTGCGCTTACCAGCCTACAATGCATTAGGTGTAGCAGCAATAGATGCTATCGTTTGCTATGCTACCGACGCTGCCCTCTTCCTCTAGCTTGTGCGTTTATGCCGCGTATAGCACGACAAACATCTGGTACAAGGAGACAGTTTTACTTGTAGCCGATATACTAAGGCCTACATGTATCCATTTGAAATAAATAAATAAACAAATAAATAAATAATTAAATAAACGAACGAACGAACGAACGAACAAACAAACAAATAAATAAATACATGTGCATAACCCCATTATGTACAAAATTGCATGTATAATATAACAAATTGTATACACGCATAGACACAAACATACATGCATGCTAATACATGCAGAATAAATACGGAGTAAAAACCAAATGGAGTTATAGTGGTCGTCATTTCGTTGAAGGGCGTTATATTGGGCATCATTTTGCTGAAGATGTCATATGTGTAATTTCTTTAAAGGGCGTGATAGGGGTCGTGATTTCATGGAAGGGCGTCACAGTGGGCGTCATTTCATGGAAGGGCGTCACAGTGGGCGTCATTTCATGGAAGGGCGTCACAGTGGGCGTCATTTCGTTGAAGGGCGTCATGGAGAGCGCTGCCTTCGGAAGTCACATGATGCGATTCGATTGAAGCAGAGCCGGAAGTTCTTATCCCAGATGGCGTAGATGACGGGATTCAACAGCGAATTCGAATATCCGAGCCACGTGACGACACTGGCGATATCTTGCGGCACGACGCATTGCTCGCAGAATGGAAGTATCGTTGCCAGGAGGAAGAACGGCAGCCAGCACAGCACGAACCCGCCGATTATCAAGCCCAACATGCGTGCCGAATTGCGCATGCGTCTGTACTGGCACTTCCGGTAAGTGACGTTGGTCTCTCGGTAATTCTCAGGTCTCTGTTCAATGGCAAAGGCGGTTCTGGTACCGAAGGGGTTCGGCGACCAGTGATGCTTCCGGTGGTTGACCAAGCACCCCTCAGCGCCCTGCGCCCTGTTGAGGGTGTGTTCCTCGGGATCGTCCGTTGTCCTGACCCCGGCCGCGTTTTCCAGGTCACAAACGCGATCCATCCTCTTCGACGGCAGTCGTTGTCGAATTCGCCGTTGGAGGCGCTTCTGAGCGATCCAGAAGATCCGAAAATACAGGGCGAGAATGAGCGCCAGCGGAAACCAAAAGGCTCCGAAAGTGGAGAAGATGGTGTAAGCGTAGTCTTGACTGATCTGGCAAGAACGTCCTTCGTCGTCGAGGTCAGTCCGCCAGCCCAGCAGAGGCGAAACGGAGATGATCGCCGATGCGGCCCACGCCAGTCCGACCATGACCTTGCAGGCGTGGCGTCGACGGAACAGAGATCCGTGCGTGTACCTCATGTTCTTCGTTATCAACCAGTAACGATCGATTGCAATAACCACTAACAGTCGGACGCAGCACAAGAAAACAATTGTAAGGGTGATTCATCATCATCGTCATCATCATCATCATCATCATCATCATCATCATCATCATCATCATCATCATCATCATCATCATCATCATCATCATCATCATCATCTTCATCATCATCATCATCATCATCATCATCACCATCACCATCTTCTTCCTCTTCCTCTTCCTCTTCCTCTACTACTACTACTACTTCTTCTTCTTCTTCTTCTTCTTCTTCTTCTTCTTCTTCTTCTTCTTCTTCTTCTTCTTCTTCTTCTAATTTTCCTCTATAGGCCTATTCGCCGTCTTCTGTCATAATTCTCATTGCCTGGTTTCTCCATTTCTTTCTTCTTTGCTTCTTCTACTGCCACTCATACTGCTCCTAATTCTTTCGGCCTCTGATCTCCAACTCCTTCCACCCAATAAGAACCCATAATCGAGATACCGATGTTGAGGATGGAAGAGGTGCAGCAGAAGACGTCTGCCGTGATCCAGAAGTCGCAAAAGATCCTTCCCAGCGTCCATCTCCCTAGCATCTCGTACTGGAGGCTGAACGGCAGGACGACGATGGCAACGAGGAGGTCGGCCGTTGCCAGGGAGACGATGGTCCAGTTGGTCAGCGTTTGCATCTTTCGAAACACAACGACCGAAGCGACGATGAAGGCGTTGCCGACGATAATCGATGCGATGAAAGCACTCACCACGATCGACGTTACTACCATGCGTGGTAAAACCTCGACCCAACCATCGTCAGCGGAATCACCAACATCGTCGGTCGTGTTATCGAACGGAAAGAAACTGGAGTCGTTCAGTTCGTCCACTTCGAAGATTCCGCTCCATAAAATGTCGTTTGCAGCTAGGTACACGACATTTGGCTCGCTGAAAGCACTACCCCAAAATTTCCAACCACCTTTTTCCAGTTCTGTGTATCTTGTCTGTTGGTTGCTTACCGTGGAAACGGAAAAAGTTTCCGCGGAGCTCCACTGGTCTGCTTCTTTCTCTTCTTGTTGATCCCCAGTGAAACCGGAAGTTGTTGCTACAGTTGCGTCTGACGTCAAAGACGTCATGAATGGCATCATTAATGACGTCGTCAGTAGCAGCGACATCTTTAGCGGTATTGAAAGTTTGAATTGGAAAAACAAACGAAGAATTCGACTTTGTTTTCCGGAGAAAATATTCACACGCTTTTTGTTAATTAAACAATTTGCAGCATAAAGTCATTTTTGTAACCGACTCGTGCAGAAGATATCACTTGTTGGCTTTGATGGCTATTCATAGACTAGAGTTTAAAAGTCAACATCGACTGCACTGTATGCTTCTGTTAACACACACCAGCGAATGTTATTTTTGCTCATGTTCTTCGGTTCAGACTGCAGCAGTCTTTATAGCAACGAAATCATCATCTAAACGATAGCTTAGTTCGCATGCACGTATCTGATTTATGACATTTTGAAGATATGATACATACATACATTATATATATTTATTTATATATGCATAGGAATACATGTACATGCATATATACTGTAGCACATATACAGATACATGCGATAACGCCATCTATATAGTCTGGCAATTTCTGATAAATCGATGGAACTGTAGGGCCCTGTGTACAGCTGTACCCGGTGAGATATAAATCTACGAAACCATCGACAAACCACCCAGAGACAGAGACTTATGGATGCATGGATAGGCCTAGGCCAATGACTGGATGGACTTCTGCAGGCGAGCGATTTAACGTCACAAGACATACGCCCTACGCCGAGATATACGCTTAAGACTTGTTTTCGACTTGAAGCTAATCGCAGCGACATGTCTGCTTCGATCTCTATGCCAGCTCATAATCTACCCACCAATACGCCTAGCCATTGATTAATCAAAATACACGGGTAAACATGTATACATACATTCATTAACACACGGCGTGGAGAAAAATGAATCCAAGTTAATGTACATTAACTGAAATATATATTTTTTAAATTGTTGCTAAAGTTGAAAGTTCTGGTTTGTCAGTCTTTTGCAGGAGTTTAAGCCTACTGCGCCCTTGGGCCAGTCGGCCAGAACTTGAGAATTATCCTGTCAGCATTTGTAGTAGTTCCGCAGTTTAACGACATCTCATGGCATCAAAGACCGTTGATGTCGCCCTCCTCCTTTATCCAAGCTTGGGACTGGCACTTTAACCGACTAAAGGCAGTGGCGGAGTCAGCATTTGTCGACGAACGTTTCCGTTTTCTAACGTATCTCAGATGACAACCGTCACCGCAGATAATCTTTCAGCCCGGCTGAGACTTAAGGGCCTAACGACGACCTTTGTTGTGTTGTTCAGCACAGCGGCTGATTTCCCCGGAAAATTCCCAGCCAGAGACGAGTGGACAGCTGGGTAGGACGAGGGCAGTAACCGTCTATGCTTTGTCGATATTCTTCCAGCATTCACTCAGCAGTAAGAAGCATTGGAAATCAAGTTCACGGATCGTGAACTGAATGCAAATTGGCTTAGTTTGTACACGGGGCCTTTTAACTGGCGCCAATTCAAACAGGCAGCAGTGGTGAAGGATCTCACCCGATTAACTGATTAAAAGGAGCAGGGTCGAGGTTATACGGTCTCTATAGAAAAACGTGCACATTTACACTTATTTACATTTGCTTTAAACAAGGACGGCTGAGTTTGAAGGCAACTTCGGGTACACTCTAGTATAAATATTTGCATGGGCAATATTATATGCCAAGGTTTCGTCTGGATTTCTACTGCTGCTGCTGCTGCTGTTGCTGCTGCTGCTACTTAAAGGCATAACTTCATATTTCGGGCCCTACCACAGATTACTCAAATAGACTCTCTGGGGTTTCTTCTTATTTTATTAGGCTCTGAGCGGATCCCATTTTTCAGATTCGGGCCTAAGCCCAAAATTTACGGACCTTGCGAGTCCATAGTTGTGCCACTGCCGCTGCTTTAGCTGCTGCTACTACTATAGCATTTTCCATGGGTGGTAACTGATGAAAGGATAAGTGGAAAGCGGCTTATGGCAGAAAGAAACCTGAGCAATAATGGCTCGGATGGACAGGTGTTTGACAGTAGAAGAGCTGGAACGGGTTATAAGGAAATCAAATGTATAGCACATGTCATGAGTTGGGAAAGAAATGAGCTTCTTAAGATTGAAACTGGAAAGGACATTCCGGACGTTTTGTCCAAAATAATCATGTGTAAATTACAAGTTCTGAAGGAAAGGAAATTAAAACAGAGATTGGATTAGAACAAGTCAGCAAATCAAAGGCAGGAAGGTTGGTAAACATTGATGAAGCAAGCAATTATCAGGCGTGATCCGTGCAGGAGGCAATTCCATCACCAACTCCATTACGCGGGGGTTCGCTTAGGAAAGAAAAGAACGGAGGGGCTACGTCAAAAAAATGAAGGAAAGGAGGCCCCTATACCAGACTGTTGGAATCAAATTCCATTGAGAGCAACAGCTACCGAATGATACAAGATGTAACTTTGAAGATAACCGCAAGCACGTGATCTCAACGCGTGCTAAAGAAAGCCAATAATCCGATGACTCATCCATCGTAATCCCGATATTTCTGCAGCGCCCAACGAGAGCCACGTCACGAGGACCATTTAACGGCGTGAATAATGAAATAAGACGCACGCTTAAAACCTGGTGATCCACTAATAGCAAATTATGCCCACTGTTTGTGTATGTATGTATATGTGTGAAACTATTAAACTTGTTAGTTACTTTTTTCTATTTATTTCATGTGAACTATTTGTATGTGTGAAACTATTAAACCTGTTAGTTACTTTTTTCTATTTATTTCATGTGAACTATTTGTATGTGTGAACTATTAAACTTGTTAGTTACGTTTTCTATTTATGTTCCTATTAATTATATTCATTCACATACCCTTTAAATAGACATAAATCGAGTGGCCATTTGATATGATCGCTAATGGATAGCGGTTTCGTTGAACTTTTTGGGTTGTCCTTTTGACAAACATGCAGAAAGTCTAAAGAGTTCAGAATTCCTTGTCTAGAGCCATAACAAATACTTCTAAATAATGAGCATATAACCCCTGTGCTTAAATCTTTACATGGGCTTTCTGTTCAGCAAAGGATTTGTTTCAAATTAGGACTTACAGTTTATAAAACATTGAACTACGGTCAACCACAATACTTGAAATCAGTCCTTATTCCCCAGACTTACCGTTATTCTGCAAGGTCATCTGATTGTCTTTCTCTGGTCATACCTTGGGCCAGAACTGTTCTGGGTAAACGGGCTTATTCAGTTGCTGGACGAAAATTCTGGAATTCCCTCTCAGTGTCTGTTCGTTCTGCTCAGTCGCTTCTGTCATTTCGTTCTCAGTTTAAAACTTACCTGTTTCAAATTGCTTATCCACCATAGGCTGCCTCTCTGTCATGCGGACTGACCTTGTGGATATCGATCTGAATGTGGCTTGGTTTTGGTGTGCCATCGGTTGATGCCTTGTGCATTAGACACCGGCTCATTAGAAGTTGCTTATTATTATTATTATTATTATTATTATTATTATTATTATTATTATTATTATTATTGACAGCATCAGCTAAAATCATTTATAACTCATGTTGTTGTCGTATTATGCGTGTATTTTTCTGTTGTTGAAGAATCAGTAAACGCCTTTATTTATTAAAATATTTGTCATTAGTAAGTATTTGGCAAATAAAGTGAATATAAGCATCTCAAACGTTCTTTACTTTGTAAACTAAGTTTATTCACCCACACAATGCATCTCAGATATAATAAGACTGGTCATGTGAAGCATGCGTTAACGCATATGTTATCTTTGCCTCGGACTGCCAGTTCCTGTTAACTCGTTCGTAAAGTATCTATGGTAAAAACCAGTCTAATTAAAGGCTGTGGTAAAAACCCAGAGCGTTCGGGTAAAAACCGCGAAAGTTATGTGCCTGTATTTACCGATTGAAAATTTTAATTAACTGATAGGTAATTATCAAGTTTCGAAATCCGCAACTTTATTGGATGTCAGCGCGAAGTATGTCGAAATAGTAATAATTTATTACTTGAAATAGTCATTTTCTGAGTCTGAGCACGATGATAAACCTGTGGCTATTCCTCTTCCTCGTTGCGTGATTTTCCCACCAACAGTGTACGGTCAGTGTACTCATTTTATAGCTGAGTTCCCTAGGGGCACAACTGGAGGAGAAATTTAAACAATGTTCTGCACTGGCGGGTTTATGAACTCCCGACTTTTTTGTTGAGAGCCCAGCACGCAAACCACTAGACTGTTACACGCGTTAAGTTGTTCCTTGACTGTTATATAATGAATATCAGGTGTCAAAAGGCTTCATGAATGTCTGGGGTTTCATTTCTAGTAACGATGAATGTCTGGGGTTCCATTTCTAGTATAATTCATCGTCAGGTACCCTGTAACTTGTAAGGGAAATTTGCCCTGTTAATTGCAAGACTGCTCTTTTTTGTGTGTAACGTAATACACTGTAGCTTTAAACCACCAAATCATGCAAGACGACTACTAACAATCTCTTGTTAGTATGCATAAATCTGTTTTTGCAAGGACATATGGCTAGTTAACGATATGGGTTGTGAGATACGTTTAAAGTCTGTGTTCATTAATTAAGGTAAGGTAATTGCTCGTTAATTAATGCATCTCTCAACAGTTCTCATAGTTGTGTCTTAGAGGATTGAAGCATATTATGGCAAACACCGTAACTGGACAATCGTTCAGTAGGGGTGACAGCTTGGCAATGAATTTGCTAATTCTCACGATTTCTCTGTGCAGTGCAAACCCTGGATGCAAAGGAGAGAGGCAAATACATTACCAATATGCTACCATGCCATCTAAACACAACCCTTAGAAACTCAAACTGACTATGCCTATTATTACAGACTACTAACATCTTTTCACTCAGTTAGACCCAGCATGTTAGTGTAAATAGGTTGGAAATAATGCATTGTAAATTCTGATTTAGATGATGTGGTTTCTTGTCGTTCTGTGGACCTTACCATTTGCTGCAATTGATGGTCCTCCAGCAGATGAAGCTACCGAGCTAACTCCATGTCCACTTACTACTGCAGTATTGGCATTGAAGGTGAATCATCCAAGGGAAGTTTGTTCGTGGCTGAAAGATAACCATGTACTATTTGATACTCCTAGCACAACTTACTCAATAAAAAGAAACGAAACTCATCACAATTTAGTTGTAGTATTTGTTTCTGAAAAAGACAGTGGAATGTATGAATGTCATCTACAATTGGGAGATGGTTCTTATGAACATAAGGTCACATACAAGTTAGCTGTGAAAAGCCAAGAGGAATGCAACATCGGACAGGACAACAGTTATTCTAACGATCTTCATGGGATTTTTCATGTTGCCGTCATAGCAGCTCTTGGTGCTGTGATAGCAGCAGTGTGCAGTGCCATCACAGCAGTAAACACAGTTTCTGATCGCTTACGGAAGAGCTGGGACATGCGTAGAAAGTGCCAGGATATGAAATCAGCCACGCAAGACGAAGGTGACGAGCTGAACAAAGAAACTTTTTTGCCTGTAACTCAGCCTGTTCAAGTACAGGATGGAAATGAGAATTTAGTAGTTCAGACGAGAGTTTAAACCAGTTGCTTTCAGCCATCATTATGTTTTTATGAAATCCACTTTGCATTATGTTAAAACTGTAACGTGCACAATAGTTGCCTAAAACTGTCCGAAACTTTGTGTGCTTGTTATGCTTCCCACAACCAATTATGCACAATCTATCCATCTGCATATGTAATTTTTTTTTCAGTGGAAGTGCCAAAATCATTGAAACATAGGCTACATGAGGGAATAGAATGCTAATGTGAAAGTCATGTTACACAAATTCTGTTGAGTTTTTAGGAATCGGTCATTACACATAAATTCTTTTGAAAGTCAGGTTTCAGTAGAAATTTTTAAGTGATGTGCTTCTAAATTATTGGCAGACCCCAATGCCTCCAACACGTCAGTCAGTAGAACGTTGGGTGCTTCATGTGCCACAACTTCCATTTCCGTGGCCAAATCCAATACTGCATTTGGTGTGCGTGTATCCTACACTTGGCAGACCACCATGCAGCAGGATAACATTTTGCCATACCCTGATATTACTTGTGCCCTTACCCCAACTTTAAATCCTGGATCTGTCCTGGCTACAAAAAGACCAGAAGTTATCATTCTTGCCAAAATAGTTTGCAGCTGATCCTAATGAAGTTCAGGTTGACACAACTAAGGTGTACTGGTAGGCCTACATTGAACCAGTTACCAACACAAGTCTTCTGAACCACTTTTGAATAATGTTATTATTTTCATTATAAGCTAACTATTTCTTTCAGTCACTGAAAATGTTTTGTTTCCAATAAAGTTGGACTGTAATAACACTCTAGTCCTAACTCCTAAACAGCTACTGATTAACCTAGCTACTTATGTCGTATAGTTAAGAAGCATTGTAGCATGTGCTGTTGGCATCTAGCTCACTTGGCACATGTGACACTACATGTATATGATTCATTTCCCAGGTCTAGTCGCTTCTGCATCATTTCATGGTTTGCAGTGCTTGTGAGTCAAGTTCTGCTCATTTTATTTCTGCCAGTTTTTAAATAATATCTTCATTAGAATGAAGTAATGGTTATCAAACTAGTTTCAGGCCAAAACAGTAACCACATTTGTTAGAAGTGTAAATACTGAAAGTACCAATATTCATCACATTAAACAGAACTTTAATGCATTCTTGCTAAAAGTGTGGAATCATTTAAACAGTTCTAAGAAATAACTGCCAATGCATTTAGTTTGATTTTCAACAAAGTATAAGTTGCTTCCTTTCCATGTTCTATCGTTCTGACTTAAATTCTTTGAAACTAGACGTGCATCACTTTGTCAACACTGCACATGCATTTTCAACATAAATTCAACTTTACAGTATATCTTTCTCTCTCTAAACAGCAAGTCTTTTACTGGTAGTCGTTGTTTCTGATAATTCCTAATTGGTTGTTGTTGTTGCTGTTGATTGCTGTTGTTGTTGCTGAGTGCCATTGGGTTGTTGTTGCTGGCTGTTGCTGTTGGGAGGTTGTTGCTGTTGAGTGATATTGGGTTGTTGTTGCTGGCTGTTGCTGTTGGGCGGTTGTTGCTGTTGAGTGATACTGGGTTGTTGTTGCTGGCTGTTGCTGTTGGGAGGTTGCTGCTGTTCAGTGATATTGGGTTGTTGTTGCTGGTGGCTGCTCTTAGACACTGTTGCTCCCTTTGGAATTTGTTTGAGTTGTTGCTGGCGATGGCTTTTGGGCTGTTGCTGCTGGAGGTTGCTTCTGAGCTGCCTGTCATCAGTTCTAGCGTCGGATGCAGCTGCCTTCACAGGATGCTTTGGTGCTTCGTAAGTCACTTTTGTCCACATCGGTGCATAGACCTAAAATAATCAGATATTGATAGAAACAGTTATGTGCCACACCTATAATAAGTGTTGCTGAACAGGGTTTCACCAAATACACATACATTGTCCAGTCCTGCTAAACGTACGTTCCGCTAAAATTCATATTGCATGCCTTACATTATTAAGAGGTTGTACAGCCAGTTGGCTGGCTACTGACGAATGCTTGTCCTGCACAGATCTAGTGACCTGAGGGATATCCAGCACCATGTTTTTACCATCTGTGAGGGAGTACCCGTCAGTGAGTATAGCCGTGTATGCGGACTTTGTTCAGTTCTGGTGATTCCTCATCCACTGTTTCGACACAGACCTGGAACTCTGAACTTGGCATCAACTGTCAACTTTGAATGGGAAGCCATTGGTTGGCTCTACATGTTTGTGAGAGTTTGTCAGTGGCGACTTTTATAGTTATCAAAGCATTACTTGCTTACAGATGAACTTGTTATTAATGAACTTTAACACTGCTTAGGCTAGTGCCTGCAGCACTTTTAAGAGGTACTTAAAAGGCACTACATTAAGCATCTAGATGCTTGCATTCAAGAAAACAATGCAGGTCCAATTAAGTTGTGATGATTTTTGTAACAATTACCCGTTCCCAGATCGCCAGTGCCACACTGTCCACAAATTCTGAGACTTCTTGATGTTCTCCAGTTAACCTCACAATCACCCAAGTAGCAAGTAGTCCCATCATGCAGTACGACACAAAGTCGACGTAGCTTGACATGAAATCCAAGTATATGGTGTTGAGGAATCCACTGATTGCATAGAGCAGAACTATCGTCACAAACAGGACTGCTGGTGTCACTCCAACTGCCCCAGCAGACTTCATTTCATTGCGATTCAGAAATTCCGCCAGCAGTTCGTCGAGACGTTTTTCTAGGTTTTTGAGGTGCACCTTGCTAAATTCCTGGCCACCCATTTTGGGCGTTGAGTCAAAAATTTTCAAGGACTCCTTCTTGACTATGTTGTGTTGATCCTGAATGGCTTTTAACTCTGCATACGGTTTACTTTCTCCAAATATCTGACACCAGTTAATGAAACGAAGTATAAATAAATCATAGGTGCATGCAACTCAGGGCCGGATTTAGGCGTGGTGAGGGCCTAAGCTACAGGAAGCTGTAGAGGCTCTATTTGGCAATTGTTAGCAGAGAAGTAGGCTGTGTAACAATTGAACTTAGCAGAAATGCCACCAAGATGTTAATTATTGTTAATTACGTTATATTAATTACATGAAATCAGTACTTAAATATAAATTATGAAATTACAAAACTGCAACAAAGGAAAAAACTGAGTTTTTAAGAGGCCCCTTTACTTCAGACTGTGAGGCCCTAAGCTGTAGCTTGTTTGGCTTATGCCTAAATCTGGCAACTGAATATTTGTTTCTTGACAATAAAGGTAGTTCTCCTACAAAGTACAGCCCACTTCATGTTGGTAAACATAAACCAGCATAACGATAATAGTTTCTTGTTCCCTCATAATTTTTTTTAATTTTTTTGTTTCAAACACTTCTTCCAATGCAAAGTCAGCAAATCGAAAATGAAGGCACAGATAAACTTTCACCAGGGCTTGAGACCAAAGTTATTCAGATAGAGAGAACAAGAAACTGTATTATATATTCAAAGGATCTGTATTATATATTCAAAGGGCATTGTAGATTAGTGAGTTGTGACAATATTTAAATGTTGATAACAAATTGACTGGGGGTCAGAGAGTGGCTTCTGTGCTGCTGATAGCCTAATGGACATGTGAAAAGAATCAAAAACAGATGGTTTTGTGTGGAATAGTGGAGACCTGCAACCGGGAAGAGAAGAAACAGGTGCATAGCATTGTACAAGTGAAATGGATACTTAGATGGATATTTACGGGTGTCAGCAAGTGCATGGTATTAAATTTATAAAAGTGACTAACCTTATCCATGGTTTTCACATAATGATCTTCGGCTACCACAGTTGCAGCCAAATTATTTGCTTCTGACGTCACCTAAGAAAATAAATTGTAGCCTAAACTGACAGTAATAGCATATTCTTGTAAATGTTCTAATGTTACTAAGTACTATAATATAAGCCGTGGGCCTTAAAAGATGATAGTTCTCATGTGTTCATTTTTTGTCCATTTTGGTAACTGCTTGCCTGGAGACAAGCACAGAACAGAAACGGCTGGCTACACCTTATGGAAACGGCAATGCTCTAGGGAGGAACATGCAAAGACGATGATGATGATGCATGCAATAATGAATTTTTCTACAGAGAACAACCAGGAACTGAAGAACTGGCATGCGGTCTCTAGCTAGTATAGTGGCACCATTCCATGTAAACACTTGTAGACAAGTGTCACCACTTGGAAGATGATCCACTTATGAACAGGCAGCCAGTACAGATCTCAAAGTACTGGGGTGATGTTGTCGAACTTCTGCACCCCTGCAGAACGAACCTGGCTGCAGTGTTCTGCACACTTTAGCTTCTTGAGCAGCTTCGCACCAGTGCCATTTAGTAGGCTGCTACAGGGTCCAGTAGAATATTTATGAGCAAGACTCCTTTCTGAGTCTAGTCCCGGCAATGGTTGAATCTGTCTCAGCCAGAAAAGACACTGATGCATAAATGAACATTTGATGCATCAGGCCCAACAGTCTGGAACGTGTTGCCCAATGAACTCCATGCTCCAGTACATGCAACACATCTGACCAAACAACCTGGCTTTTGTGAAATAGATTTGTTTAAGCCCCAGTGAAGATGCTGGTCACAGCTTTTGTGTGGCACCATGGCTGTTTGGACACATTGCATGTTGCAAAGGTAAGCAGGACATGCCAAAGGTTATGACCTATGATAGCCGAACCCCCAGAAGAGACCAGTTGGAAACTCTCATCACATATGAACCCAAGTGGTGGAGTCCAACCTGAGCACACTAAATTCAGGCTACACATGACCTGGAGACGACTTAAGAACTGAAACAGCTGGCAACATCTTGTGGAAATGCAACGCTCTACAGAGGGGCATGTCACAGATGACGATGACTGGAATAAATACAACAAACCTGAAGAACCGTCTTTGGATCCGGAAGCTCGTCTGTATGAAAAATTCTGAAGTACGTCTGCACAGCAAAGCAGGAAAAAATCCAAGTAACAAAGCAGTCACTGCCAATATAATCAACCCGATTTAATCTCATTAATCTTTGTCATTAATTTTATTAATTTACTGGTATTTTAAACTGATTACAATAACTTATGTCAAAGAATCACTTTCAGAGCAAAAAAAATTAAATTATTAGTGACAGAGACATAATATTGAATTTAATCTACTGCTTTTATAGTGCTGGTAGCATAATACATGAGGCATCATTAGGCAATTCTTTCACCAATTTATGAGTACTGATGGTGGTTTTGACTTGAAATAGATGGTGATAAAAACTATGAAAGATATGGAAAGAATGAAAGCAAAACAGACTGAAAGGACAAAAATGATGACAACAGATAAAAATACAGACAGCAGTCAAAGTTCAACCACATTACAGCCTAAACAGGTGGGGAATTTCTCCACAAAAGTATTCATAAATGCACTCTGAACAATTAACTAGAAAATTGGATGTTTATAAGGCAACCTCTTATGCAGCTTGCTGTATATAGAGTTATAAAATATTTGGGTGTTGGATTAAAAATTTGTCCATCTGCCTCAAATGTTGAGAACCTGATCTGTTACTCAAAGTACAGACATTTATACAAACCACAAAATATTCAAGCACTTCTTTTCCAGTTAAGGGAGATCCGTTGAACTCTTTCACAACCAATCTTTCTTTACCAATCAAGAATGGAACCAGATGAAACATGGACGTCTTGAAGTCTTCATCGATATCTAAAAATATGAACCAATATAACGATATGTAACAACACTAAATATATGCCACAATCAAATTTTAGCTTCTACAGTGCTTAAATGAATTCTGCATTACTTCCACACCTCTAAAGATCTACTGACAATAATTTAAATGGTTCCTCCATCACTGCGTTCAAACCAAGAAGGCAAAATCAGCACCAGTATAGGTGCCAAACACAGGGCAAGATGGGGCAACTGTAATGATGTGTCCTGGTTTTCATTTTTTGCCCCTTTGGAAAACAGATTTCTGTGGGTGCCCTCAGCATTTTGCCTATACCAAATCAAACGCAAAGAATATGCAAAAGTATTGAAGAATTAAAAGGAGGGGAGGAAAACAAGAGGAAGACCCAGACAGATGCTGCTGTACTGGATGATGACGGATGGATACAACAGGCTGAAAAAAGAAGTTCTGCATCGAAAGGAGTGGCGTCATCGGAGGTTTGAATCTGCCTGAGGGCAGAGAGCCAGACGAAGAAGATTGGAGAATTAGTCAAAACTGAAACCTTTAATTTGGCCTGTGAAATTTTCCGTAGTAGTAGCTTTCAACCCTGGATGCGGCAGAAGAAAGCAGCTGATCCGACTGAAGCATCGCTGCAACTCTTGCCGTAGCTGACGATGCTCTGGATGTTGTGAATCAAATGTCTAAAACACAGAATCAAATTGTAATCATAAACATAAGATTTCTACAGCACCAAGAGAAAGCTAAGTTGTGGAAGCCGGCTTATTCACAGGTGCTCAGTCAAAACAAAATCAATAGCTAGGTAGGGTCAGACTCAGTTCCAAGACTGCCTCTCGAGTTGACTTAAGGGACTGTCCTTTTCTTCAACAAATTTCTGGCACAAAATTGGTGCATCAAAAATCAATATTTTAATAATGGATCTCACCCGATAAATTCATCGAAAAATGAGTAGGGTCAAGGCATCGGGTAACTTTAGAAAAACAAGTACCTGTGTGTGTGTGCTTATGTGTTCAGTTATTAAAACAGTTAGAAGCACTGCACACTGACGATGTAAAAACGTTGCTTTCAGTACCTGCAGCCTCTTTTCGACAAGAGTCTGTCCTCCATGTGCACCGTACGGATACTGATAGGAGTATGGCCAATCACGAACTAGGAATACCAAGTGCTATATCCAAAAACACAGCCAAGCATCAGTCCGTGCGAACCCAATAAATGTGAACACCATACTTCTATAGTAGATTAATTTAAAAACTCGAATGCATTCGGTGCAGCTGATGCAAGCCTGGTTGTGTTTGCTGAAAATTTTCATGTGTTTTTTGTCAGTCTGTAATTCTGCGGTGAATCTTCGAATCCGAGAATTTGGTGCAGTTTTGGATGATACTCGTACTTTGTTATCGCCAACCATTAGCGACCATGATAACGAAGTGAAGACGAGTCAGTGTAGGTCAGAATCTAGGAGTGCTGCAGCCAGCATTCATCATCTGAACCTAGAGTATTCTGACAAATGTCCATTCTGAAAGATTCTCCTTGACCAGCTGTCTATGAATCCATCGATCAGTGCAGACTCATAAGCAACGGAACTGCTGGATGCATTGCACTGCACTCAACGGTTAATCTTGGTCAATGAGTGTTGCCATTTGCTGTGAGCGCTTGTTTGCTGTCACTCTTCATCTTCAGAACCAACCAGATCAGAGAAGGGACTCTGAATGTGCATTAATTGCCAACCATGGACCGCCAGTTGCGACCCTCCCCAGCTACTTGAGCATTTGTACACAGATAAACTTGCCATTCATAAATTTAAGGGGGAAGTGCTTATGTGAGTAATGGCCCTATAGAAATGCTCAGATATATGTAAATGCATACGTACGTTTTCATACATACACTTAAACACAACCCACCCTAGCCTCCTCTACCCTCCTTTCTCTGGTCTTCTGGCAACCAGACTTGGTTCTTGACATGGCATCTTTGGACAACCCTATGATGTATTGCTCATGAATAAGCTGGTGCTCTGCGCTTAGCTTTTAAGTAGCGCTTTAGAAATTTCGAGTCTACAATTACGATTACGATTATGATTACACACACTGAACATTTGCTCTGTATGGTTTTCTTGTTATGCGATTAATTTTCTTAAATGCCATTCATTAGTTAGGCCAAATCAGTCATTCTCCTTGTCTCATCCTGTCATTATTTCCTCCTTCTTTTATAGCTACAATTCAGCAAACAGAAGATTCTTCCTACAGAACAATGCTCACAGATTTCACATGAAGACAGTTCTTCAGCCTTAAAATTAAGGCTTTGGATCCATGCAATCATTATTTGATGTGACACCATACGTCCTTGCGCTCATAAATATCAGCTGACTAGCAGAATAATATTACGGATTATTTTCCCCTCACTTTCTCTGTATGGCCTCACCTCAACCATGTAGTTACTAGAATATTTGTTATAGATCATAGCATTAAAAAGCTGTTTGCATCGCAGCTAGCACAGTGTTACTATAATTGTAGAAAAGCTGCCCCTTAGTTTATTGTAGAAAACAACAAAAACATACCTGAAATGGTTTAGCAATACCTTCCGCTAGTGCAAGTCTACTGTACTCGGTGAAAAACTGTGAAAGAACATCAATTCGTTTATTAGCTAAACAAACATTATTATTATTATTATTATTGTTATCGTTAACATTATCATTATTATTACTATGATCAACATCAACATCATTTGTGCATTTGTTAAGTGCCACTATCTAACGACTAAGCATCAGTCAGTGGCCCTGAGCAACAGTGAGTGAAGGACTTGCTCAATGTCCCTACACAGTAACTGTATAAGCAGAGGCTTGAACCCATACCCTCCATGTTAAAAGCATTCTATCCAATTGGCTACCATGTCCAAGTACTGCAATCTGTCAGTGTTTAGCAGTAACTAATCTGCAATTAGCAATTACTGTTATTAATCATTTGTCATTAATACATGCAACTGATTGCATGCCATCCAATCCTTAAGGACAATACTAACATTAGTTATGCCAGCAAGAAGTGCTTTGTAAGGCACTTAAAGACACTATAAAAATGGTCAGATACAAATGCATGCACAAAAACCAGGTAAAGTTAACATAACTATTTATGCACAGCTACAGAAACTACTCAGAAGCATGGCCCAATGTCCAAGGGTCATTTGGCTGAAGAAGCACATGCGGATTTATGTGAATACAATATCTACTAATTAAATTTAGTTAAGTTAGTTAATCTGTTTGTCATCATTTTTTCTTTGTTCTATTGTTCTGATTCTTGTAACTGGTATTTCTCAGATTACTCATTCACCATTATGGTGTAGCATATCACAAGTGTCTTCATTTAGCCAATTTTATCCTTTCGAAGCAGCCTTTCGCTTCCTGTATCTGAGATTGTATGTACTCTAAGTTTGTTTGTTGTTATTGGTGGCAATAAAAAATGATTGATTGATTGACTGATTGATTGACAATCACCCATCCAAATACTAACCCACAGCAAAGCTACTTCACCGACCTACCAGTGTCGAATCAACAACACCAAGTAACCACCTGCTTCACGTTTTTATATGACACCAAGCAGGAGTCTTATCAATAATACATCACAACAGCCTGTCTTCTCGGGTTTTTCCTTTCTATAGTGTTTTGCTACAGTAAGTATTGTTGGGATCTAATTTGCTTTTCATTGTACTTTTATGGAGTAGTAGCTGGTTGTCAATAGTTAAGCCATTAAAAATTTGTTGCAACATTCATATATGTATATACAGAAACTTTAATTACAGTAATTTCAGCAACATCTAGCATTTAAAGACCACAACTGAACATCTGGCTCCAAATCATCTGAAATACTGTTGAATGAGGACACATTTTATTATAATTTCTGCGGTGTAATCACACTTTGCATGTTATTTTTAGGTGCCAAATAATCTGAAAATTGTAATTGTAATCTCGAGATTTCTAAAGCGCTCAACAAAGCAAAGTCGCAAGAACCAGTTTATTCACAGGCACTCAGTCAAAACAAAATCGATAGGCAGGAAGGGTTTGGTTCCAGGTCAAGATCCAAGAGTCAGGCGGGCAGACAGTCAGATGGCTATGGTGGATGGTCTTGGGAATTGAACCAGAAGGGCGAGATAAGGGGAAGAGGAAGAAAATTACACAGCACCTTTCAGAACCTCCCAAAAGCAGTCTACAGAAATGGTGATGTTTATTTTGTTCTATTGTATGTTTATTTATTAACGAATGCTGTCAAGAGCGAGTGCTTTTCTTCTTGGTAAATACATACACCGGGTGTTTTTACCTGGAGCTGCTGGAGATCATTTTCATGAATATTTGACATCACATTATAAATCTGGACTGAGCTGAGCAGGACACTCAGGGAAAAAATCGTAGCAGACTCCTTGAGTGTCGACTCACAGCTGAATGCCCCCTGTGTATCCATCAACAACAGCGCCACCTACAGAGAAAGATATTTGAAACATTTGTTCTTTGCTGAAAGAAATTACAGCAGAAACAACTCTAAAAGAATCACAATTAGGTCTTATCCAATTTTCCATTATAACTTCGACAATATTATTATTATCGTAATTGTAATTCCGAGATTTCTACAGCGCCCAAAGAAAGCCATGTTGCTGGGACCAGCTTATTCACAGGCGCTCAGTCAAAACAAAATCGATAGGCAAAAGGGTTCGGTTCCAGGTCAAGATCAAAAAGTCAGACGGAGAGACAGCGTGGCAGTTATGGAGGATGGTGTTTGGATTTGGAAAGGAGACAGAGATAAGAGGAAGAAGGGGTGTCAGCATATGATCTGTGAAAGAGGAATGTTTTTATAATGATGCACACGGCATTGATCACTGGCATACTTAAATGTCTGAAACATGCATACATACTAATGTCTATCTACAAATCTCTGCAATTCCTGATGTTCAGTCTTGTGATACAGTAAGCCAACATATGGAGGATAAGTCATGCTGAAAACAGGCATTTTTAGGTCTTAAACTGCACAGGAATAATAACAAAACTCAGCAAAGCTGATGGTTGATGAATTAGTACCCAGTAAGTGCTACACCACGAGCACTATAAGGTAATCAGAACACCTTCTGGCAAAATGATGAGTTTAAAATACAGACTTTTTTTACAAAATAATTAGATATTACACCTAGATTATAGGCACTCGATCCTTCAGCTCAATCTCAATTACTGAACTGAGAGACTGAGGAAGTTAAGGTTTTCAAATGCACCATGATTAACAAATACTTATTCAAAACTATAACATTCCGTTTTTTTTAACTTGGCCTTTCCTGAAAACTGTCGTTTAAGAGATTAACTAATCAGTATGATTACCAAAAGCTTTCATTAACTCACAGTTTCTCCATTGGCATCACGCAGCATGAAGGGCTCACTCCACATGACTATGCCGGTGGTAAGGGGTTCAACTCCCACTGTCCAAGGAAAACCTTTGTTCATAGGAAGCTCCTCATCCCCTAACCAGTCCAGTGCACCCTGAGACATCAAATTCAAAACTATGGTACAGACAGAAGAAACATTTTGCAACTCTGCAGTAATAATTAACACATAAAGCAGGTTTCCAACATAAACAAAAACAAAAATTAAATACCAATCAACATTCATTTATTAGCAATATAATTTTAATTAAATAAAGATATTTATTTGCTTTCAGGATGCAACTAAATGCTTGTGGATGTACATACGCATCACTTTAAACAAAATTCATCAGGCTTTCAGTCTTACCTGAGCATGGAGATATTTGAGAAAGAAATTCAAAAGGAAAGATTTTCCCTGTCGACACGACCCTGCCACTGATAAGATGGCAACTTTGCTGTCAGCAACCCGGGGGTCATGAAGAATTCTTGACAGCGCGCCAACGTTCAGTACGAACTGGTGAGGTTGATTTGCATAGACTACCTGCAACGGCTCTGCTTCACGTTTCCCATCTATTCATAATATTCCCATACATGTATCAAATTTAAAGGAATTGACACACACAAAGTCAGTAGCGCTAAACCAAGCAGCTCACAAATAAGCAGAGATGTTTGATTTTTGTGAACAGCAACATGAGAAGTGTCTTTAATTACTTTCCAGTATTCACTTCTTTTAAAACTAAGTATATGCCAAAAGCCAAGATTATTGTAATGTAATGCAGAATCAATAAAAATGTAATTAGGGCCTACACTACACTGCTTAGGTTATGTAATACTTTGTAGGCTTAGTATTATTAAGTAGGCCCACACAAATCTTCTAATGACGTCTACTAACCAGTACCAGTAGCGTATCCAGGATTGCTTGCTTGGGGGCAAAAGAATTCCAGCGAGGGGCCACGTTCCATACATGGATCTGGTCTGGTGCGCCGGCATATAACCAAAACGGGCGCGAGGAGCGAACCGCCCCAGGGCCGTTGGGTAAATCCGCCACTGACCAGTACGCACAGCATGATGCACCGACATCGAAAATACGGACTTCTTAGATTTAGACTTTCATCTCTTTTTTCTGAATATGTTAATGATGCTATCATGTAAACTAGTACTTGGAGTCAGAATGAAAACCTCAATGGGTTAAAGTTCGCCTGATATACGCAGTTTTATGTAAATCGTAAACGAGAAAATATTTTAATCCCAACAGCAACTACCTACGACAGCCTAAGCACAACGCTAACCAGATAACACCTACGAAATAATTCTATTTCTACGGTTTATCTCTGCATGTTAATAATTTACCTGTTACTGTGTCATATTTGAAATGACTATCGAGCCTTACATTAAAACCAACCCTGCTAGAAGACGACGCCATTTTTAAGAGACGCTACAGATTATATATTATGCCCTTGGGTCATTTTATGAAGACCATTTTTCACCTGCCAGAATTAACTGGTACATATTTTGGTAGATCGTAAATCGTAAACACGGAAATACTAACCCCCAGCAGTAACCTCATATGTAACCCATATGAAGCCCATATGACAAAAATTCCCGTATAGCCTTCATATGTCGTACAGATGAAGGCGTTACTTACAGTGGATATATTTCAGAGATTTTAATCTCGTACTAGCACGGTCCAGAGCCTTCAATTATAAATAGAGGCCTGAGCAAATATAGGAACAGTTGGGCAGCACGGTGCATTGTTGGATTCATGGGCGGATCAAGAGGGCCAATTCCGTCATACCCCCATCTGACTTTGGGAAGAGCAAATTCCCTAACCCGAACTTAGGATTAAAAGTGCGCAGCAGTAGGCTGAAACTCGAACGTGCTTTGAGTGAATTAACACTGCGAATTAGCCTAATCATACTTATACCCTATTGTTGTAAACCACTCACGTGCAAATGTAAAATATATAATTATATAGACCTATGTCAAATTTTATATGGATACTGTAATTTTAAAAGTTACATTGTAAACTGTTTCTGGCTGGAGCTCCGCCCTGGACATCTCTGGGGTTCTTAAGCCTAAGCCTCGGCGCCAGTGAAGCATAACCAATAGGATTAACTGGAAAAGTCTCCATAGGAAGGCAACGCCAAAACAGATTTACTATTAACTGAGTTAATTAGATAATCAACTGACAGACAGACGACCAATTTTAACCCGTTTTTGTCGCTCTAACAAAATCCAGACTACCCAAATGAACTACTTAAAAGTAGTGGCTAGTAACATCAGCCACTAGTGTGGTTCAGAAAGCTCATATAGAGAGAAGAACAGTCAGTTCCTTGAGCTATCCCCGAAAGGCAGTCATGGGTATGAAGTTAGCGACTTCATTTTTTGGCCTCGGCATATGAGGACGGATGGCCAGCCCTCTCCATCGCCGATTGATCTTCCCACGGTACTGTCAATGTTTTCATTTTATAGCCGAGTTCGCTATGGGGCGTAACTGGAGCTGGAGTCTTGAATCATTTTTCTCCCCCAATGGAAATTTGAACCCTCAACCTCTGGTTTGACAGTCCAGCATGCTAACCACTAGACTATTCCGCACTTCAGAACGCTCATGGACTGAGAAACAGTCTAGTAATAGAGTACAATCAACGTGGCTTACAGCCAGACAATAGTGTGGCACTCTATGGTATTCAGACGAAAATGCTTGGTTAGATGGATGTAGTAAGACGTTTTTCCGGGTCTAGAACAATCGTTGGACTTGGAACAATATATCAAGGATTCAATCCAAGTGGAAGACCGTGGCTGACCCTACTGACCCTCCAGAGGTAATAAAGGACTCATACTGTGAAGTGTAAAATGTGTCCAGTATATTCTGCGACGTGTATACGACCTAAAATGCACACTCTTTCTCGTGTCCCTTTATCGGCTCCGTAGTTTCCGGCGATTAATAGTCTCATAAACAATTCTATGACGGATGGGCGTGGCTGTCTCAACCAATCGAATACCCCTTGGCTGTGGAGGCATTGGTTCTAGGCCTCGGTAACTGCTGCCTGTAGCTAGACAATTTGTGTTTCAATCTGTTCTGGTCACGCTCGTTTTACTATTGTCGCAGGTTTCCTTGTTTTGCGTTTTTCTTTGCTTTGATGGGCTGATCCTCTTTACACCGAATGCCATACTCGGTTCTTAGCCGATGGACCGGTTTAGTACCAGATCGAGGAGATAAACACAGGTCATAAACTCACCCTAGGGATACGACATGCGCACTAAAGCGCTTCGTGGGACGTTCTATGAGCCTGGTGAAAGGCAGACCTTCTAGAAAGTTTACGGATTCTGTAATGTAATCGTAAATCTGTGCGTGACTAGACGACAGATTTCTCAAGAGAAAATTCTGCTTCCTGTCTAGTGCAGTGCGGTGAAGTTTAGTGTAGTGTAGCTTGATGTAGTGCAGTAGTGTGGTGTAGTCTCCGTGGATATTGGTTCTAGGAAACCAAGCGACTACTGCGACTCGTTATCTGTCCACCTCAGTCTACTTTGTCTTTGTGTCTGTGCGTGAGTTTCTGTATGTGTGTCTGTCCCTATCTGCCTATCTGCCTGTCTGTCTGTCTGTTTGTCTGTCTGTCTAGAGCTCTGTCTATCTGCAGATGTGTCTATATATATATATATGTCTACACGTCTCTGTCTAGTCTAATCTAATATAACTCTGCCTGTGTGTGTGTCTGTGTGTGTCTGTATGTGTGTGTGTCTGTGTGTGTGCGTCCGTGTGTGTCTGTCTGTGTGTCTGTCTGTCTATCTCCTCCTCCTATTTGTATGGCTCCCTGTCTATTTCCATCTAGGTCTTTCGGAACTGCGCTGAGTCCACATGATCAGAAAAACCGTTCATTCATTCACCGGCTTCTTTCCGTTGCTCTGTTGACATTTAATATCCTCGCAGAGGCCCAGACCAACGTGTTTTCTCAGCAACCGTCTTCATCGACTGTCCGATAACTCCACCTCGGCCGTGTTTCTTACTCGTTCTTCTGAGCCCCAGATAAACGATCCAACTGGACTGCGAGTCTGCGACTGGAATCGGATTGTTATCAGTCCCTAGTCTCACAGACGAACATCACTGTGCTAGAACGCTACCTATAGGCCTAATCTTTCGCATAAGATAACCTTCGAAATTTTTACTGAAATTTTCAAACCAAATATCATCGTTTCTCTACATAAAACACAAACGCCGTTTTCGTTTTTCTTTGTATTAAAATCTTCCTCTTTCAAAGAAGAAATGCTATCAGCTAAATATGAACAGTTTTTTGTCTAAACCAGTCGACAGTCACCACATCGAAGACCGAACTACGACTGACTAACAAAATCTGTATATTTCCAGAAGCGTTGATCACGAACAGTGGGGCAAACGTCGTTTCTCTTCTAATTCGTTAGACAAAAATGACCATGACATTTTTTTAATCAAAAGGGACTTCACAGAACAACCTTGATAATAACTTTAAGTCATCAACAGTTTTTGTTCATCGCTTTTAGTCTTCGTAATGCTTGCATGTTTTTGAGACGGTGATATTTGGGCTGAACATTTAAATGAAAGTTTCATAAGTCATGAAATTCTGGCTGGAAGGATATAGGAGTAATCGCTACAAGTGTTCTTAGAACTGCAGCGTGTAGGCTTAATAACCGCAGTAGTTTGTGTCAGTTAGAGATATAATCAATACCTCTCACCATGCTTACCCGCGTATACTATAGACTGTCCCGGTACCTTTATGCTTCTGAGGAGTTCCTACGGAAACCCATAAGGGACATGCTATTATTTTTTATTTATCTGGTGTGCACTAGATAGTTTTCTTAAGTTTCTGTAGCTGCGTGTGCATAAGCACGTCACCATTACTTTTATTACTCCTAATATTAACCAGTTTAAATACCCCATACGCTATTTTAAGAAGCGATATGCGTGCGGTGCTAAATAACGGAGAGATAGACTACAGCAAATTAGCTTCATTTTCTGCTGTAAACGCAACCACGAGCGAACTTAACCCGACGCGAAGACACCAACGAAGAGCTCTGCACGACGAAGCGCCTGCAGGTAAGACTCACAGAGCAGCCATGTGCGTGTTAGAAGCTCAAACGCTAATGACACGTCATGTGCTTCAAACGCTGAGTATGAAGACAGGTAGAAGAACCTGACGGAATGGAAGAGTTATAGAGATCGATTGATACCACTATCTATACACATAATTATGCACTGCACTTACCTGAAAATACATACATACATACACACATACATACATACCCACACATACATACAAACATACATGCATACATACATACATACACACATACATACATGCATACAAACATACATACATACATACATACATACACACACATACATACATACGTATACACATACATACATACATACATACATACATACATGCATTATGATACATACATACATACATACATACATTATGATACATACATACATGCATACATATATACACAAACATACAAAAATACATACATAAATGCATGCGCCTATATATACATGCGCTTATATATACATACATACATACATATACATACATACATACATACACATACATACATACATACATACACATACATACAAAAATACATACATACCAAAATACATACATACAAAAATACATACATAAATGCATGCATGTATACATACGCCTATATATACATACATACATACATACATGCATACATACATGCATACATGCATACGCCTATATATACATACGTACATACATACATAAGTACATACACACATAAGTACATACATACATACATACATAAATACATACATTGTACGTACTCACATTTATATGTAAATCTATACGTTTATAAAAGTTTATTTACTGATAATGCGTGTGTATATATACTCTACTATGCTGTCGATTGACTGCGGCAAGTCAGAGGGATGCTGCGCTTACTACAGAGACAGACGGAAGTGGTTTTGTTGTTTCGCATATAAGCTAGATATTTATGTGGCGCCTAAACAAACACGCGCGCAGCGTACGCCTCTAGGTAATAGCTAATCAATGCCTAGACCATCACAAGAAGGAGATCTACGAACGCTCGCACAACCACCCACACGCACAGCCGCTCGTCTTAAATCCAAGCGCCGATGTTCGTTCACCGTCTCTCGCTGGTTGATCGATCGATCACCAATCAGCCCTCCATCCCTCCCCACCTCCCACTGATATTCCTCCTCGTCGTCATCGTCTTCCTCTTCGTTGTCCTTTGGCGCCATCTTCATCGGCTGGTGGTGGTGGTGGTGGTAGTGGTGGCATCACCTGTACGTCTCCTTGATCGTATCGACGAAGAGGCTGTTCTCCGAGGACTTGCACTCGTACTCGAGGAAGGTCAGAGCGCTGCCCCAGCAGACGTGTTGGACCTCGTGTTCGCCGTAGAACTTACACTGCAATTCGGCCTTCAGCTCACCAGCATTCTTTATCTGCCATCCGCAACGACAACATTAAACAAAGCTCGTATACTTACTCGTTGAACAACCAGATGACTTTTCATATTCAATGGTTCAGTGAACAACAACTCATACTTACTCGATAAAACATTTTATTACTCGTTCACTTCATGAACGATATATAATACTTAGTCACTTATTCATTAAAGAAATTTTCATATTTAATCACTTACTGAATGAAGAAATTTTCGTATTTTATCACTTACTTAATGAACAACATTTCACGCTTACTCAATTTCCCATTAAAGAGCATATCGAACTGAGCCTACTTCTTTTTATCGATCGAAATAAAGTGCAAGTTAAGAGTATGTTGAACAAAATGAAAACTTTCGATCAGGTAAAACACGAGGCCTTGAAGTACAACCAGATGATTTCGTGCAGAGGAGAGAAGATGGACTAAATTTGGATAAGGGCTGCTGAAGATGGTCGTTTAGCTCTCATTGCAACTCGCAGAAACAGCACCGACCACCAACAAAGCATAGAATTTGACGGAACTTAAATCATTTGCGGAATCGAACAGCATCGTAAGAGCCTCCGTGGAAAGCGAACATGACCAGAAAGAAGGCATTCGCTATCCGAAGATTCCTTTCTTTGTCTGCTGGATGAACGTATATTCCAGCAACACCACCACCACCACCACCACCACCACCACCACCACCACCACCACCACCACCACCACCACCACCACCACCACCACCACCACCACCACCACCACCACCACCACCACCACCACCACAATCATCATCATCATCACCACCACCAGCACCACCACCACCATCATCATCACCACCACCAGCACCACAGTCAGTCCCTAGCGCCAATCAATTGGTGGCAATGGGTGCGAATAAACGACTTTCATTTTTTCCGATTATTTGTTAAATCTAGGGTTCTCTCATGTTATCAAATTCTTGTTATGTCTTCTTTTATGCTGTCCATCTAACACAGTCCATGTCGTCTGTCTTTGTTTTCTTTCTTTCGTATCTTGCATGCAGTGCATTGTGTCGGATTCGGTCAACTGGAATCCTTTCCGCATCACCAAACCATCTCAGAGTCATCGATGAACGATTTAATCCAGCCAAATTGTCTGCATGTAAGGACCTATCGTATTTAATCACTTCTATACTTCTATCGAGAGATTCCTGGAATTTTCCATAGCCAACTCATTGCTGTTCCAAGGATTCTTCCCTTAAATTGCTTTCTTAATGTCTAGCATTATGATACAAATGGGAAACCGGACTGCATAATTGTCTCATTTATTCTTGTCTTTGTTTATCTGTTATTTCCTTGCTTCCTGGTCCAAGGCCTACGACGTCTCTGTTTAATTAAAAGTCATATCGGCATAGGCCTTAATTTATTTCTGTTTAATGCAAGGCCTACAACATTAATGACATAGTAGACTGCAGGCCTATAGCTAGTTTACTATTTCTATTAGCTTATTACTTTTTCTATTAGCTACTTTCAAAATTGATCTTGGTAATTATCGATCTGACCGGAAAATAAGGCCTCAGTTTCAGTGTCTGAATGACGAAAAACGAAACAAAACGCAAAGAAGGACTACTCTTGTCTCTTATTCTACCGGCAAATCGCGTGACTGTCCGAGCTCTGTTTTGCTTTTCACAAAAATGAGTCTTGCAAACGAACAGAGGGAGGGTCACGACTCGAATTGCGTTCTTCATGTGCTGAGTTGCTAGTATGTAAAGAATCTCTCGTATAGAAGCAGTACAGATAACAAGAACAATATCAATAACAATAACAGTAGCAATAACAGTAGCAATAACAATAACAATAACAGTAGCAATAACAATGGCAATGACAATGACAATAACAATAACAATAATTAACAGAGTTAGGACGTTATCTCTCTCGTATAACCGGTGACATGACCTTTGTGATACTGCATCTGACTCACCGATGACGAGTCATATGACAATAAGTTTCGAAAAAAGGCCAAAGAAGAAGGGTGATGACAGTGGCAACGAAGACTCGATGTTGATGATGATTGTAAAGACAGCAATTATGATAATGACGACGACAAAGATGTTGATGTCGATGAAGGTTATGGCGGCAACGACGACAGTGATGATGGAGATGAGTGAGTCAGTCGAAGAGATCCTTTTTCGCTGACCATCGGTCGGACGCCGAATGGTTTATTGAATTACACGGAGTCGAGGACATTTGGTCACTCCTAATATTATATACGAGACACGTGACGGTCAGCGGGAGACATTAGTCAGCTGCTGCTCTGGACGACATTCCTCGTCCACTGCTGAGCGAATTAAAGGACAAATTGATGTCTGAGAGGGAGACGGAACTCCGCCACTGCAGTACTTGAGTAGTGCCAGTCCCAAGCCTGGATAAAGGAGGAGGGCGACGTCAACGGCCTTTGATGTCGTAAGATGTCGTTAAACGTTGGAACTGCTAATGAGAAGAAGACGGATGACCGAGTAACATTCCGTGATCCTCGTGACGGTTTCGAGCAATCGTAATCTTAATCGTAAACTCGAGATTTCTACAGCGCCCCACGAAAGCTAAGCTGCGGGAACCAGCTTATTCCCAGGCGCTCAGTCAAAACAAAATCGATAGGCAGGATGGGTTCGGTTCCAGGTCAAGATCCAAGACTAAGGCAGAAAGACAGCGTGGCGGCTACGGTGGATGGTGTTTGGAATTGAACAAGAAAGTGAGATAAGGGGAAGAGGAAGAATAAAGATAGGCTTTGTGGAAGAGGAGTGTGGTAGAGGAACAAGACCTGCAGCTTAATTAAAGTCTGCACCAGCAGCAGCCACCTAGGCAGCATCAGAATATAAAGCAACAGCCGAATTCATTTTCATCTTATACGCAGCAGCAGCAGCAATAGCAACAACAACAACAACAACAAAAGCAACCATGGTATTTATCATCATCTGATGCGCATTATGCTATTAACACGCAGTAGGATTACGAATAAGTACTTGTATATCTTTATATGCAGGTGAGACTTGTTGGGGAGGAGTTACTACTCCCCCATCCGATTGTCGAGTAAACTATACAGTACGTTGGCTTATTTGATCTCACAATGGGATTTTATCTAATAACTTCTATAGCGCTGTTAATATAATGCTCAAGGCATCAACGCTTTCTCCATTTTCTCATGCTTGTTCTTCGGTCACTACACTCTTGCCAACAGGTCTTTTTCTGATGCTTCCAGCCAAGAATAGCCCATTTGCACCAATACATTAATTATTTAGTCTCTGCTAAAGGTGCTAGGCAAATGATGAGATATATATCAGGTCTAGTTGCTCAGGACGTGTATATATATATATATATATGTATATATATATATATATATATATATATATATATATATATATATATATATATATATATATATATATATATATATATATATATACCTGCATTTGTATTTGTAGCTTTTGTCGAGTGCCTTTGGCGGATTTGCTGAGTCCTGTCGTTATCCAATCTGTTCTGTAGACAATCGACTCCTCGCTTCTTTGTAACTCTTCCACGGTCAGCTTCGTTCCATGGACTGTCAAGCCACTGTTTAGGAAAACACAAACAGATGCCTACACTCATTTTAGAAATGAAAAGCGAAACTCCACTTCAAAGCCCTAACAATTTCGTTTTAAACATGGAAAACGAGGCTCCACTGAGGCGCGAAAACCTATTACATTCATTTCAATTTTTTAATGGACAATAAATATTCCACTTCAAAAGCCTTATAGCTAAATCCGCCACTGTTGACAATGTGATAGAGCCTATAATAGGTGTGCAGTACATAATCGACTGAATACACTGCCATGTTCTGCTATTCCACTGTTAGGCTGATGAATCTGTCTTCAAAGTCACTTTCCGCGTTCTAGGAAATGTCAAAGTTCACGAACGTTTTCATGGAGAGACAAGAATGACATAGAGTTGTACTCTGACGCTAGATGACGAAGTACTTGGTATATTTCTGTGTGGCCAATCGGACTGGGGCTTAAGGAAGCTTTTGTTCTGTGAACCCTTTGTTCTGTGTGCGGAGAACGAGAAGGAAACAAAGAGAAGAGGTCAAGGACGAAGAAGTGGAGAGAGAAAAGAATGGAGGGGAGGATGAGAACAAAGAGCAGGAGGATAAGAAGGAGAAAAACAGAAGGTTAAAGAAGATGGTTAGAGGAGAAATGAGCAGAAGGAGGAAAATAAGGAAGGGTAATAAACAGGAAAACATGAAGAAAATAAGGAGGAAGAGAGGATGAAATGAGGAGAAGGAGGAATTTACAGAAAGGTAAGAGTCAGAATACTAAGCAGAATTTAAAAAATTATATAGCACCAACCAAATAACACGAACATAAAACATGACAACCCGACTGAACGAAATCGTGGTGTTTTGCTGGACTCATGATGAATTGCACTTAATGTAAGTCTCTGACGAACTGCGTTGTTAGAAACCAATCGTGCCTCACGATTTCTTCATGTAAAAGCAATGATTAATTCGAATACCGATAAGCGTATAGATCTATTTGTAAATCTTTATAATTAAGGGGATGAGATTTGCTGGGAAGGAGTAGTAGTGAACTATACGTTGGTCTATTCGATCTCACAGTGGGACCTAATCTAATCCAATAACATCTATAGCGTCGTCATCGTAATGCTCAAGGCATCAATATGTTTCTCCATTTTCTCATCCTTGTTTATCAGTCACTACACTCTTCCCAACATGTCCTTCTCCTCCTCCTCCTCTTCCTTTTTCTCCTCCTCCTTCTACTCTTGCTTCTCCTCCTCATTATCATCATTAATGTCGTTGCGAATTGCGTTGTTAGAAATCCATCGTGCCTTACGATTTCTTCAAATGAAGGCAATGATTTATTCGACTATCCATAACGAATAAGCTTAGATCTTCTTGTATATCTTTATAATTATATCGATAACGAATAGGTCTACATGCATATCTTTATAATTATATCGATAACGAATAGGTCTACATGCATATCGTTATAATTATATCGATAACGAATAGGTCTACATGCATATCGTTATAATTATATCGAGAGCACCGAAATGAAGAATCGACTATCGATGCCTATGACCCGGAGTCATTTGGTCGCTCAGTCTACTATAATAATTATGTAGACTTCACTTTGGTTCTATCGAACAAGTCATAGCACTTTCGTCCGCGGTTCAAGGAGTGCTTAGGTCTGTAGCCAATGACTTTACACGAGATTCCAAACACATCCCACCGTAGCCGCCTGCCTGCCTGCCTGCCTGGCTGTCTGCCTGCCTCTTGGATCTTGTCCTGGAACCGAACCCTTTTTGCCTATCGATTTTGATTTGACTGAGCGCCTGCGAATAAGCTGGTTCCCCCGACTAACTCAAAAACCACTCCTGTTGCATGATAGGACTCATAGGAGAAATTTTAGGATTGCTATAAAATGCGCTGATGGATAAAGAGCGGGGGTAATTCGTTTGAACCAGTCGACCTGCCTTCGGCTGTGAACGTGAGGTACATTCGTCATGCGAAATTGACAATTTGCAAGTCGTTCTGTTCGGTTTGAGCCTCTGTATATCAGAATCCGTTGAAGCAGTGACTCGCTAGACTTATTTATGATCGATATGGAGAACAGCGGCATGATGAACGATTAATTGCGCCATATAAACCAAAGCTAGTCTCTCTCACGCCTTTCCAATTCGGCCGATGTATCATCAGTCACAAAATATGGAGGAGCTACTAATGTAATATGAGGAGATTAGAACCCATTGCACTCTGCTTTTCAAAGACGGTGCTCTACCGCGAATTTTATGCCATCAGCCATAGCAGTGAACATAATTAGTCGAAAGCATAGCTATTGGAGTTTTCCATTGCGGAACGTTCGATAGATCTTTAGAAACTTAATTTACGATTAGGCCTATATATAGGGTAAACGCTTCAGATTCATAAGCCGATGTATTGGCCCTCAAGTGAAGCCCATAGTTCATTCGCAAGTCAATGTAGGCGCATTCTGGCTGACTGCTGACCTAAATTAATCTAATGATAATGATGATGATGATAATGATGATGGTGATGCTGATGATAGTAGTAGTAGTAGTAGTGGTAGTGGTGGTAATAGTGGTAGTAGTAGTAGTGGCCGTTCCAGATGTTTTACCTCTTCTCTAATAAGTTTTTAATCCCGAGGAATCATATGCAGGCCTACATCGGGGAAAGTAATGATAATAACAAACAAAAATAAAATACAATATAAAAAAGTAAAAAATCATAATTTCCTGAATCCTGCCATTTGGCAGCGAATCTCAATGTTCCCTCTAAGCTGCGCGCGTGCGCGCGCGCGCACAAGTTTGAAGGACAGCGCGCACAACAATTTTCTGTCAGCGCACACATTTTGTCAGCGTTCCGTTTACTTAAAAGTTAAATTCAGCTCACTGTTACAGCTTCTGGCATAGTTGCCCCACTTAGCTCAGACGGCGAAATTTTATATACCCTATATTGCAAAGCCATATGGCCGCCCATGATGTGAAAATTCCTTCCAGCTTGGTCCACATAATACATTTGGCCAAACAGCTGGTCACTAGTTGTCATCAGTCTCACGGTGCGCGCGCTGTTTGAACTCTGAACTCTAGCCTCTTGTAGAGGGATGCTTGATCCAGGGGCAAAGCATGAATGATACCTCCACCTACTGGTCAGTGGTCGCGGATATATCGTATGACTCGGTCTGCTACGTAAGTAGCCCTTTGTTTATATAGTACAGAAACCGTTGGTTAGTAGGCTTATTTTATATTCTTGTAGACTATTGTACTTGACTTTATAGCTCAATACTCTTTATAATCGACCGTATCCGATTAAATAAATTGTCAAGGCAAAAAGTATCTGGCAGCGGATTTTTGGCTTGGAAAACAACTTGTGAACTGTTTAAGACAGAATGGTTAAACGAATAAAATCGAGGCTGAACTGCCGTCACTGGATACAGAACGCAGACAGTGGTATTGAAGGAGGCTTTACATATCGTGACAAATTTTAATAGGCCTACGTTGTTTGCAATATGCGGCTGTGCTTGAGAAAATCCTTACAAGCGTGATCGTAAATGTAATTGTAAACTCGAGATTTCTACTGCGCTTAACATAAGCTAAGTCGCGGGAACCAGCTTATTCACAGGCGCTTAGTCAAGAGAAAATCGATAGGCAAGAAAGGTTTGGTTCCAAGTCAAGATCCAAGAGGCAGACAGACAGGCAGGTAGGTAGGCAGGTAGGTAGGCAGGCAGGCAGGTAGCAGACTGCTACGGTGGGTGGTGTTTGGAATTGGAGCTGTAGGATAGACAAGGGGAAGAAGAGGAATCAGGTTAAGATCTGCGGAAAAGGAGTGTCTTGGGTTTTGAGTGAAAGACTTGGGCAGAGAATCCAAGGGGTGAAGTGATGGTGAGTTTGTATGATGGGTCAGATAATTGTCGTTATTCTGGAGGGAGTTTATTCCAGAGTGGTTGAGCAGTTATGACTATGGAGCTATTTCTAAATTTTCAGTGTGAGGTGATGAGAGGGCGGAGAAGTGTTAGGGCAGAAGGGGATCGAGTTTAACGGAGTGGCTGGATTGTAAATAAGTGACGAAGATAGGGTGGTTGGGATGCATGAAGTGTGTTGTGGGTAAGTGACGAGACTTTGTAGTCTATTCGTGGGTGGGAAAATTTTGCGCGAAAGCTAATATACAAAATATCTCAATATAACAACTGCATCCGTGGTAAACGATAGAGTGTATATAAGTTGGATTATATTTAAAGAGACACCTGACAAAATTTATGTCGATTCTCTTGCAGAAAGTCGGAATACAGATAAGCGGCAATTTCTGCAATCGTTTATTCGTTGTGTCAGTTGTTTGATGTCATTCGGGTCTATAACTAAAACTCATCTCTTTCATCTCGTTTACCCACTTAGGCTAACTTCTGGTTGCTCTGAAACATAGGAATTCGACCTGGCTTCTCCTATGGATTATGGTTTTGCTTACGATTTCTCATTTGAAGCGACCATCAGCTGATGCCTTGGGCATTATGATAACGGCGTTATAGAAGTAATCAGATTTTTTAGATTTTCAAGATGCTTCAGGACGCAACCATACAGGTTTTTTAAACCTAACAGACGTGCCTTGGAAGAAATCAACCTGGATCATGTGTACGATCGTTGGCAACTGCACAAAGGGTCGACCATTAAGGACGTCCGAAAAGGGCGAAAGGAGAGGTCACCCAAATGCAGACAAGGGGAGGGGCTATGCCCACTGCTGTTGTCCCAATCGAATTTGTTATCTCAGTACACTCTGCGCCTTAAACACCAACTTCAGTCCGACAGCAGTCCGTACCGCGTTAGATCTAATTACATCCCACTTCTGGTTGCAGCATTTTCAAAGTAACCAACTACATAGCTCAGTTAGCCCTGCAAGAAAAATAGGGCTTTGTGCTCCGTTGGAGTGCGGACGTTGGCAATAGAGATGGGAGGTAATGTCAAATGCGGACAAATGCAGACTAGGGTAGGAATGGTCGAAACTCGAAAGTAAGTCTTTGCTTTAATGTCTTCTATGGACGATCAAAAATACAAACTAGAGATAATCTTAATATAAGTTTAACTTGTCCTGATCATCTTTTATTTCAATAAAATGCAAATTTATAGCCTTTTAGTTTAAGCCCAAAAGATATTCGTTCTTACTCGGACCATAGCTCAAGTCTCAAATGTCACTGCTCACGCGGTCGGCCAGTGCGCGCATGACGAAAAAAAATTAGAGGGAACATTGGCAGCGATGTGCGTGAAAGACACATATGCCAAGTCTTGTGTTTAGTCCGAGTCTTGTCGTGTCTTTGTTTACATTATTACACGTCCTCGTTTATAATTGTAATTATTGTAAATGTAATTGTAATGACGATAATTTATATAGTCGTAAGTAGCAGGCTACTTCTAGGGTGCTTTACAAAATCAAAAGTCAGCCTAACAGTTATGCAGTAAATAGAATTTCAGCTTTTTTTAAAAAGAGGTTGACACTTTTGGACTCCTGAATGGATGCCGGAAGGCTGTTCCAGGCACGCGGGCCAGCGACCCGAAAGGCCCGATCACCCATTCTAGTCTTAGTAATTATATCCATTATTGTGTTATAAATTTATTATGTTATATCAGCATATAGTCGTGGTCTTCCTTTGTTAATGCTTCCATTGAATCATCGAATGCCTGTATAGTGTGCATTGTGTAGATACGACAGGCGTTAAATGGCATGTTTGATTACCCACAAAAAGTGTAAGCCCCAAACATGGGCCTCACCTACCCGTGTTTAATTGACAGCATACAGAATGGAATTATTGGCATCAAGCGAATCTGATACTCTGTCAACACACACACACACACACACACACACACACACACACACACACATGTGCCAACAGCGCAGAAATTATACATCACGGATGTGTCGCGTAGACAAACATATCTCGACACTTACCGAGGAAAGGTAAAGTAAGTTAAGGTAATGAAGGTAAATTGAAGTAAATTAAGATAACGAAGGTAAAATTTGTCCCTTCTGGATTGCCCTTTGACGCCAGCACTTGTAATGTTTTAGGTGAAACTGTTGTAACTGTTTAGATTGTTGGTTGTTGGTGATTCAATAAATTCAATTCAATTCAAATGAAGTAAGTTAAGGTAACGAAGATAATAATATAATCTTACCTTCAATTTACTATAAACTACTATCAACGAAAATGTGCATTTGAAAATGGCATCGAACACCTACGGGCTCTGTACCCATGGTTTATGATGATGATGATGATGATGATGATGATGATGATGATGATGATGATGATGATGATGATGATGACTATCAACGATTTCAATGTACCTCAAGTTGTAGGAACTTCCGGTTGAAGCACGCATACAACATGAGTCCAACAATAGCAATATATCAATAGCAGCCCCTCAATAGCTATCCGTCAATGGCCTTCCAACAACTGAAGTCCAACAGTGGCAGTCCAGTAATTGCAATTCGCTCGCATCAATCAGGCTGTTGACTATGAGAGATGTGGGCATGCACTGCTTCAGATTTTTCTAGGATTGAGTTTCTTTCTGTGATTTTCTGTGTGTTTTGCAATCTGTGTTTGTCTCTTTGTGCCTCTGTCTTTGGGTTTATGTGCCATTCTGTATGTATGTCCTCCTGGTTGAGTGTCATTCTGTATGTCTGCCTTTGTGGCTGTGCATCTTCCTTTATTTGTTTGCTGTGTTATGTTTTTGATGTTTGTGTATTTGTCCACACCTACGATTCCTCACTTAGCCAGTGGACATGTGGCGTGTTAACAAATGCATTACTTACTTACTTACTTACTTACTTGCTTGCTTGCTTATCAATCTATAGAAAGCAATAGAGGCAGTCTATGCTCTGTCTTATCTCAAGGAACTACATTAACTCATTTCAACTTCTATGTCGCCGACGTCTAATGCACTTGGCGTTAATTGATGGCTCACCAAAACCAAGGCGAAACTCAGGTCAATTTTCAAGACCTAATTTCCCTGAAATAGATGGACAGTCTACGATTGGTAAACCCGTCGAAAGAGGAAGGTCCTGAGTTGAGAAAAATGAGCAGAACGAACATTAGCTGCATGGAAGCCAGTTCAACAGAGTTGGAAAAGTAACTATGAAGGTTTGTTTATCCAGAACAGTTCTAACTATAGGAGGATCCAAAGGCTTTTACAAGGACTTGGTTGAAAATTGACGATCATGAGAGAGGTAACACGGTAGCCCAGAGGCTAACTCGTAGGCTTTTCATCTGTATACGATCTATGTTCGACTCTCGGGCCTACCATATGAAATTGACATATCAATTGTAATATAGGTTCTACAGAAACTTTATTTGGTCACAACCTGACAGTACAAAAAATAATAAAATACAAAATACAGGGAAGAAAAAAAATCAGTATCGTATTTGCATTTCTGTTTTATCGCTGTCTGCCTTGTTCGCAATACAGTAGGATATGATATACTATCGAAGTGCATGTGTAACCTAGGTAGCTAGATATGACTTCCACCTCAAATCCAGTACCTGCGCATACGGGGCTGCAGGTGAATAAAGATTGACTTCAAGTCTTTTGGCCGTTAACAATGCATTGTTTTATCTGCAAAACAACATGACTGACGAATGACTGACTTACATGGGCCTGCTAGTTATATACTGTTGTTTGTGCGACCTACACAGAATCAGGTAATAAGATGAATATCTGACAGACGCGCAACGATTGGATGTCGGATATAAAACAGATATTGTGTACCGGATGAATGATGACATGTTGCGCTATACGAGGAAGTTCGGCCAATTAACGTAATTTGCACTTTGTCGTTTAATTGCCAGTCTATACAATTCAGTTCGATATGTTATTAAGAGACATTAATTGGTCACATGAACTGATGATATCTGACAGATAGATATGTACAGCGCGAAAGATATGTCATGTGGTATTATACGAGGAAGCTCGGTCATTTAGCATAATTATTAAGTTATCTAGACATTTGATATAGCGCCTTTTTAGTACCTCACATAAACGCTAGCCTGAATGATCCTAAGTGTCATCACGAACAGAAAGTACGTCAGCAAGCGAAACAATGCACAGATAACTAGAGGAGTCACCAATGACGGGCTCACGCACACACGTGGAACCCAATCAACGGAGTCCCATCCAGAGTTGACAGATGACACTATAACCGAATTAATTTAAGTAGGAATGTAATTACACTCTTGTATACGTAGATTACTAGCCTAACTCAATGTAGTACGATGTTCAGAGTTCCTGAACCAAGTTGCATCGATGTACTTTGCCTTTTAAGCTGCGGGCCACAGAGGTCAGTTCGAGATGCTATTATCAGTCATCAAATGGTCACATGCATGCACTGACGATTATCGCATCCTGGACCATATACGCCCATTTGTAGTGAAGCTGCAGATACATTGATGGCCCATATGCTGATGTATAAATACGATGCATATATATATAGATGCATAGCATATATCCAATTATATATATGTATATGTATATGCTATATATATATGCATATGTATACGCGACTATCTAGTCAACATACTTAGTGATGATCTATGCTGTAGACTTAGGTTATCCAAATATAGATATATATATGTATATGTATACGCGATATATATATATATACGTATATGTATAGGCGACTATCTAGTCAGCCTGCTTAGTGACGATCTATGCTGTAGAATTAGGCTACCCATATATATATATATATATATATATATATGTATGTATGTATGTATACGCGACTATTCAGTCGGCCTACTTAATTTGTGATGATATATGCTGTAGACTTAGGCTATCCATATATATACATATATATATATATACGCAACTATGTAGTCAGCCTGCTTAATGATGATCTATGCTGTAGACTTAGGCTATCGAAATAGGCCTAAACAGGCCGAAACAGACTTTGAACCACAGCTGCATAATATTACACGAAGTTTACATTGGGCGACATGCAATGTGTTTACATATGGCTCGTATTCCCATCCAGTGAAATCAAGAGACATATGTACAGACTGACTGACATAATGACGAATGGATGGACTGACTGATTTCCGCATCATGTGGGAGAGAGAGACACACACACATACAGAGCTGAAAAGACAGAGATACAAACGCAGAGACAGTGAAAAGAACGAAATGAAATGAGTAAAATTATGAGCTGTTGCTTAAATCACAATAATATGGAGCCATGCTCCTCAAATTAGAAATGAGTTTCTTTTAAATCTCATATACAATAAAGGCCTATATATACATATATAAGGACCCTTCAAAATAGGATTCACTGTATATATATATATAGTGAATTATATATATATATTTAATTATATATAAATCCCTTATTGGCCTTTCGACCAGACTCGCCATGGAATTTGGCTTTCACAACGATTTTGCTTAGTAGCTACAATCGACTGATGCCTTGAGCATTATCACAGTGGCGCTATAGAAGTTCTCAGATTTATTTAAGTTAGAAACACTCTCATGTCTCATAAGCAACATTGAGAGGCGCTTATTTCACCCTTCTCGGCCTTTGAGCCCAAGGTTCTGGAGACGGGCCCCAGCGCATCGCAGGACTTGCCGTTTGCTTTCCACCTTACGCCGTTACCAAATTATACGTCTTGGCGACAGAGGTAAGCCTGAGGAAACAACTTGCCCAGGGTCGTAGCACTGAGTCCGCTCAGCAGGCTCGAACCCGCAATCATTGGAATACAGATCAAAAGCGCTATCGAATGGATCACCGCGTCGCAGTCTACTGAAGTAAGTTCCGATACATAATATACGATACATTAATATACGTTACATAATATACGCTACACAATATATGCTACATTATATACGCTACCTAATATAAGCTACTTAATAAACGCTACTTAATATGCCTTGATTGCCAGTGCAGTTGAAATGGGTTTTAACTGCAGGTGGGCGACGTCCGCAGCATCAGAGGGTCTTTCAGCTTTTGCGATGAAAGCGATGGAAAAGGTGGTAGGATGGAAAGGAGAGATGGAGGAAAAGGAGGGAGGAAGGAAGAGAGGAGATCGATGAAAACAGTCCAGAGGAACTCATCATTGCGGGCATCCGAACTCAAGGTAAACAAACAGCGCGAGTGCTACGATTTCAGTGCGCACTTCGGCCTCACTCGGGTCACGATGGTTGTCTTAAGTTTCATAGGAACGCCAACAGTGTATGAGTGGGTGGCTGTGTGAGCGGGTGGTTGTTTGAGTGGGCGGTTGTGTGAGTGGGTGACTGTGTGGGTGGGTGGCTGTGTGAGTGTGTGGGTGGCTATTTGAGTGGGCTGCTGTGTGAGTGGGCGGCTGTGTGTGTGTGTGGGTGGCTGTTTGAATGGGTGGGTGTGAGAATGGGTGGGTGTGAGAATGGGTGGGTGTGAGAATGGGTGGGTGTGAGAATGGGTGGGTGTGAGAATGGGTGGGTGGGTGCGTAAGTGGGTGGCTTACTGGATAGATCGATGGATAAAAAGGATGAATGGGTGGTTGGTTAGTTAGATGGAAGCAAAGAGGTAAGGAAGGAAGGAAGGAAGGAAGGAAGGAAGGAAGGAAGGAAGGAAGGAAGGAAGGAAGGAAGGAAGGAAGGAAGGAAGGAAGGAAGGAAGGAAGGAAGGAAGGAAGGAAGGAAGGAAGGAAGGAAGGAAGGAAGGAAGGAAGGAAGGAAGGAAGGAAGGAAGGAAGGAAGGAAGGAAGGAAGGAAGGAAGGAAGGAAGGAAGGAAGGAAGGAAGGAAGGAAGGAAGGAAGGAAGGAAGGAAGGAAGGAAGGAAGGAAGGAAGGATGGAAGAATGAATGGATGGATGGATGGATGAACAAACGAAGACGGTGGCAGCGTGGAAAGAGACCAGATAGACAGAACATAGACAGACAAGCCACGCAGACAGAAAGACAGACAGAGACAAACAGACAGACAGACAAACAGACAGACAGCTCATGTCCGACTGGCTGATGATTCGTCGCTGTGTATAAACAGCTAGAGCCAGTGAAGGATAATACTCGAAAGTCAACAGCCCTACAACTAGAATAACCCAACCATTTGCCTAGGATTTCATTTCACCTTACACAAACAACACGCAAAGGCAGCGCTATGTAAATGTAAATCTACACGTGTTTCTACAGCGACCGTATGGCCTCGACCCTGTTCATTTCAACTGAACTGACCTTTCACAACACCTGATCATTTGAATGGGTGCCACACCATTTGAGGTCCCCATGTACGGACCGTAATAGCCCCAGATTCAAATCACAGAAACAAGCCACAAATGTAGACTCCCCAAGCCCGTTCACCCAGTAGGCCTCAGTCTAAATCGGATGCTAAGCTTGCCATGGTTAGTGCTACCTCATTACTCTTCATCAAATGCTCCGGAAAGAAGGTAGGTGTTTGACTTAGTGCTTAGCTTTCATCGTCTCATTGAGCGAACTCAGTTAGCTGTAGAATTAACGGAGTCTAAGAAGCGTGAGAAGACTCATTGTCAGTTTAATAATTGAGATCGGTTCCTGCAAAGATGCAAAGATAATGTTGGCTTTGGCATTGTGCCATGGCTGAATTTCTAATGGGTTTATCCAGCTCGGGTTCAAACTGGGATGTCTGTTCACGAGCCTGCTTTAGGATTAAAGGCAATATTTTGTCACGGGTCGGGTGCCTTTGTCATCAGCCCACGATTTATCAGGCAAATCACTCACCAAACACGTCATGACGATGGGAGAGTATGCAATGGGCCAGGCCGGCAGACAGATAAGAAGGAAGAAAGACATACACACGGACAGGCAGACAGATAAGAAGGAAGAAAGGCAGACAGACTGACAGGCAGACAGATACGAAGGAAGAAAGACAGACAAACGGACAGGCAGACAGATAAGAAGGAAGAAAGGAAGACAGAAGGACAAGCAGACAGATAAGAATTAAGAAAGGCAGGCAAACGGACAGGCAGACAGATAAGAAGGTGAAAAATGCAGACAAAAGGAGAGACAGACAGACAGACAAACAGACAGACAGACGGCGTCACGTGTTCTCGATTTTCAACGAAAAAACTAATTACAGAGAATGTCGATCTTCTTGGTTCAATCGAATGACGGTCAACAGCTGCATGCACTCTTGCCCGCATTGCCCGCATGCCCTGTCATCTGTAGAACCCCTGCACTTCTCAATCACCCCAAAAGCTCTTCCACTTCCTCATCATCTCTAAAACTCGTGCAATCTTCCAACACATCAAAGGCTCCTACACTTTCCCTGCCCGCCCGCCCGCCTGCCCGCCCGCCTGCCCGCCCGCCTGCCCGCCCGCCTGCCCGCCCGTCTGCCCGTCTGCCTGCCTGCCTGCCTGCCTGCCTGCCTGCCTGCCTGCCTGCCTGCCTGCCTGCCTGCCTGCCTCTTGAATCTTAACCTGGAGCCGAACCTATCGATTTTGTTTTGACTGAATGCCTGTAAATAAGCTGGTTCCCGCGACTTAGCTTTCGTTGGGCGCTGTAGAAATCTTAAGATTACAATTACGATTACGACTTTCCTATCATATCTGAGACTCACTCATAACTCTTCTAGGCCTAATCTTCGTCATCTTGCAAACTGAAGCATTCCTCCATCACCTCAGATACTCTCGAACAACCCTAACACATCGGTTAAACATCTATGACTAATAAAATCTAATCTAATCGAATCGAATCTAATCTAATCTATAATCTAATCTGGACTAATCTGATCCTGTCCATACGGGATATCGTATATCGTCGTTTGCTTCAATGTTCTCTTCTGAATTTGTAATGAGCTGGAACAGCCTCCCTTTAAATTATTCGTTCTTTACCTCTTAATTTAACTCAACATTCATATTCAGTTCACCTTAAGACGCACTGATTTAGATCGTTTGTATAGCCATGTGACCAGAGCTTTTGAGAGATGCTTGAGAGGCGCTATATAAATGCTTGTTACATTACATTAAATTATGCATCAACTTTCATTTAACTGTGTAGCTCTATTGTAGTTTTAAAAAATGATTCAACTAGCCCTCCAGTCGAAGACTGAATTTTTCTCGGCAACTGTGAGAAGCTCTTTCGGCCCAATTTTTCCAATCAATACTTCAGACCCCGTAGCTGCATCGGCGTGGATGAGAAATGAATCATTTTGCAAAAACTCATCCTCTGGGTATATGATGTCAGTTTGTAAAGGCTTATTGATGACTTATTGATTATTTGTAAGGTGCACAGATCTTTACTGATTTAGGTCCCAACAAAGAACATTCATATCCATCGAAAGAACAACGACCTTTGGTATATACCAACTAAATATATGTAACAACAACAACAATAATAGTAATTGTAGTAGTAGTAGTAGTAGTCGTTGTTGTTGTAATGATGATGATGATGGTGGTGGTGGTGGTGGTGGCGGCGGCGGCGGCGGTGGTGGTGGTGGTGTTGATGATGATGATGATGATGATGATGATGATGATGATAATGATGATGATGATGATGGTGATGATGATGATGATGATGATGATGATGATGATGATGAACCAAGGGAGCTTGTCATTCTTCTCTAACTTTAACTAGTAAAGAGGGAGGGACGCCGGAAGGTGAAACCTCTTTAGTGCGCCCTCTATGCATCTGAAGACACATTCAGTACTAAACACAGCGCTTGATCGTTATTATACTCACTCAAGAACCTGTGGAGGTCGGAAAGTGAAGTCGAGGATGTATTTGGAGTTGATGTTGAACTTGACCGTCTTATCGGATTCGAATCTGCCGCCATCGACTTTAAAGTGTACCGGTCGATCGTACGGCTTCTTCGTGATGCTAATCGTCACCTTGAAACTGCGAGTCATGACGCCTAAGGGCAGCCGAACGGCCGCCAAGACTACCACCGATCGACCGACCGAGTCACTCGACAGATATCGGTGTCACTTGAACGCCAACGACAGACGACGCTCGGAACGGCGCGAAAAAGCAGACGACAGCGATAAGAGGCGATTATTTCACGGAATAATAATAATTATTATGAGATCAATAGCAGTTGCCTGCCACCGTACGTGTATTCGTTTCTCGAGCGATCGGACGACTGCGGCGGGCGCAGACACGTTGGGAGTACACGGACCCCGTCCAAGCGACCGATCGTCGGGCGCTGATACCGTCAGCCTCGGCGGCGGTTGAGGCGGCTGGGGCTGCAGCGGTCGTCATCGGCTCGTGCGACGCTGCAGCACGGATGCAGGTGGCGAACACGGCTGGTGTAATTCAATCCGAACATCCATTAGGGGTTGCTATTTGCACGCAGTGAGCCGTCGCTTGCTCAGAGTCGTCTGCGGCGGCGTCTCCAGTGAGCCCAACCTGAACTGATGGGTACTCGTTAACTTGCTCACTCACTCGCTCACTGGGTCACGTTTAAAGCTTGCTCGCTTGCTCAATCGCTCACTCACTCCTTCATTAACTCAATCAACTGCTCATTTACTCACTCATTCACTCGTTTAGTCACACACGGTGACGATGCATGAGACAAGATGGTTATGGACAAGGGGTGGGTTTGTGACGTAGTAGTTGATCCGTATTGGCGTATTTAACGTCGTTGTCGGAAAAGAAAGTTTATGCGAGGCCTCGAAAGACGCTCGATGGGTCGACTAATCGATGCTGATTTATGACAGAACGAGACGAGAATCCAGGAAATCGATCAGAATAAGCTTCTGTAGCCAGAAACAGCTTAGTCACGGCTGGGTTGCGGGACATCGGAAGCAGGAAACAAGGAGATTTTGACAACAGGATGAGCACCATCAGGTTGCGGGGATTCAGATTCAGGGTTGCAGAAGACGAGTCTTGATGGGCATGGAGCAAAGGGCCATTAGGAGAAGGGGATGAAGACAGAAGCAGGAGGATGGCCATATAGCAGTCACGGAGAATTAGGGAAAGTCCATTGGAGCTAACGCATGGATGGAATTCAGGAAGCAACGACCAAAAAGTATCTAGCCTACAACCATGAACTTTCTATGGACCATGAATTTTCTAAATATATTTGCTCACACACGTATATGTCACATACGTAAATATAAAACATGTGAATATAGATATATATATCTATATATATGTATATAGATCAGTGTATATATAAGTGTGTGTGATTCTAAAGTCTGTGGTTTTGATGTCATCATTCTTACTTTGGTCAAATGTAATTACCGGATAATCGAGTCGATTTTCCCTGTGATTACTCGCCTGTTCTATAAATAAAAACGTCTGATGTTCGTTCCCTACAGAAGAAAAAGACATCGTCGTTATCATCAGCAGCAGCAGCAGTAGCAGCAGCAGCAGCAGTAGCAACCGAATACACGATGGGGGCTTGGCTCATATGGGCGCCATCAACAATTCAGTATCTGCTGATGTACCTGCGAACGTGCTTTAGCGGAGTTCCACCTTCTTTTGGGAATTCTCATCAGGTTAGGGACCTATGTGTGACCTTCGACACCATTTTACAAATGCAGTCCCTGCTAATTCTGCTGCTGTTGCCTTTTATCTGTTTGTCTAAGTCTGCAATTGTCATTTAGCTGTTGTCTGTCTGCTGTTGCATATGCTAGTGTTGCATGTATTGCTGATAGGTCAGTATCCGTTGGTTGTTGACGTATTAGCAATACGTTGCTACTTTTGCTGTTGTGTTTCGGTTGTCATTTCTAATTTTGCCTCTACAGTAGTACAATAGCTGTTGTTGCCTTTGCTGTTGCTCAGTAGTTGCTGTTTCTTTTACAGCATCCCACATATTCGTCACAATCAGCTGCATCCTGTCTGCTGAACCACCTCCAGTCACCCAGCACTTCCGCTGTGCACGTGATCAGTCACAGACGTCATATCCGGTAACGCTGTATTTACACAGCTGAGATGAGATGTTCAACTCTCGTTTCACTTATATTGGCGCCCTGGGCATCAATTTGAATGGGGCGCCAAAATTGAGATAAAAGAAATTTAAATAACTTAATAACACGAAAATAAACATTTCGTTATTTCAATTCCCAGGATCACCTCCAACCTACCAGCACTCCCCCTCTGCGCGTTACGAAATTAGCCACTGACGTCATATCCGACAACGATGACTTGCCCAACTGACGTCATATCCGACAAAACCGACATGCCCAGCTGAGATAAGATGTCACTTTGCCTTGACTCGATCTCGAGTGCCCGGTGGACGGAGGGGATACGGCGGAGGAATTTCAAGGGGAAAAGTCCCATTACGATTCTGTCGATTTCAAGTGTAAAGATAAGGGCACTTGCAGCAGCTGTATGTGTGAAAAATCGAGTACTTGTGCAAACGAATATATTTTGGAAAAAACCTCTCATCTATATATCTTTATAATAAAAAACATAGGCCAACATATTTTCGAAAGTGAATGGAAAAGCCATAGGATACAAAATAAAATAGTATAAATGAATGTCCGGGAATTACCAATATATACAATAAACTGTGTGGTGTGCACTTGTCTTATATATAGCTACATGTATATATATAGACATTAATAGAACATATATATATATATATATATACATATGATCATAAATATGATGGTTAAAAGGTGCCATATAATAAGCACAGCTCCTGCTTTCTCTGCCTGCGGCTGCAGTCGTGATAATACGACTCAACGGAACAGCAAAGATTATATATTTTATATATATATTTATATATAAGAGACGAATCAGGTTGCTCATGCAATATATATGTATACAACATGTTTTCACATATATGTATATATAAATGTATGCATACATACCTCAGTGTATATTGAATATATATATAATATATCGGTAGATATAGTATATGTTTATATACATATTAACTCATAAGTATATATGTGTTCGTATATATCGATGTATGTGTGTGTACATATATGTATGTATATGTATATATATATATATATTGGATATTGAGAGGACGAATGATGTCGAGAGCGGGAGATTATCGACGGAGCAATCGATCTCGCTTTGTCGATCCGGCATTACTTAGTCTTTGTTGATGATTCCGGGCTCAGGCGATTTATATGGCGCCCTCTCTGGTGGCTGATGATTTATATAGCGTGTTTCTCGGTCGACTTCTGTGGCTTTATCTCGAACGAACAGACGGTATATACGGTGACAATTGAATCGGAGCCTCAAGGAGTCAAAAACACACACACGCACGAAGAGAAGAAAGCACATACAGAGAAAGGAAGGAACGAAGGACGACAAGCACAGCCACGAATTGATATATGGACAGACAGACAGACAGACAGACAGACAGACAGACAGACAGACAGACAGACAGATTAACCGACCTACATACTGACTGACTGACACACTCATGCACTCACACAATGAACGAACGACTGATTGGCTGGCTAACTGACTGATTCACTGACTGACTAACTTACTCACTCACTGAGCCAATAATTCAGCCAACCAAATAGTCAGTCAGTCAGTCAGTCAGTCAGTCAGCAGTCAGTCAGTCAGTCAGCCAGTCAGTCAGTCAGTCAGTCAGTCAGTCAGTCAGTCAGTCAGTCAGTCAGTCAGTTGTAGTTGTCGTCTTTGTATGTCTCTGTCTTGTATCCGTTTTTCCTTCCTTCTCAAGTGGGCCGCCATGCCACTCCTTCATATGCATTCTCACTCGTCCCCGGGTTTCTTCTTTCAGTATCAAAGTTCTTACAATGATGAAACTTTAATCCTCTAGCGAAAAGAGTGCAAATAATGCGTCCAGTCGCCAGGTGGCCGCCTTACACTACTGATAAAGGTGCCGAAGACTGGTAAATGTAAATGTAAAGGTTTTATATAGCACCGTATAGCCTCGACCCTGCTCATTTTGCAATGAATTTATCTGGTGAGATCCTTCACCACCGCTGCCCGTTTGAATGGGCGCCAAGCCATTTAAGGTCCCTGTGCACGGACCTTACTAGCCCGAAATTCAGATCTCTGAAATAACCCACGATCGTAGCCTACTAATAAAACACCCTTTTCTTACGCAGAGGCGACCCAGCCATATAGTCGCCACAGGCTGCCGCCCAGGTCGCCAATTTGAATAGGACGCCAAAATTGGTATAAAGGAAATTAAAAGCAATTAAATAAATTGAAATAAATATTATGTTATTTCAATACACGTAGGCGCAAAAGAAAGTAAAAATACTAATCTAGCGATCCAGATAGCGAGTCAGCCTGGTGAGGCAAACACAATCAGTGGTAAGCAAACTAAAAAATAAACATCAAAATTATTTTAAATTTCAAATATACTAGCATTTGACAACGGTTTAATCATCAATATGGCCAATCCATGAAGAACAGAAACATCTCTTAAGCCAACGCTTCAGTAATACTCGCTAGGCGGCCACCTTTCCTTTCGACTCATTTCGAGCTCCGTGTTGAAAGTTCCAGTTGGCAAAGCGGAAGAGCTTTTCATCAGACTTCACGGAGACCACGAACGTGATCGACTCTTTCGCAAAGCTCTATCAAGAGTAAACCTCAGAGGCTTCTATGGTTTAACATCTAGGGTTAAAGAATCTTCTGACTGAGGCGATGAAATGACAAAAGTAACCTAATCCTACAGCCGGACTTGTTTGCAATGAAAGACCTGAAGCTATGATAAATTCGTTAATGGGTCTGCAGAGCTTCTTCCTACATTAGTCGAATTTTGGACCATTAGGCTCCGCAAACCACAGTTGAATTTCTCTGAATAGTTTATGTGCAAAAGACGTTATGCAAATTTGTAAATAGAATGCAATAAACAGGAAATTACCATTGACATCATGAATATTAATTATTGATGTTAATATTAATATATATTTTAATATGAATATACATTATATATATAATGTATATTCATATTCATATGTATTTAATATCCTTGCAAATAGGATGAATAATATGATGACGATCATGACGTTAGCAATAAATTATGTCGTGACATCATCGATTCTTAAAACTCGGCTGTTTTGTTATGGAGTCAAGTAAAGGCTGCGATTGTTTGAAACATAGTAGCAATAACTGGATAACAATCATTGCATTTTGATCGATAGCCGTTGAGAATTCAACGTTTGCGATCACGTATGACAATAATTTATAGCTAATTTCTTTGTGCGTGACAAGTTGATCTTTGGCATCAGTCGACGTTTAAGGCAAAACTTCTTTATTGGCTGTCGATGGCGGAAGAGTCTGAAGCGCCGACTGCGGGGATCGAACCAGCGACCGAACCACCGAAAGTTCTAGAACTGACTGAGACAACGACGACATTCTTAGCTGAGCCGAGTTACAAGAAGAAAGAAATCCCTTGGTCGTCTCCTGAGGAAGATGAGGAAGAGGAGGGCAAAGGAGAGGAGCCGTGGCAGGAAGAAGAACCGGATGATGAAGGGGCTGACTTGGGGAGTGGCGATGCGAGGACTAGTCGACTGAACCTAGCCCTGAACATCCGACGTACAATTGCCGAAGACCTGCTCTGGACCTTACGAACGGTGCCACGCCTTGATGAGCTTATCCTTAAGCACTTCATCGGAACATTTGTAGGTGTGTATGCATATCTATCCGGCGCTATAGAAGTCTTTAGATCTGACGTCGTCTTTTGGCAAGAGGGGAAACCGGTCGAATCAGTCGCCAGTTAATATTTTTTTAAACCGATTGCTCATTTATTTGTTCGTTTCATTCATTCATTCATTTACTCACTCACTCATTTACTCACTCACTCACTCACTCACTCGTTATTCATTCATTTAAGATTTTTATTGAGAAAATGACAATATAGGTCCTTTAGCTACCACTTTTTAGGCGGGGTAAACTTTAGCAATGTGTGAAAGAAACTCATGGCCCCAAGTGTCACCACAAAAACCCCGAGGACGTTGCACGGGTAGACAAGCACAACGGTACTGAGCGCCATAAGTAAGTAACGCATTTGTTAACATTTAAATGCTTTCAAGCCGCACTTTTGCAATATTAGGTAATATCACAAGGTAATAACCGATGTGCGATTAGTTATTGGTTAATAAAGAATATACTTACTTACTAACATAAAATGTAATGGGCCTTGTTTGTGGCCTTGTTCATTTTGACAGATTAGCTCTTCATATGTTTGATTTTTTGATTGTTTTGATGATTGGTTTTTGCTGATTGCTTGCTTTTGTTGGGTTTACTTGTTTTCTTGATTTTTTTGTTTTTTTACGTAAACTGTTTTATCCAGAAAAGCCGATTAGTTTCGACCTGCTGTTGCCGAACCAGCAGAGGTTCGTACTGCACGGCTTGCCTTTGGATCTGCCTTTGAATGTCGTCGCCAGTCGGATTAAGGACGAGGACTACTGGAAGAGAAGATGCTCAATCACTTGGCAAGGACCCGTCGACATCTCTCAGTACGACGCCAGCTGGAAACGAATGTTCTTCGAGAAGTTCGTTCAGCGTCTCGTCGAAAACTTCGTTCCTCGTCTGACTGACCCGGAAGAGTTCTTCGCAGAGGTCAGTGTTGGTGGTCAGTTCGTCGTGCGACTGGACATCCGTCAGCTTCTTCCGCCGGTCAAGAGGAAGGCGCAGACAGAGGCGGAGGCGGAGGAGTGGCCGGATGATGATGACGACCCGATGATTACCAAGGACCACCTACGAATCTCCCGCCTGGCGCCGCTTCTGTCCAACCTAGAGGAACTGAGGATCACTTACGGCGTCGAGCACTGCGGAATGAACTTCGACTGGAACCTGTTTCGCTTCACGGTCAACGACTGCGCCTGGCTGACGGAGTTCGTCGGTCACAGTCCGATGCTGCGCTCACTGACCGTCCACAGGAGCCGCGTCGACGACGTGCGAATGCTAATGCTGGTCAAGGCACTGACCAATCATCCGAGCATCGTGGAACTCTGTCTGGCGCACAACATCCTGCGGGATGATGGCGCGAGGATCATCGCTCGTTTCGTCGATCGAAGCGAAATCATCGAAGTCGTCGACCTGCAAAACAACGAGATCGGAGCCGAGGGGGGATACGCCCTCGCCCACTGCTTGACGCACAATACCAGTCTGCGAACCCTCAACCTTCGACTGAACCTGGTCAAGGACGGTGGCGCCAAGGCGTTTGCAAGGGCACTGACCCTCAATTCCACCCTCGTCAAGCTGAATCTGGCTTGCAACGGGATCACGTGCGCTGCAGCCAGTGCACTCGGTGACCTCCTTGAAAACAACTCCACCCTCAAGAGTCTCGACTTGTCTGGAAACACCCTGGACCAGGTGGGAAGAAGAACGGCAGGCCTAGGAATATCTTAGGCCTACTTTTCATGCCATTATATAGCTGCATAATTGTATGTAATTACGTACGTACGTTTGTATGTATGTATGCATGTATGAATGTATGTATGTATGTATGTATGCATGTATGAATGTATGTATGTATGCATGTATGAATGTATGTATGCATGTATGTATGAATGTATCGATGTATGTATGTATGTATGTATGTATGTCTGTATATATGAATGTATGTATATATATGCATTTTTGTATGTATGTATATATGTATGTATGCATGCATGGGTGTATGTATGTACGTATATGCGTGTGTGCGTACTTACTTGCATATATACACATACACATACATACACGTATATATGTATGCATGCATACTTATATATGTATATATATTTTTGTATGCGTGTATACGTTTATTGGTTCTCTCCAATCGTTCATCAGCATGTCTGCAGATATATTTATTTTATCTGATGACCTGTTTCGATTGGTGGACCTAGGAGTGTGGAAGGCGAATCCTCCAGTCGATGGAACGCAACTGTTCTCTGATCGACCTTGAACTCCGACTGACGCAGTGTGGCGCTCAGAACATGTACTGCATTGGTTTACTGCTGGCCGAGAATCGAACCCGAGAACTTCAGTGCCAGGAAAAGAACGCCGAGACGGAATGGGGCGTCGAACGAACCAGTCGGCTGCTTCGCGACTGCATCGAAGAACGACCTCGGATCAGCAGTTAATATCTCGGGCATAAGTGATGGTGCACGGTAGCCGATTGGTTAGAGCTGGTAACGCAGAGAGTACAGGTTCGAGCCTCCCCTGAGACGGTTACTGTGTAGGGACCTTGAGCAAGTCTTTCACTCACAACTGCTCAGCGCCATTGATTGGTACTTAGTCGTTAGAGAGTGGCGCTCAATAAATGCAGAAATAATAAAAAATATTAATATTAATAAGAAGATTCCGTCACGATTATAAAATCATTCGTAGATATTACTGATAAAGACAACAAAGTCAATGATGATTACACTAATGACGATGGCGACGACGATGATGATGGTGATGATGATGATGATGATGACAGTGATGATGATGATGATGATGATGACGGTGATGCTGTCAGTGTAAATACAGAACGGCTGGGCGCGCGTTCGCGATTCGTGTGCAGTCATGTGCATCGAGCCAGAACCGCGCCGATTCTTCGTCGAGGCGCGAAGTAGCACCTTCGAACGACCGAACTAACCGGCGTCTTTTGTGCAGCGATGTAAGCAAACACCTCGCGGTCGACAATCCTATCTGCCGGTCCATCGCAAATAAATCGCTCGACGCGTCCGTCGGTTCTTGTAATACAAGATGTTTTCCTGATTTCGATCAGAGATAAGGAGACGGCGCATTGTCCCGGCGGATGCCCGGCGATCCGTCAGAGCGACATGTTTGTGGGCGAAACACCTTCGCCGCGAACTGATCACAAGACAGTAAGGCCGAGGTCCGCGGCTCATGACACCCTCGTCTGTGTCGGATGGATTGAGTATCGGGTTCGAGATGGACAAGCGAGATAAGGCTGTCCGAATGAGCGATACGTTCGAACGTGAGCGGTCTGTTATGCATCTGTCAAGTCGATGACTGTATACTATACAAGGACGCGTCGAGGCAGATAGCACGCCATCGATACCCGCACTGAAACGATACACGCATTCTGCATACAATGAGTTAATAATTATGTACTCAGATCGAAAATAAATTGAGGATATCGGTTCGGAGTTTGGATATAACTGCAGCTGTCTCTGTCTTCCTTCTATGTCTTCTTGTCGCTGTGATTGTACGCAAGTCGGCTATAACTCAGTTTTTGTTCCACACTGAAAGTTGATTCTGTCATCGGGTCGTTGGGTTCTGGACTAACGACAAGAACTGGGGAGAAACACGAAAAGGTTTATACCATTAACTCATTCAGGGTGGTGGTGTCCAAGTCACCATATATTTTGAAGCAGCTTGTCTTGTCTTCAACCGTCCTCGAGCCGAAGATTGTCTGCACCTCTGACAATTTGGTCCGTCTGCATGCTGCTGTCCCTTGTCTCTTTCAATACCTGGTTGAACGATAATTCAGTCCAAGACTTGGTGTCATCGATGTTCATGTCAAAGTAGGCCTTTCCCGAATGCGGGATCCAGGACTTGTGCCTTAGGTGATCTCCATCTCTCTAGGTAATCTCCGCTCTTGCTTAGCAGATGCCCGAAGTACGAAAGCTTCATCTGCTTGATTAATCCGAGCAGGCTTTTCTCTACTCCAGCAGTCTCCAAGACCCACTCATTTGTTTTCTTAGCAGCTACCTATAAATAATCCCTAATCGAATTTGCAAAACTCTTTTAGGTCATGATCTTGACGAAATGAATCGATGTCGTCCAAATTCCCCCGAAACTCCTGACCTTATCACTCTCCGGTGTTGCAGTAAGCAAGTCATCACGGTTTAATATTAATCCCACTTAGCCACCCTGATGGGCTCCGGTCTTACGAAGACGCCTTCAGCACTAAATATAACATCTACAATACTCGGCGATTTGAAATTCCATTTCATTTAAGAAACAACGAGAAGATATTTTGTTGATTTAGAAAAACCCTGACGACCAAACTCATTATGCTCACATTGGATCCACATCTGGTCGCCATTTGCATCTGCATCGGTTCTAACTCAGATGAACTGCTTTCTGAACCATTAAAACACATACTATGTTTCTGCAATGTTGTGTTAAATTCTGATAAGGCTGCCTCTCTCTCGTGCGGACTGACCTTCTGGATTGTGGCTTGGTTTTGGTGTGCCATCGGTTGATAAATTGTGCATTAGACACCGGCGCATTAGAAGTTGTTAATTAATTAATTAATTAATAATAATAATAATAATAATAATAATAATTTGCCATCAGTGGCACACTATGAGCCAATGAACGTGGCCGGGTAATTACATAAAAAAAGATATAATAAATTTGAAATTTTTTCTGTATGTCTCACATTTCTTATTTTGCTACATATTTCGGCTGAGTGCGTTACGGCCACCATACAAACGGGCAGCGGTGATGATGGATCTCACCCGATTTATTTATTGCAAACTGAGAAGGGTGGCCACCGACTGCTTCTGTTTACATGTGTGTCGTCAGCCACTTAATTCAAGGCAGCTTGTAAAAGGTGCAGGACTTGTGGAAGTGTTTGGATTGTAGTAATGTTTCAGTGCACACTGTTGTAGCTTTTAGAAACAAATTGGGAAGAATTGGCTGCTGAGCATTCCTTGAAAACTGCATAGGTTCTAACTCAGATGAAATACTTCCTGAACTATTAAAACACATACTGTGTTTCTTCAATGTTGTGTTATATTCTGATGAGTTGGGTTGCGCTCTGTCATGATATGTTATGTCATGCTATATTCAAACCGTGCTTTCTGCGGAGTTCTCGAGCGTTCACATTAAATATCAAGATAAGTACCTCAGACCACCCAGGTTCATCACAGCTGCCGCCAAATAGAAGTTCATCATCGTGCAGGCTTGCGTAAGCTGATGGGAATCATTTGCCTAAAACGCGTGACAATCGGTCTTCAATTGGCCGAATCGCATCGCCGAGGAAATCTGATGCTCGTCACGCATCGACGCGCACGCATCACCCGGTCCATCATGCTTCTTTGTCGTATTTGTTCCGCCATTCGCAACTTTCCCTCATTATCGCCCAGAGCGCGAGCCGGCTCGGCCGCCGACCGCCAGCGGCCCTAGTGTCTCGCCGCCCGATAGAGCGCCGACCGCTGCTCCCCGCTGACCCGTCTCGAACCTCGGTCGTCCATCATACGAGCGATCGGCTGTCGAGCGAGGATGTGGCCGCTACACTAGCGCCATCTAGTTCCGGTCGTCGTGTAAGATGATCGTTGGACGTTGTAACGGAAGGACGTGTTCGGTGTGGCCGGAAACAGTGTCTGGTTAGCAGACGGCGCCGGCTAATCAGACACTCGGCGGCCACGTGATTGCCGTTTAGATTAGTTCTTGTTCGCGTTTTCCTATAGGACGATGACGTAGTTAAGGTCACGACCTCGTTCCGCAACGCGTCTAAGTTATTGGATCGAATAAAGGTCAACCAGTTAAACTGACGATGACGTCAGTTGATCTGTTGCAATTTGTGTCATATGCTGAAAGGTCATAGGTCAAATAAATCATCAAGACTGCACTGATGATGTATAGATATAGGACTGATTAGTGGGGCACAACTATTACATCAGCGCGCGGTGTATGTATCCTAGCGATTACGAGTTGGCGTTTGCTGAATGGACTCGTGTAACGACCCTCGTTTTCAAAAAAGGGGAATCTGTCACCAAGCATGAGAATTTGCTACCGGAATAAGCGGGGAACTACACGGTGAGTCCTGCTATGCACTGGCCTCCTGTTCTAGACCTTGGGATTCGTCTATTTTACGCTCAGTGGCAGAAAAGCATTAGATGGATGCATCTCCTACTTTCCACTAGGGACAAGGGAGCTTTACTTTACTTTAGCCATAATCCCTGTTCTGTGATGCCCTTTAGGAACTTCCTGAAGGCGCTGCAACAAGTATATAAAGGACAGATTTAATGGAATGTGACTCTAGGTCTATGCATAGTCTGAAATAGTCTTCTGAGCTGCTTCTGGTAGAACAATTCGAACGCAACAATGAAAATAGAACACTGCTGACGAAAAAGCGCAGTTATTAATATATTAATATACTAAACAATTGTCATAAAATGTCTTTAACACAATATAAATACATCGATGCATCATCATCAGCCAACGGAAATGGTAACGAAACAATCAATAATTTCTCACGGTTGCCACTGTAACAATTATATCTTATCAGGCATAACTTCTAACGTAACAATAATCGACACAACAATACCATAATTTATATTGTCTTATTTGTTATCACAATTAATATGATGGCCATTAGCTTGTTTGTATTTGAATATCTATGCGATGTACAGTTGACGAACGATGATGAATTTGCTAGAGCCAATCTAAGATATCCGAAGCTTACGAACACGATTCTTGTTATACAGCATGGATTAGATATTCCATGTCTATGAGACGGACAATAATGAATCGAGTGCCAGAAAACAAGCATAGGTGGAAACAACATTCATATTTACAAACGATTAATATTATCTGAGGAATGACAGTTGAACTAAAAATTTACTCGGTAAAAACGGGACATGAGGAGTCGCCAGACATACGATCAGTTTCAACAATGGCATTTTTAAGTGGGTTGGCGTGATAGCTGACATCAGCTGACGTGCTTTCGAAACTTGGTATCGAAATTTTTGCATTTCTGCTCGGAGTATGTTATTCTTCAATCGCAAAAAATTGACGTCTTACGCAAAGAGACTGTGATCAGTTGTTTTTTTTCGATGGTCTCGACCCTTCTCGTATTTCTGTTGAACGTATCGGGTGAGATCGCCATCGGCGATGCTGTCTCGAAGGACATTGTGACAGTTTTGATCTCCGCGTGTAAAGATTGAGATAGAATCCCTTAAATCATTGTGGGCACGATTGGATAGCAGTGAGACACATGACTCATACATTTCGGTTGCTTTATCATCACCAACAACAACAAAAACAACATCATCATTATCATCATTATCAACAAACATCATCATCATCATATCATCATCGTATAGCATTATCACATATCGTTATCATCGTCGTCGTCTTCGGCATCACCATCTCTGTTCACAGGGTGAAAGCCGGTAGGTGTCAGTTACTCGTTCAATCTTTTCGCGGAACTTGTTGACGAGGGCAACGACCAAGCTGGAAAGAAAGCAATTGGAACAAGACATTGGGATGAAACGCCAAGCGGTGGAAATCACTTAATTGGTGGCGTTTCTTGTGGTCGAAGGATTTTAGGAATGCAGCCACCTTCTGTTCAACGTTTTAAAGACTTCCTGGCATGGATCTGAGGCAAGCTTCGATAGTCACAACAAAACCAGTCAAGACAAAACTGACACCGAAGGAGACACACTGAGGATCATTTGACAGAATGATGTTCTCCTATATGTTGAAAAAAGGAAGCTAAAGCTTCTGATGTTAATGTATTTGTACTGACCAAATAACGTACACACTATATGAGTCTGCCAGACAACTTCTATGGCGCCGCAAAAAACCAGTTGATGAACAGTATCATTAGTTAAAGCTCTGGCACATATTTAAGTAGCGCCATCGACAGAGGCTTTGTCGTTTAGTAGGTGCATGGGCAACATAAATATCAGAAACTAAAGCAAATAATCCGCAATATCGAGGACTATACTGTTCCGATCCATGGAAACGTCATCTGCTTCCGGGTCATGACCTTTGGCACAGGGGCGATGTGGACTGATTGACTGCCTGAGAGTGGCTCTTAAAAGGTGCTCTATAAATTTTCTATTACAATTACAGTTAAGCGTACTATTACAATCGTGAAGTGACTCACGAGAAACGTGGTCGCGAGAGGGGCAATAATAACAAAAATGTAAATTCAAATCAAAGCCAGTAACCAAATTATAATAAATATGGAAAGGTTCCGCAGATTTAAAGACACGGTTCCATAGTTTAATTGAAGAACACTGTTTTGTATACTCAGAGGGATAATGTGTTGTATACAACGCAGGAATGAAAAGGTGTTGCAAATCTTGTCGGACAATGCGTTGTATACCAGGAAGTACAATATGTTGTATACCTTGAAGCAGTAGTGTGTTGCTTGCCTTAAAGAACAATGTGTTGTACACCTTGACGGACAATATGTTGTATAACTGAAATACAATGTATTGTACACCTGGAAGGAAACTATTTTGCATACCTTGATGGAAAATGCGTTGTATATACCTTGAAGGATATTGTGTTGTTTGCTTTAAGAGACAATGTGTTGAATGCCAGGAAGGACAATGCGTTGAATACCACAAATAGCAAAATGTGCATACCTACAATCATGTCTTACATCAACTACTCCCACCAGTTAAAACCCTCAGTTATTCCCTACGGCCCCACACCATGCATGATCGATTCCTCCTGCTGACAATTTAAGGCGTAAATGTTTTATTATCAGGATGTTGTATGCATATTAAATTTTCTTGTGTTCCTAAATACTCGTAAACCGATGTGCGATTAGCTATTGGTTAATAAAGAATATACTTACTTACTTACTTACTTACTTACTTACTTACTTAGAAGGACCATGAATCTATTCCTGCCTCTCGACATAAGACAAGACTCCAAAGACATCGGTCCTAATCTTCCTTTGGCTTTCGGCTTAACAACGCCGAGTAAGCCGGACTGACGTCCTGTAAACGCTGCCGCTGTAGAAGTGGTAAAGTAATATTGCACGTCCATGGTAAGTAAGTAAGTATAAGTAATGCATTTGTTAACACGCCATGCGTCCATCGACTGAGCGAGGAATCGTAGGCGGTCTCTAGAAATGATGATGTGCGGTGACCAGTTTGCTTCAGAATGCGAATTTATTTAAAGCGATGATCGATATCATGTAGTCTGTTTCCTCCTCCTCCTCCTCCTGCTGCTGCTGAGTCTGGCTGCCTTCTGTCGAGGCTGCTGAGTCCAGCAGAGAGCAGTCGCGGGTTCGCAGCCTCGCCTGGAGCCGTCTGGCTAACATCAGAGGAAGGAGAGATAGACAAGATGACCGACCCATGCGAAGGAGGAGGGCCATGAATAGGGCCACTGGAGCCCTGAACCGGACCCTGGAAGGGACCATGAATGGGGCCAAAGAAACCCTGAACGGGACCACGCGGACAGTGACTCGGAACGAGAGGCATTGGCACGGAGCATCTTCTTCCGCCGACGCCGAGACAGTCACTCAGCCGACGTATCCCGGCTTCAGAGGCTGATGCTTGCAGTCGGGGATGCTGACCGTTTCCAGCCGGTTCCTTTGATCCGGCCGACTGCAGAGGTGGTGGGAGAACAGGAGGAGGAGGAGGAGCAGCAGCAGCGCGGGAGGATGCGTGGCTGTCCATGGACCTGTCGAGCAGCTCGTCTTCGTTGCCTTCGACGTCATCCTGGGCTCCGTGATCTGATCCGATGAGATCCTGTGAGTCGTCGTCCTGATAAGAGTTCTTCCGTGTACTCGTTCTCGACTCTCTGTGGCACAATCATCGCAACATTATTATTTATTATTTCGGCATTTATTAGGCGCCACTATCTAATGACTTAGCATCAATCGATGGCGCCACCAGTTGTGAGTTAAGGACTTGCTCAACGTCCCTACACAGTGACCCTCTTGGAGGAGGGGCGAACTCATACTTTTCGCGTTACAAGCCAAGCGCTCTATCCAATATGCTACCGTACTCCACAAACATAATCATACACAGCATTGAAATCTGGAAAGTCGGACTTAAGAGGAATGAAGCAATATCTATACAGGTGATGCTGCTGCTGAGTGTCTTGCAATAAAGAGTATTCGGACTTAAGAGGAATGAAGCAATATCTTTACAGGCGATGCTACTGCTGAGCGTCTTGCAATAAAGAGTATTTTCTAGACTGATTTGTTAACTACATGTTACAAAAAGCAGCACTAACATATTTAGCCCAAATGTGCTCAATTTCCTACTAAATGCTTATAGGGCTCTGCCGCGGACCCCGCTAGGGAACTTAGGGTGGTTAGGGGTTTTGCGCCCTCGATGCTGGGTGCCTCAGGCTTCTCAGTTTCATCTACGAAGGCTATGCCCTGGTTAAAAAGCCGCCTGCGAGACGAAGCATACGGTCGCTATAGAAAACATGTACATATACATTTATTTACATTTACACAGTCACAATATTGACCCAATATATTACACTTTGGTATAGCCTGTCTTTATGGGATCCCTTCATCCCATGCTCAGTATGCAACAGAAACCCCCTCCCTGTGTATAGTTAGCACTGAGCCCCTCAGGTGGCCAACCCAGCCCTCCAGGCACGTAAGACATTCTACGTTTCTATTTCGATGTCCGTCTATATGCTTGTCTGTTATATGTCTCTCTGTTTGCCTCTGAAACCAGTTTGACGTATGGCTCATTAATATCTGTCTGTCTGTCTCCCTTATGAGTGAGTGAGTGAGTCAGTCAGTCAATCAGTCAGTCAGTCAGTCAGCCAGTCAGTCAGTCAGTCAGTCAATAAGTCTGTCAGTCAGTCAGTCAGTCAGTCAATAAGTCTTACAAGGGAGACAGCCAGCCAGACAGACAGGTAGACATAGATCGACATAGAGACAGACAAAATGAGAACGACAGAAGGCCATACAGATAGAAGGACACGTGAAGAGATGGCGCCAAAGTACCTTTCTTTGCTTTCTGCTGCTCTGTCTCTTTGGCGTCGGTTCTTGAACCAGTTGCTGACTTGGGTCGTCGTCAGTCCAGTCACTTCGGCCAGGTTCTTCTTCTCCCTCGGCGACGGGTAGGGGTTGTGCGCGTACCACTCCCTCAGCGTCGTCCTCGACTTCTCCTTGAAGCAGTAGCTCGTCTCCTCCCCGTCCCAGATCGTCCGAGGAAGAGGATACTTTCGCCTGACGCGGTACTTGCCGACGGCTCCCAGCGGCCGCCCTCGCTGTTTCTCGGCCTCGGCGTAGTGCGCCTTGAGCCACAGCGCCTGCATCTTGGCGTGATTGTGCGGCGAGAACGGGTGGCTCTCGAGGATCTTGTAGAGCTCCTTGTACTGCCCCCTGGCGAAGGCGACCAGGGCCTTGGCCTTGAGGACGCTTTCGTTGCGATGGAGGTGGTCGCAGATCGGCAGCGACCAGAGGAAGCGTGCCAGGCGCTCGATGTTTCCGCTGCTCTGTAGGACCTCGCAGACGCAGGCCACCTGCTCCTGGGTGAAGCCGAAAGAGGGCAGGAGTGGCGGCGGAGGATGTGGAGGAGGCGCTGGATGATGGGGCAGGGTGCCCATCTGGGGGCTGCGTAGGGTTGCTGCTGCGGCTGCGGCGGCGGCTGCAGCTGCTGCGGCGGCCCCCAGGTAAGTGGAGGACACCTGTAGAGGGTCGTGAAGTAGCTGGGTGCCACAGAGATCGCTGGTTACCACCGGCGATGAGAAGAGTTTGCTGTAGGAGTCGAAGTCCGGATGGGAATTCTGTGAGAGGGAAACTACAAGGCAATACACACAAGACAATGGAACGACAATGCTATTCCGATAACAGAAGACAATGCATTTGCAATTGCTATTGCATTGCCTTCTTTGATTGCATTGTCCTCTACCACGACAATGCAATCAAAGAAGGCAATGCAATAGCAATAGCAGAAGACAATACATTTCCAGTGGCAGAAAAGACCTATTGTTTTCTACCATTTGAAATGCATTGTCTTCTGTCATTATATCATATCAGACTAGATTAGATTAGATTAGATATTAGATGTGTATACCTTACAGTCTAATTTCATTTGATTTTATTTAATTTGATCTGATATAATTGAGACTAACCTAATACAGTCTAGTCTCGCCTATGATTCCTCGCTCAGCCGATGGACATATGGCGTGTTAACAAATGTCTCACCTCTAATCTGTTCTAGTGTCATCTGGAAACATTTGTAATCTTATTGTAATACAGTCCAAAGTTGTCCATGGGTCGGATAGACTCACGAGTTGGGTCGGGCTGGGTCGGGTCTGGTCTGGTTGGGTAGGGTCAATAAAGCTGTATAGTGAATAAAATATAGACTATCGTTTAAATTAGCTGTACAAAACAATTGTAATCGATAACCCCTCAGCTTGCTCAAATTTTTGAAGATATGGTTTTCATTTTCAATGAGTCTGCATACAGTTGCATTGATAAAACAAAACTGTGATCAAGGTCCTTGTTTTTATTTGGCTTACGAAACCAGTTTGCATTATAGTTTGATGTAATTTTTGTAGAGCCAATCGATCTTCAGGGAGCCAAGGAGATCAGAAGACAGGATATAAGTACAAAGGATAAGATGAGATTTTAATTCAGACCTGAACGACATCCAAATACTGGCAGAGCAGACAGAGGCACGCAGCGAAGTTCAGACAGTGTCGGACGTTCGGACCTGCAACCGAGAAAGCCTGAGAACTCAGTATACTGGGCTGCTTCTGTTTGCAGCAATAGCCCAAGCGTCAGATAAGCAAGCTGACTACAACCTTGAAATCTGATGACTATCTTATTTATTCTTTTCTGACAATTTGTGGAGGACTTCGTGTAGTTTTCCGTTGCCAATTTTCTTGTCGTATTTCCTCTCTTGTTGTGTTTTCTCAGTATACGAAGCCCATTCAGTATTCTGGTCCAGCCAGAAAGATGGATTGCGTCATCATCTGCTCTTTATTTTTGCTTTTGTTTTTTATCTCCTGGCCTAATCTTTCTGCTGCGTATTATTTTAATAATTATTCCAAATGCCATAATAAATTTTGTCCAATTCTCCCTTTTATGCCTTTATTATTATTTAAGTCAGAAGATAATCGTCTTCATAGATATACGAACTGTTCGATATTCTTTCCTTGGATGTTGATGTTATTGGCGCCGGTCTGACTTTTTTGATAACGATTTTTTGGTATGTTTCCTTGCATGTCATTAGTAATCGGAAGCTTCTACTCGTTCTCTTAGTCTGTGTGCTAATTTCTTCCATAGATCGGTCATGCATGGATGCTTGCCAGATTCTTGCATCTGTTTGAGAGTGATAGTGAGTGAGCGAGTGAGTAAGCAAGCAAGAGTAATCTAGTGAAGTGAATGAGTGAGTGAATAAGTGTTTTTGCAGTTGTGTAGGTGGTGAGTGAAAGAGTGAGTGAGTGATTGAGTGATCGAATGAATGAGTGATTGAGCGATTGAGTGAATGATTGTGTGAGTGATTGAGTGAGTGATTGAGTGAGTGATTGAGTAAGTGAGTGATTGAGTGAGTGAGTTAGTTAGTTAGTGAGTGAGTGAGTTGCTGAGTTAGTTAGTTAGTGAGTTAGTGAGTGAGTGAGTTAGTTAGTGAGTTAGTGAGTGAGTGAGTGAGTGAGTTAGTGACTTAGCGGATGAGCGAGTGAGTGAGAAAGTGAGTGAGTCTGTTTAGTCGAGTTTGTCAGAATCGTTGACGATTTAATCTAATGGTTCGTTGATATACAACTGACCGCCGCATTGGACGCTGCAGATAAGCCCCTCAGCCTCGGTCGGTCGGTCGGTCGGTTGACCGCCGGACACTGGTCAGTCGACGGCCGGACTGGAAGAGGGTCAGCTGCGACGGACGGAGGGCCGGTCGAACGAGGGCGTCCGTAGAACATTTATCACGGGCAAACGGACGTGCGAGGGTGGCCCGAGCAGCCGCGGGGCGTTCGCCGTGTCTAATTGACTTCTGACGGGACCCGCCCACCCAGTTGGCCCCGGACAAGCGGCGACTTATTGGTGCGCGGATAATGGCGATCGGAGGATGCGATAGCGATAATGAGAAAAGCTAACGGATGATCATCGTCGCGGTTTATGGGGAGGGAACGGGTGGACAAGAGAGAGAGTGCGACGGAGAGAGGGGCAGAGCGCTCTGTCGGTCGGGCGAGTAGGCTACGACATCTATCTGGGTTTCTAATAAGTGTAAGTCACACTGCGCGGTGATGGATTGAAAAACTGATAGAGTCTCTATACGATGAATGCCACGATACAGATATACGGACGGCAAAGCAGGATGGGAGAGCAACGATCTCCATCAGCGACCGCGGAGGCTGCTGCGCCAGAAGCTGCAGCGAAGATGATGACGATGAGGCAATATTGAAAGGATCGACTGAGTCGGAATCAGTGGCGCGTTGAAGCAGTTGCCATGGCAACAACAAAACACAATCAGGAGCATCCATACGTTGCACATCATTAATCACGCCATTACATATAGTCGTATTGCAATGTATAATCATACTGCTATATATACATGCACACTGCTGTGTATAATCACAAAAATTGCTGTACGCATTTGCGTCCGCTTTTTAAAGCCCTTTCCCGTCAAGTTAACGGTAACTGCATGCTGACGTCAGACATTTTCTATACAAATGCGCTGGCAGGCAAAATTTCCAATCAATACAGTCAGAACTTTTAGTAATTCCAAGAAATAAACCCCCATATTTCTTACGGAAATCGTTCTTGGTTTCTACAGGAATAGATTTCCTTTCTACTCAAGCCCCTTCGTGCAATGTGTTGGCGACATTGTCTTGCTAGTCATGACACCCGAGGTGTTAGCCGCGCGGGTATAATGTATTATATTGTATTGTTTTGGATTGTATTGTATTGTATGTTAGAACCCAATCAATTCTGCATCGCCCTGCATGTGAGGTAGCTCTAAGCAGAGCACCAGTATACGCATAATAATTCATCGGGCTCCAGATAAATGACCGAGATCTGCCCTGCACGGCATAGCATTCTTTCGTGATCAACACCAGATATACAGACACCTCGCCCTATATACCTGTATAGACAGCCACGTTTTTATTCAAACTATGTAGGCGAAACATAAATCTATATTTACACTACGTAATTTGACATCATAGTAGTAGCTGCAATGTTTAACGACATCTTATGGCATCAAAGGCCGTTGACGTCGCCCTCCTCCTTTATCCAGGCTTGGGAATGGCACTACCCGACTAAAGCCAGTGGCGGAGTTTTTGGCATCATAGAACATGCCTGTAATATATATATATATATATATATATATATATATATATATATATATATATATATATATATATATATATATATTGTTACATTCAAAAGCCTAGGGAACTTCTAAATGAACATTAGCATCAAATGCATATCAGTTAAAAGTATTTATTTCCTATGTACAATATTTTCAGATGCTATGATACCATACCCACAAATCAAATCGATGAGGTATGAAAACGAAGTCGTGACCACAAGAAGACTTCAGCCAACGAGAACGTGCCACTGCAACACCAAAGCATCTAAAGGTCACATGGGACCAAACACACGAAAACTGTTTCTACGAACCAAACCCCAAACAGTCCTACCAGACCAAAGACAGCAAACGTCTTGCCTAACTCTCACTCGACGTCGCTAGAGGTCGTCTTTTTCCCGCGTTGAGTTAAAATACCTCTGTCTCTCATCCTCTGACAAAACGTCCCGTGTATATGATATAATATTTATATATATTAGTTCATAAAGCAGGAAAATACTGAGCACTTTTCTTTCACAAGTCCAGAAAACGTTGAAAGGCTAATTTAAAGCACCACAGGCCATACAAGACGGCCTATGCAAATATGAAGTGAAATAAAATTTTAACCAATCAGACTTCAATTCTTGATCTATTGTGAATTATATATAACTGCCCTATATATGTATACAGAAGTCATAAGAGCCATAAGCTAATCTGGACTCCTATATATATATATATCGCCGCTATAGTATTGTATTGTCAGGCATCACGAGCTGATGGTCCTTCGAAGTGAAACTGTTGTCATATGTCATATGTTATATGTGGACCGATGTATTTAGCTAGATACGTAATTATAACACCTGTTAGAAGAAGTGCAGTCTCTTAAGCTATAGCACTGACAACTAGCAATGGGTAAGAAATTTTTAATGACTTGATCGGGTGAACTCCTTCACCAGCGCTGCCATTTGAGGTCCCCGTGTACAGACCGTGCTAACCCGAGATTCAAATCTCTGAAATATAGCCACTATATATCGGTATGCGAACCGGCATCCTCACGCATAGAGGCGCCCTGTCGTACGCTTGTGAGCCTCCCAAGTGAAACGATTCACATAGATTGTTCGATTGATATAAGTAGTACCACAGTTTAACGACATCATATGGCATCAAAGGCCGTTGACTTCGCCCTCCTCCTTTATCCAGGCTTGGGACTGGCGGTACCTCTAAACAAGGCAGCGGCGGAGTTGATATAAGTGCAGAGTTTTGTAGAGCGGATTTTGAACCCCATGGTATCTGCGCTCGATAGCCATGCATCCTGTGGATTGCTAAATATACGGGTGATGTGTTGATATCTATAGTCGTCGGTCTGACCATTGAGTTCTGGATCCTTTGTAGCTGACAACATAATCAAATGACTCTGATTCGGGGAGACAGACTTCTGATGCTAACTAAAAACTTTTGACTAAAAATTTTTTCTTCACGTTTCAGTAAATACACGCAGTCAGGACAAGGTTGCTTCAATTGAGACACATAGGGTCTAAATGCATTTAGTGACGTCGTTAACTTAAGTGTCATATTTATGTAAGTCCGTCTGGAGACAGGTGTTGGCCTATATCTTAATCTGTTAACTTCCGTGCGCTTCGATTTGTTCATCTGGCATCGGCGGCTATACACACACACACGCACAGACACACTCACACACACACACACACACTCACACACACACACGCACACGCACGCACACGCACACACGCGCTCGCACACGTGCACACTTAGCCCTGCATATTGCATATGTATGAGCACATAATCTCATGCATTTTGTGTAATTCGTATCAGAGGAACAATAAAAACAACACTTGGCTCATGTCCATACATCTGTATCACATAGGAAGCAGACAGAGAGACAGAGAGAGAGAGAGAGAGAGAGAGAGAGTGAGAGAGAGAGGGGGGATGGATGAGGTAAATAGAGAGGGATGGAAGGATAGAGAGAAGGATGGAAAAAGGGTGGACGAAGGGCCGTAGAACAGGAAGGGAGAAAGAAATGGAGACACTGAGGGTAATAGAAACACAGAACTGCAAAGATATACCATACAACTCTTAAAAATTTCGCGACGATTAAACATAAAGGAACGAAAGCCAACCACGTTACGGCTCGCGACAAGATGGCGCTCGAAAGCTGCAATGAGATTTATCAACTGGGCTCAATACAGTTCCAACCAGACAAGTAAGCAGACAAAAAGTGATTGCTGCTGCATCCATCTCTCAAGGTATACGATTATGCAATGATACTGTTGTCAAGAAGGGAGGCATTTTATAGAGAGACGGAGAGAGAAGTGTTGTCCACCATTAGTTCGATATATAAATACTAGATATATAATTTAATTATACAGATATTATATGTAAGCTATATATACAAGCATACTAGAGAAGCATTTCCTACCAATCATAAAAGTGATTGTGGACGTGTTTTCGCACCAATCGCCGTCATCCATGGCTGGCGTCAGAAACTGATGATAATGATAATGAAATCTACGACATGATGATGACGAAGACGATGATGATGATGATCAGCAGCAGCAGCATCGTCGTCGCCATCATGAGGATGCTGCTGCTGCTGCTGAAGATGAAGATGACGATGCTGCTGCTGCTGAAGATGATGATGAAGAAGATGAAGAAGATGAAGATGAAGATGATGATGATGAAGATGAAGATGATGATGATGATGATGATATTTCCTGTATATACATTAAAATCACGAGGTGATATACGCCTATAAATGTAGATAGTAGACCAATCGTAACTATTGACGATTGTTTGTTCAGCATAGACCTATAGATATATATAGTGACAGAGATTTAAATCTCGGACTATGCCACGGTCATGGGTGTAAAGTGTTAGCGACTTCATTTTTCTTAGCCTCGATATATCAGAGCGAGTGGCCAGCCCTCTTCTTCGCCGCCTGATCTTCCCACTGATAGTGTACTCATTGTAGCTGAGTTCGCCAGGGGGCGCATTTGGAGCAGAAATCTCGAAACATCTTCCTGCAATTGAGGAAATTTGAATCCCCTATCTCTGGGTTGATAGTCCAACACACTAACCACTATACTACCGCGCATCCGTAGGCCTACAGTTATATATATATATATGTCCTTAATATACAAACTCATATGTATATACATATACACGCAAGACATGATAAACATAGTATACAAACTCATCTGTATATATATATATATATATACACACACACACGGAAGACATGATGAACATAGTATACAAACTCATATATATATATATATATAAGACATGATGAACACAAACTCATCTGTATATATATATATATATACACACACACACGGAAGACATGATGAACATAGTGTACAAACTCATCTGTATATACACGCAAGACATGATGAATTTTATGAAGAAGATGATGCAGAACGCGGATAGCAAGTGCATGCTATTGATTTCAGACCGAAAGACGTTTAACATTTTATTATGTGCATGAGTCGGGCGATAATGAACGCCTTTATTTTCTCGCACTCCGCCGAACGACATCGAGAACATAACAAGCATATACGCGAAGCAACCCTGTATGCATGGATGCAACTAAGAAAACTGATATACACAAGGAAAAGTCTCCATGATCTATAGATTCACATACAGAGACCACCAGTTTGTTAAACCCATTTTAACCGTATTGCATGCACTTATTCATCCATGCACTGTCTTAGAAAGATTAAGTGAACTGGTCTGCAACATAATTTCAAGTAACAAGACGTTGTGCACGTGTAAGGTGAAAAATTATTTATGACGACCCATTTGGTCATTACGAATTTTGAGGACCAAGGCTACTTTCAAGTCTAAAAAATTCTAATGACTGTTTTGGTCATCGAGACTCTTCAAACCGGTTTCAGAGTCCGTAAAGTTGCTAATACCTCTATCTTTATTAATTCAAGTTTCTTTTAAGGTGTCTAGATTTTTGGACTCTTTTACTTCTTTTGTTTTAAATTTCGCTCTCTTTTCTCTTGATTTTTCATATATCTCAAATTGCACACATTTTCGCGAACTTTCCTTTTCAGTTTTCCACTTGTAACAACTTCATTTAATTTTTTTCTATAGGCGCTATACAAATCTTCAGATGCCTTCATTATTTAAAAAAATATTCAATAAGTGAAGGTCCAAGACATAAAAATGCACGAATAGCTCGAGTTGATGTGCGAAAACAGGGCACCTTCAAATCTCCACGGGCTGCAGAACGCAGCGATAGATCACTCGGTTGACTCAAGACTGGAAGCTCCCTGAAGAGGCCCGCCCCCATGGAGGAGAATCTTGAACTTTATTCTCTCCTCGACGGGTCACCAGCGGAGCGTCTCCTTCGTTTATGACAACAAGGGCGGATCGTACTTAGAGTCTTAGAGTCTTAGAGTCTTAGAGTCGAGAGTCGTGCATAATAGTGTTAAGAGAATGAGGTCCGGCGCAGATTTTTATGCGATTATATTTTGCTTATTTTTAACGATTATTGTTTTTTCTCTCTTTAAAATGTCGGCTGCAGAACTTAGCGCATTTAATTATTTATGGTATTTATTGTCTGATAGAGTCATAAAAATAGCCAACAATACACTCTTCCTAAAAAAGAGAATTACAGGCTTCTACGACTCCTTAGGGCGCCAAATAAATTGAAATTCAATGAAAGATCTAAAGACATATAAGTACCACACACATCTATATACGTGATACATATACTTCCGGCAGCTTAAATGCCAATAAATTTCAATGGTCTGTTGGTCGACGTATTCAAGCCGTTATTTTTAAACCCATGTATATATAAATTCATATACAAAGGTATATATGTGTGTGGGGGGATGTGGGTGTACCCAAGACTTCTACACGTGCATGCATAGGCTATACAATTTCATGTAATATTGAGCGATAAAATTTGTAAAACACATAAAATATTAACCGGCTGTACTAAATAATTGTAGCAATGTCATGTCATGTCAATTCGTCATCGTCGCGTCGCGACGGTTGACTACATGACTACATTGTAGCAATACATCAGACCAAAAGCAGACATTCAGAACATGTTTTGTCCATTGTTGGTGCTGGTCCATGTGGATCTGTTTTAGTCTTATGATGTTGCAAAATAGTTCAATGCACAGCGTTAAGTGAAACTTTGAAGCTTTAAAGCATGTTTTAACATTTATAACTATGCGAAATTCTTTTAAGGAAAAGAAGAAAAGAATGCGATGAATAGAAGAAAAAAAGGAAGAAAACAAAATATCGGAGAAAGATGAGAAGAAAAACACAAGTGTATTTAGGAAAATGTTTAAAAACCAGTTTACAAAGAATAAGAGAAAGAAGTTGTTAGCAAAGCAACACGTGAGACTAGAGCAGAGCAGGTAATGCATGGGATGCGTGAAGAAAGATAAATGGAATTGGAAAGCGAAGAGGAGAACATGAGGAGAAGTTGAGAGAGGATAGCTGACAAGAGGAAGAAGAAGTGGAAGAGGATGAAGCAAAAGAGGACTTGGAATAAGGCATCAAGATGGATGAATACCAAAAAGATCATGAATGTGCACGAAAACAATACATACCAAAACAATACATACGAAAACAATACATACGAAAACAATACAGAGACAGAGAATTAAAGAGGAAAGAAGAAGCAAAAGGAACAAGAGATTGGATAGAGATGAAGGAGCAGATTGGGAGGAGAAGGAAGGATGATGATAATGATTTTAATAAGGAAGCTGAGGAGGAGGAGGAGGAGCAGGAATAACAGCAACAATCTGTACGAAGACTGAATACTCACAGTAGTATGGAAACGGCGTTTGTTCCGACTGACTGGCATAGTACGGAAGACCAAAAGCACCCAGATGAAGCGCTGAATTCTTTATCCATTCGTTCGCAAAATTCGCCATTTCAGCACAGATATTATTGTAGCGGGTTCGGACAAGGTAGTCAGCCTTATGCTGTGTTGAAACTCAAGAACAGACTGCAAAGATTCCTGGGCCGAAATGTCTTCCAGCCTCCGCCCAAAGTTATCTCACTCCTCCTCCAGTGGGAGCGTTGGTTGGAAAGCTCTTGACGAATTTTGAAAGAGCCACAACTGTCGTAATTGTTTGAATTTGCAAACGACTATGCAGCTGAAATCTCGTAAACTCTGCCTCCTTAGAACTCGCACTCAGTTCGTCCTCACCGTCTTCTCACATGGTCCGAAAATGAATCTTACACGTATCTTGAATGAATCCGCTCGAGCGTGACCGCACTCGACTGTGACGTTGCTCGTAGCTGGGCAAATAATGAAAATGTGTAATGAGCTGGAGATTGTTCCGGGACTAGACTATCGTGTTACGCGATCCTACAAAGCCCCAAAGAACCTATTTCGGCGCCCGTTTTCTATTTCATGAAACCGGATTCTGGTCTCTCTCAGCGGGCGATCAATAGTTACACTGACGTCGGGATCCGAATCGCATTCGATTTCTACCGACCGCTCAGAAATAATTGACAACAAATGCCCGTCTGCCGCCTATCCGCCGCCGTTTCGTCTCGCGCCGTAGGCTAAGGAGGCGGTGCCGTGGGCGTGGCTTGACCTCTCGGCCACGCCTCTGACCGTAGCCGAGCGAGAGATGATTGGCATGGCGCGTGAGAAACGGACAAGTTGCGTGACGTATCGGATTAGGTTCGTAGAAATCTAGATGGGGACTGGGAGGAAGGCGCTGAAGCGTATTGTCTCGTGTCTGTATTCGAGCGCATTCGCTGTGCTCAACAATTAGCATCCGTTGCTATACAGCAGACTGCACGAATGCTTAACACTGCTAACAAAAGCGGCTTTTGGTGCATGACGTCACGTAAGGCCTCCGTGCAATCGATATGGTGCACAGTCCCAGTCTCTCTCTCTCTCTCTCTCTCTTTCTCTCTCTCTCTCTCTCTCTCTCTCTCTCTCTCTCGTCAACTGTACTGTAACCGACTGTAAAACTTACGAATGCCCCTATGAATATATATCCCACTGACGATGAGACGAGGGGTAAGAGGGGGTAAGAGGGGGTGAGAGGGGCTCAGTGTTTCAGGAGCATCAGCTAAGTGGAATGTAGATACAGAGGCCTAATAATCCATCGGAAATGTTCTTGTTAATCGCAAGATTTTGCGGAGGCATCTTTCATTCTCTAAAACCATCATAATAACTTTTGGTTCCGAACGGATTGCATGGGTGAAGGGGGAGCTACAGTTTTAAGGACTGAACATGTAGTCATCAAATTCATAAACAGGCATACTGTAGAATTGGGCTATTGTTCCTTATTCATTGCAATAGCTTCAGATAGTCCACACACACAATATTGTCCGTACACCAGAACGGCTTCTGTATTCATAGACATTCAGATATATAGACCAAGTACTTTTACCCCTAGAGATGTCTGAATGCCGTGTATACACAGGCCAATGTATACTGTATATGCTTACACTATACATAAGTATGCCTATCAGTTGTTTTGCTCTTTGCGTAACTGTATTGAAACTGTTGGTGTATTCCCTTGCATGTATGCATGCATGCGCTGCATCAGTATAGAAGATATTCTTTCATCGTATCTTGCTTTGAATATAGATGCACTCTTAACAGTAAAACCGATTAAAACAACCACAGATGTGGCCAAAATGCTCACTGACATGCACACTATGATGTCTGGTGGTCTATAATGTATACGTTACAAGCAGAATGTGAGTTATTTATATTGTCAGATTCTTTTGTCTGCTAATGCTCTCCATATATATGTAGGCCTGTGTAACTTACCTTATACGCATTAGGGTCTATAGAACTAGATTATATATTCCGTGTAGTGACGCTAAATGGCTGTCTGCAGGATGAAGGTCAGAGATGGTGTGCATGTTTCCTTATCAGACAAAACATGTAGGACATACATGACCAGATGATCCAAGTATTTTGGCCACATTAGTATTTGTTGTTGTATGCAACACTGCAGGCACAACTTCCTGCAAAAATATTTCGCTTTCTTTTTCCGCTGAAGTCGTTCAAAGTCCAAACTTTCCAAAGTATTGACATTTTCTTTAAGAAAACGACTTATTAACCAACAAAGATATTAAAAGGCGCTACATTAATTGTCTTTATTCATACATATATAAACATACATACACATTCACATATATAATTTGCTAATACTGACAAATCTTTTTACTAATTAATAAACTAAGATATACATCGTCGTCGTCGATACCCTATATATTCGTTATTTCGAACTTTTGGGGAATATATATATATATGTTTATATATACTATCAATTTTTATTTACGTCTGGCTTACGTATGCATGTCTGTATACGCAGGAGTGCACGGTGGGGTTCCTGCAAGGGGGTTGATTGCTTGAAAGTGGCCTGGCAATTGCAACTGACCACCTGCTGGATCGATTGTTCGTATATAATCGAGCCAATGTTTAAGTAACTCCTAATTTCTGTATGAAAGGATTGTTGTGTAATGTGCAGTAGTAATAAAACACTTTATCTACCACGGATCTTAAATGCCACCCTTTTGAGAACAGTTATATGCGGAAGTGTATGTTATTATAGACAGGCAAAATCAGGTAACATATCTGTTTACATGGCTCTATATTGAAACTACTGAGACTCGTGGTTCTAGCTTCGATTAAGTTACTCTCGGTGAGGCTCCGAAAGGGCCATATAGGTACCCGACAATAGGTTTCTTTTTAAACTTACAATTAGGCCTATTCAGATAACTATATAAGTCATGACCTCGATTCAAGTTCAAACTGTCGTTCCGTATATAAAACTAGTGTATATATATCAAATTATCGAATAATTTGTACAATTTGAGCTACAACAGTTTCTTGTCAAACAGGTTGACTACTTAGACGGGTCCCATCCGTACAGTCGAAAGGACAAGCGATGGTTAAACTATAGAGAGATCACACACACAAGCTATCATTACCCATGCAGTGTATGGACCTGTGTAGTAAAACGTCAATGTAAAGTAAAGACCAGATCGCTGGCGCTGTAAAGTAAAGAACAGACACCTGCATCCATCTACCGAGCTGAGGCGGTTACGTTGTCACAAAGAAATGAGGCCAAACGTGTCATCATTACACAATTATATATATATATATTATATATATAGGCTCGGTCTAAACAGACGCGCGGTGCTCTGTTATATAGCGCAGGTGGACCTTAACTTAATGCCATGATCTACATTTCTCTACACAGATGCAAAAAACAGTCTATCCTCCTCACAAATTCATTCCAACATTCACGGAAACGTGGAGATATACGATGCTGTCTGATTAATAATTCCTATATATCTTCATTGACTGTGTTGTAATTTACGAACAAGGAAATGCACAAGACAATTAAGGACGGCGGTTTAATTAGTTCATTCGTCTCGATATATCTGAATCTGTAATGTCTAACTTGTTTTTGCTTGTACAATGCCAGTCATATTTCATAGCAGCAATTAACAGATTTATATTGCGTGACATTAGTTAAGGCTGTATTGAAGTTCTTTGCGGAAATTAACACAACTATATCGGCTGATAGTGGTATAGAGTCCAGACGTGGATATTATAATTAATATTGTAGCTATAGCGTAATTGTAATGTACATAACACATAGGTAATTGTAATTTATGATGATGTAATTGACCCTGGTAAAGTCTGCTTGTGGGTTAAGCTGACCAGACCGAGTATACCGGTCAATCGAACATGCACTAGTGTGTTGTCTGTTAGAGGCAGACACTTTGAGGTATATATACCATTCGCAGACTTAAACTGTCTGGTGTCAAAGAGCATTCGTTGTTGCCTATCGCCAGACATTACTTTGGCCCTTTGTGGTAATTAGACAGTTTATCTAATTACCACAAAGGGCCAAAGTAATGTCTGGTTATATAGGTCGCAGTGACTGCGCTGGAGAGTGGACAGGCTAGATTAGTAACTGCGTTTTCCGATACCAGACCTCACTTAAATTGTAATTGTAAACATAATCGCAAATTTATATAGCTCATCTTCAGGAGAAATTCCTCAGGGCACAAAACCACGACTGAACAGAACGATGTTCAAACTGTTACACGGAGAAAAGTGGAAGAAAGGTCAAGGACCTTGTAGTGGGCATGACCCGATATTCTCTCAAGCTCGTCGCAAAGAAATGCATATTTCAGTCGTGGTCCAAGTGCATTCATTGTCCCCTGACAATATCTCATCAAATTATACTCCAAAAGGCCACAATCAGGGGCGTCACCAAAGGGGCAGGCGTCGCGGTCTCGTTGAAATATCTGGGGCCAGTGGTGCTTTTGCCTCCTATCTGGTTTTGACCAGAAAGAATAACATTTTAGGTGTGCTTAAGTTCAGCTTTGGCTAGACTCAAGCGTAAAAGTGAAACCTTTGAATGAAAAATGTGAAGAAATGGGTTTTATAAGCGACGGAAAGCAAGAAGAAGTCATAAAGAGTTTGACTTCAAAAACGATTTGTCAGGGGCGTATTCACCATAGCTCATGGCGTGCCGGTTAGTCTTGAAGAGAGTGTGCTGGATTGTTAGCCGAAAGGTTGGGGGTTAAAATCCTGACCTGGGGAGAAAGATATCGTTTCGAACTTTCTGCTTGACTTGCGCCACCTGGCGAACTCAGCTATAAAATCAGTACACTGTCAGTGGGAAGATGAGACGGTGACGGAGAGGACTGGATATACCCGCTCTCATATACCGAGGCTAAGAAAAATGAAGGTTTGGTTTCAAGCCCACAGACTGGATGCCCATAGCCCTTAGCTTCTATGGCAATCAAAATGGCTGCATCATTTCCCAAAAGAAGGGTCTTTACAAGCAGCATCTGCTCAGTCAGCCATAGTGGCGGCTCCAGGATTGCTTGCGAGAGCATTTCCATATGGGTGCACATTCTGGCAGTCCACCATGCACGAGTCTGGTCTGAGGGGCGCCGGCATATAACTAAGAAAGGTTCGGGGGGCGGTTGGCCCCACGCGTATAGCTAAATCCGTCACTGGTCAGCCATCGAATTTCGATCAGTTGTTGCTTCTTAGAAGTCCAGAAATACAACAAGTTGCCTGACTTTAAGGCAACCGAATTAACATATGAACTAAAGCCTTATTCTTCTTCCGCAACAATGCGGTTATAATTATATAAAACGGCATCAACAGGGCGTTGCTAATGGACGGCCTGTATACGCATACGGCAGTCCGTTGTCTTGAGCAGCGTCTAAATATACGGCAGACAGTCTTAAGGTAGACTTTATATACACACAGCAGACGTCTATCCGGATACTTTCGAGTGCGACTGTCATTTCATATAGTCTCACGAAAAGCAAACAAAACTCCTTCGCTAATCTCCCGGAGAGAATGGGCCTCCGCTAAAAAATTATATTTCTGATTGCTTCGATGAGCGGAATATTAACGACTCTGATTTCCATAAAAATGGCGAATTTACCAAGTCATGCGATTGTCGGATTCGCAAATTTAACATAATTAAGGATCTGCGGGACTAAGAGGAATTCTTTCAATGAATTGTCGGACAATACGAAGTCCATTGTCTCAGCGAAACTCCTTAATATTCCTTGTCCTTACGATTCTGCGGATTTCCACCTCTTCATGGCGCGTGTATTTAGATCTTATATAGCGCTATCTGTGAGCAATCACAGTAGCTCCTATGCGCGGAGTTTAACGACCGCAAGGTAATGGACGATTAGCAATTAATGCGTCGGGTTATTGCGCTACAAAAGAACTGTCGTCACCGCTGAGGAAGGAGAACAAAGGTGACAGCCCGTTACTCCAGACACGCCTCGATTATACTCAGCCATTGTTTGCGATGGGGCTCCGTTCGGGCACACTCCTAGTGCTACTTTGGGGGTATAATTATGCGTCTTTCCAAGTCTGTTTACGCCGGAGGAAGTCTTTTGTCAATGGGTCACATTGCAAGCGCTGCTAATATATTTCCAGGTTGCATGAGATTGCCAATTGCCGGTAAGGGGGTGGACGGGGGTGGACGGGGCGAGAGGCAATTAGGGAAGGCGCTTCGTCGTGTCCAAAAGACCCGGAGATGATTGAACGTCACGGAATCGATGACGTAGTCGGAATTCGTTCGATGCTGACACTTGTAGGTGTCCTTGTTCGCAGCAGTCTGTCCGGATTTCTCTTTCATTCGAGCCTTTCTTCGGTCGTCTGCTGGTCGCGTCGTCCGTCGCTAGGAGGCGCGTGACGCGGGTGTCTCAAAAGATTCTTCCCCCGTCGATCGACTTCTCGGCAGTTCATTTTCAGCGCCGGCGCAGTCGGTTAAAAGCGGTCTTCGCTTACAAGACACGCGACGACCGGTAACCTATATGGGTTACGACGGGGATGGACTGTTTCTTAGCACGCACCCAAGCCAGGCTTCTATAGCCTGTGTACATTCACCTGCATGCACGTCCATTATGCATATAGTGGTTTATTACTGTTTCGTATGTACACGCATTCATTCATTTCTGGAATTCATTGTCACCGTATGCAATATCGCTTTTGAAAGCGATATAGGTTGGCCTATAATTGCAGGCTTCCTGTTGTTGGACGACAAATTGCCAATGCGAAAAGTATTGCTCCGGCTTAAGCTGTGTGTCCGTAAGGCTGTGCGATCACGCGTATAAACACACACTGCGAAAAGGAATAACGCCCACAGCACTAATAAACGATTCATACCTATGCGATTTATGATAAATATTGTCGCGTTGATTAATACTCACTTCTTCTTCTTCTTTCTTCTTCTTGTTGTTCTTGTTCTTCTCAAGAATGCAGCCCACCGGTAACTTCTTCTACTTCTTCGGGTTCTCTGCCCTCAGGCAAGTTCAAACGTCCGATGACGCCACTCCTCTTGGTGCTGAGCTTCTTCTTTCAGCCTCTTGTATCCGTCTGTCATCATCCAATCCAGCAGCATCTGTCTGGGACTTCCTCTTGTCTTGCTTCCCTCCATTCTGCCCTCAATGACGGTTCTCAAGAGTGATTCCTCTCTCAATATGTGACCAATCCATTTTCTATGTCGCTTCCTTATTACAGCTATCATCGATCTTTCTTCAACTCTTTTCAGCAACTCCTCGTTTGTTATGTGCTCCATCCAACTAACTTTTTCCATCCTGCGCCAAATTCATATTTCGAAGGTCTCCAATTTCTTGATGTCCTCCTTTCTCATGGTCCATGTTTCTGATCCATACAACAGCACGCTCCATATCAGAGCTTTTATCATTCTTTTCTTTAATTTCTTGTTCGTTTTTCCTCTCTGTAACTCTTTTTGTTTTGAGAATGCGTCTTTGCCGAATGCTATTCTTCTTTTAATTTCCGTATGGCAATTGGCATCTTGCGTGACAAAGCTCCCCAGGTAGCAGAATTCTTTTACCTGTTCTATTTCCTCTCCGTTGCTGTTTATTATTGCTACTGTTTCTCTGGTCAATGGAAACGATCAACTGTGCAGTGGACACCCCTTAGGCTTTCAGTACATGGAAAGACACGTTGACAGTGTTGATGATAACCACGATGCACACACACCTTTAACACTAACTCCTGTCCGTAACCTAGGTGTGATCTTCGACCAAAACCTCAGCTTCTCTGATCACATCACCCATCTCTCCCGCTCTTCCTTTATGCATATACGCGACCTTCGGAGAATCCGTTCTATGCTTGACTTTAAAACTGCATCAACCATCGCCACATCCATAGTCCATGCTAAATTAGACTATTGCAATTCACTATTCCTGAACATAGGCTCCACCCAAATAAGCCGACTTCAAGCCATGCAGAATGCTCTTGCTCGTGCTGTCACCAAAACTCCCAAACACCATCACATAACTCATTCTTAAATCACTTCACTGGCTTAAAATACCTGAACGAATCGAGTACAAAGTCCTATCACTGACCTACAACACACTTCAATCTTCCCAACCCTTCTATCTTCGTCAGTTATTTACAATACAACCGCTTCGCTCAACTCGCTCCTCTTCTGCCCTAACACTTCTCCGCCCTCCCGTCACCTCATCCTTAAAATTTGGTAATCACTCCTTAGCCACAGCTGCCCCACCACTCTGGAATAAACTCTCCCCAGAATTGCGACAGTTTTCTGACTAATCATACAAACTCATTGATGCTCCACGGCTTGCAATTTCTGTTTCAGCCTTTCACTCAAAACTCAAAACATTCCTCCTTCACAGATCGTACCCTGACACCCCTTCTTCCTCTTATCTCTCTCCCCTCTCCAACCCCAAACACCACCCCCGTAGCTGCCACGCTGTCTCTCCGTCTGACTTTTTGATCTTGACTTAGAACCGAACCCTATTGTCTATCGATTTTGTTTTGACTGAGCGCCTGTGAATAAGCTGGTCCCCGCGGCGCGGCTTTCGTTGGGCGCTGTAGAAATCTCGGAATTACGATTACGATGTTGATGATGATGACGATGCTAATGATGAAGACGCCGATGGTGAAATGACGGAAAGAGTCGTACTGGAGATATTCTATATACGAAACCATTTGATGGGTTGACAGACCAACAATGTGAACTTTGCATCAGGCTATTGAACGTCTTTGTTTATCAGTTCAATGGTTATCGATCGCTTAACCCTGACCATAACTGAAAATAAATTTCTCATCAGCCGATCTGCAGCAAGAAGAACCTTTTGATGGACACGCAGACTTTGCGATGGCTCAGATTGCGATGGCTCAGATTGCGCTTATAAATGGCTGTCCTATATCGGGTTACGTGCTTATACCACTTAAGTGTTCCTTTTCTCGTGTACTGCTGAGCTGACAAACAAGTGGCTTCGAAGTTCAAAGATCGATACAACGGTCTGAGATCAAGAAATGGATTGTGATGATCAGTGGATTGATCTGGCAGAGACAGTGAAGCATGACATAGAGTACTAGACAGACAGACGAACAGACAGACAGACAGACAGACAGCCACATAGTTTAAACAGACAGATGTTGAAATAAAGAAGAGTATACAAACGGAGGTTGACGA
>OZ029924.1:18136345-18206345 GCA_964023275.1 Norana najaformis | reverse complement strand
TAATGGATAAGACGGCCCTGAATGCAATAGTCTACTCTTCTGCCTGATTTGTTCAGATGTTCTTTCTGGTCTTATACTATCTCGTTAAACATGGTCTGCATAGTCTAATCATTTAAGGTCTAGTTGTTTTAATGATAAACCTGAGGAATTGTTTTCGTCCATAATTAACAACCCATGATAAATGTAAATGCACACGGTTTTATATAGCGACCGTTTGGCCTCGACCCTGTTAATTTGCAATGAATTTATTGGGTGAGATCCTTCACCACCGCTGCCCGTTTGAATGGGTGCTATGCCATTTAAGATCCCCGTGTACGGACCGTACTAGCCCGAGATTCAAATCTCTGAAACGAGCCACGTCCGGGACGCGAACCGGTATCCTCACGCACAGAGGCGTCTTTTGCAATGAGCTAACTAGGCCGGTATATGAAAAATTAAAGATCTAGAGTAGTTTAGCCCAAATCAGTCTAAATCAGCTTCTAAACCTGGAGAATGACTCACGATGTGTCATATGAACTTCGTGGAAAGGAAAACATTCATTTTGATGGGATAAGTTCGGAGGCAACATTTCTTAAAAGGCATACCGCCTTTAATATCGAGACACGAGTACGATATAAGGCATAAGTTATAAACAGTCATGAATAAAGAATCCGTTCATAATCTTTAAATATGAATTTAGAGTTCTCGACTTGGCGGCCGCCCTTTCTAAACCCCTGTATCTTCTGTAAGAACGGGCAACATTTGTCCATCAGCGATGGGGCTTGGGAAGGGACCGTGTGTTTGGCGTTGGTTGGACAGACACGTCCATGGTTCACATTAGGAACCCTAGTATAAACCTTTAGGTCAATCACTGAACGCAGAGTCACACGCAAATTTTAATTTGCAAAAGAAGCAATACTTCAGTAAATTAGTCGATTTAATTTTATAATAAAATGTTCCTCCAAACTATAGATCAAAAGTTTTATCGTTTGTTGCCAATATCACTGGAAACATTCAAACTATGTTATGCGGTCACCGATTGGCTTATAGCGTGTAGTCTGCAAGGTCTAGTCACCTTCGGAGACAACCATCCTCTATCGTAATCGTAATCTTAAACTCGAGATTGCTACAGCTTCCGACGAAAGCTAAGTCGCTGGAACCTGCTTATTCACAGGCGCTCAATCAAAACAAAATCGACATAATCGGCAAGAAGGTTTCGAGTCCAGGTAAAGATCCAAGAGTAGGCAGGCAGGCAGTCAGACGGCTACGACGGGTGGTGTTTGGAACTGGATATGCAAGACAGATAAGGGAAAGAATAGGAATTACTCTAGGATCTGCGGAAGAGGAGTGTTTTCAGTTTCGAGTGGAAGACCTGCGCAGAGATTGCAAGGGGTGAAGTGATGGTGAGATTGCATAATGGATCAAGGGTGCCAGGGATCCTGAGAATGCCCTCAACGTATCAGCGTATCGCCTGCCATCGGCAGATGCTTCGTTAGTACAATGACACACTGACACATCGACCTCTACATAAATTGTATAATGACAAGAGTTACTGGCATCGTCTGTCTCAGTTCGTTCACACGTGTCTACCACAAAGCTAAATGCATAGGTTAAGCTTAGTAGAGGAGCGCCATGACTAGACTGTTCTGTAAGAGAGGCGTTATATAATTATTAAATACAATGTAATCTTCCATTTGCCTGATGATTTTGTTTCAGTTCGGGAGGTGACCAATCGCTGGATGACGGGGTGATTACCCTCACCAGTAAGACATCTTTTCGGTTCTCACATTTAGAATATTATGTGCATGATCCATTTATTCAATAAAGCTTAATAAATAATATGCTCATGGTTTGTTAGACGACTTCTTCTTCTTCTTCTCCTTCTTCTTCTTCTCCTCCTCCTCCTCTTCCTTCTTTTTCTTCGATTTTCCTATTTGTTATCATCATCATCATCATCATCATCATCATCATCACTACCATCATCATTATCACTATCATCATCATCATTATCACTATTATCATCATCATTATCACTATCATCATCATCATCATCATCATCATCATCATCATCATCATCATCATCATCAGTTCGTGACGCCAGCCTTACGATTGCCATGGGTGCGAATCAGTGACCTCCGTTCTTTTCGGTCATGTGTCAATTGTTTTCTCTTTTCATGTCTAGTTCAAGTCTTGTATCGTCTTCGTTATATCGTCCTACTAACTACATTGACCTTATTCAAAGAAGAAACTAAAAATAATTAAATAAAAATAATATGTTTTGTGTTGCTTTGCTTGAAGACATTCTACGCAAATACAACCCCAACATCACTGGCTATTCGCTGTGTTCGAAGGATAGAGAGCACAAGGATTCAGGGTTCAATGTTGCCATTCCAGGAGGAACGAACAGGTTCGTCTGATCAGGGCCGTTTTAAGGTCGTCGTAGGCCCTAGGCACTCTCGCATTCCTAGGCCCCAACTGCCAACTCTGCATTAGAGCTATACACATTGAAAACGACTTAATGCGAGAAATGACATTTGAGGACATTATATGTGATTTTGCTAATGCAAAGAGCCGCAAAGTTAACATAATGTAGCACAGCTTAACTTCAACTGTTTCAGTACAAACTTTAAGGTTATTAAATTTATATTTCCTTTATCTATTTTCGGATCAATCAATAAATTTAGTTCTTTCAATATCTCATTTTTGACTTTCGTAGGCCCCTATAAAGTTCGTAGGCCCTAGGCACAGTGCCTACTACATGCGCCTAATGGATAAGACGGCCCTGCGATCACCTGTTACCAGATTCTGTAGTATTGTGCAACTGACCAGGAGGCATTTGATAAAATAATATGATGTAATATGACGAGGTAGGCAATAGTGTAATAAAGTATGTAATAGTGTATTAAAGTATATAATAGTGTAATAAATTATGTAATAGTGTAATAAAGTATGTAATAGTGTATTAAAGTATATAATAGTGTAATAAATTATGTAATAGTGTAATAAAGTATGTAATAGTGTATTAAAGTATATAATAGTGTAATAAAGTATGTAATAGTGTATTAAAGTCTATAATAGTGTAATAAAGTATATAATAGTGTAATAAAGGATGTAATAGTGTAATAAAGGATGTAATAGTGTAATAAGGTATGTAATAGTGTAGTGAGGTATGTAATATTGTAATAAGGCATGTTATATTGTAATAAGGTATGTAATTGTGTAATCAGGTACGTTATGGTGTAATAAGTTATGTAATAGTGTAAGATAACCAAGCAATAAAATAATGTATGATGTGATATGAATAACGTGATGTGATAGGATCTTATAATATTGTAAACAGACGTAATCGAATGTATTCTAGTATGATGCAATGTACATGTAATTGTAAATTGTAAAGGGCATAATTGTAAATGTAGCAGAGCATTTGTGTGTTGTGTGGTACATCTTAAGAATTTCTCAAACGCACTCTTATGTAATGTAAGGTCGTGTCAAGTGGCATAACGTAACACGTAACGTTATAACATGTCTTAAGTAACACTTTACATAATGTGGGCCTGGAGTAACGCAATGTATTGTAATCAGATGACAAAAGGTGGGTTTAGGGGAAATTGGTATCGAGATGGCACTATCCTTGTTCAAAAGAAATAGATGGAGAACTTTATGATGATGTGGATGGGGTTTTGATGATGTGGACGTTGTTATATGTAGTTGCGTTCATTTCAGAGGCTTAGACGTTCAGGCGACGGATTTGATCAATAAGATGCTGACGACGGAAGGCATCGATTACCACCACGATTGGAAGGTCATCACCTTATTCATCGGCGGAAATGACCTCTGTCGCAGCTGTGTACCTGGAGTGAGTTACATTTATCCCCTTAAATCTCTGTGTAGTTGGCCTTCACTCAAAGAACCACATGAATCCCGTCAAATGCTTATGGGCAAGTTGGTGGGGTTAATTATAAGAACTGAATTTGATTAATTATGACTACCCAAGAGGAGCCGTCCCTTAAGCAAACCTCGGGAGGGATTATGTAATGTTAACTACTTCACTTTCATAGCATCAGCACATGAAGACGGGTGGCTCATCCTCTCCCTCGCCCTATGATCTTCCCACTGACAATGAACTGTCAATGTACTCATTTAATAGCAGAGTTCTATAAGAGGAACAAATAAAACAGACCTCTCGACAATACAGCATATAGATAAAGTATCGTGCATCCGAGGCTAGTAATAGCCCTATAATTTATTATTAATTATATGTAAATGTATAGTGCATGCATGTGTTTCTGCTGGTGGATCACCCTGTAACAGGGTGACGCACTGTTTGGTCCGGAGGCCTACAAGGAAGGCATCAAGGTCGCCCTGGACATGCTGCACCGTCACGTGCCGAGGGCCTTCGTCAACCTCCAGGCGATGCTCGATATATCCATGGTCCCTGACCTCATTCATCCCGGGCACGAAGCACAATGCGATAGACTTCACCGGTCAGACTCTTAACCTCACTACGCAGATTATATTCTATATACAGACGCATTTTAGACCGCAAATCACATAACAGACACATGTAGATTACATAACAGACATATGTAGAGTACATAGTAGGCATATGTAGATTACATAATAGACTTATGTAGATTACATAATAGACACATGTAGATTACATAATAGACATATGTAGATTATATATTAGACATATATAGATTACATAATAGACATATGTAGATTGCATAATAGGCATATGTAGATTACATAATAGACATATGTAGATTACATAATAGGCATATGTAGATTACATAATAGACATATGTAGATTGCATAATAGACATATGTAGATTACATAATAGACTTATGTAGATTACATAATGGACATATGTAGATTACATAATAGACTTATGTAGATTACATAGTAGACATATGTAGATTACATAATAGACTTATGTAGATTACATAATGGACATATGTAGATTACATAATAGACTTATGTAGATTACATAGTAGACATATGTAGATTACATAATAGACACATGTAGATTACATAATCTGCAAATTAAATATATATATATGCATGTATCACTGGTGGTGATAGTGGTTGTGATGGTGGTGGTGTTGGTGGTGGTGATGGTAGTGGTGGTGGTGGTGTCGTGTGCTTTACGTATATATTCTGTTACAGTTATAATTACATTTACAAACAAAGATCTTTTGTAAGTGCGGCAGAGCTACGAAGACTCATTTCTATCGTTGTGTTGCTGGTGATCTAGATTCGAGTGTCCTTGTGCCGTTGAGGAGAGGGAGAAGAACGGAACAGGAAACTTCACGACTCTGAGAGAAATCCAGCTGGGATATTACGACGAGATCAACGAACTGGTCAGCTCCGGCGTCTACGACAACCGATCCGACTTCACCGTTGTCCTTCAGCCTCACCTCAGAGACCAGAAGATGTTTTCCTTCGTGAGTCACCCCCTCCATGGAGTTAAATATTGGATGATGGGGCTTTTGGGCTAGTTTTATTGTTCCTTCTGAACGTAACTGTAAATTGTAAGGAGCCTAATTGTAAATATAGCAGATCATTTGTATGGTACATCTTAAGAATTTCTCAAATGCACTCTTATGTAATGTAATGTAATCAAAAATTTATAAAGCGCCACTTCGAGGTAAACTCCTCAGAGGCGCTCCCGGCCCTACAACCCAGAAGCACTGGGGAATAAGAAGGCCTTCAAGAGCTTGCAGAAAAGAGTAGGAGTAATGTTATGTAATGTAAGGTCGTGTCATGTGGCATAACGTAACATGTAACGTAATATGTCTTTGGTAACACGTTGCATAATGTCCTTCCGAATATGTACTTGATTTGACCGAGACGCAGCACACAGAACGAGACCGTAACTTCTAGAGAGCCAAAGCAATGACTGCTTTGTGCGCTTCTCTTTACCATTCCAGTGCAACGCCATTGTTTTTCTTTGTGTGCGTTTATAATTATTTATCATGGGTTGATTATGGACCAAAACAATTCCTCTGGTTTATCATTAAACTAGAAATTAAATAGATATACTATGCAGACCACGTGCAACACCTTTGGACACACAGCTGGCCAAAAATAAGAGGTAGAATGCTGGACTATTATCCCAGAGATCGGGGTTCAAATTATTTCCCCTGGGTTCTCGTGCTGGAAGCCCCTCTGAGTAGTTTGTTCTGTAAGAAGCGTTGTATAAGTTATCAAATACAATAGAAAAATCTTCGCCAGGGCAGAAGATGTTTCTAAATGACTGCTGCATTGCGTCACCTAGCGAACTCAACTATAACATGACTTCGCTGACCGTACACTGTTTGTGGGAAGATTGCAGAGCGAAGGAGAGGACTGGCCACCCACCCTCATTTGCCGAGGCTAAGAAACATGAAGACGTCAAAATTTCATTGCCATGGCCTTTTATCAAAGTTGGTTTAAGGGACTCTTCCTCTTCCTCTTACCCACTGGCTTGATTGACTGAAAGAAATAAAATCTTGATGACCCATAAAGTATCTCAATCTTAATCTGATCAAAGTTCAGACTTTAATGACTTACTTTCTTTGATGCAGCCGAATGGTAGTTACGACATGAGTTATGTGGCGCCAGACTGTTTCCACCCGAGCGCCAAAGCTCATCAGAGTTTCGCCTACATGTTGTGGAACGTCATGGTAAGAATTTCCACAGTCATATTACGACCAAATAAACTCACAGACATAATTTCCAGTCACCCAGACGGCCACATTCACAAAGCGCCTCTCCGGGTACGCATACCAATCCCGGCTATATTTCAGAGATTTTAATCTTGGGTTAATACGGGCCGTACACGGGGACCTTAAATGGCGTGGCGCCCATTCCAACGGTGGTGAAGGATCTCACCCTGTCAACTCATTGCAAAATTACCAGGGTCGAGGCCATGGGACGCTATATAGAATCGTGTGTATTTACATTTAATTATCATGGGTTGATTATGAACCAAAAATATTCCTCATATTTGTCGCAAAAACTAGCCCTTAAATGAACATACTATGCAAACCATTTGTAACACCTTTGGACACAAGTGACCAAAATAGCCACCAATGACACAGTGGATGTGGTTATCAGGTTATTGGAGTTTAATTGCCGAAATGATCACACAGATATCTGGTGCATAGGCATATACTAATTGAAGACACAAATGGCAAAAGCTAGACAATTAAGTTTCAATTACAATTTAGTTTTAATTATAATGCAACAAGTTAGGCAGAGTCGAAGGCTGCCTGAAATATTTTATTGCCTAATGCGATTAAAAGACAGAATAATATTAAAGTAATAGAATAAAATAGAACGAAATAGAGTAATATTTAAAATTTTTATTCCACTTGAGCAAAAGACATTGTCTAATCGAGTTGCAAAGAGCGATTCGCTTACGTTGGAAATTGTCAAATGTAATCGTATTTGTAATCGGACGCGTCTTTACACAACTCGTTTACTATTTTAAAACAGTTGACTCCAGTTGGATCGAAGCCATTCGAGTTCAACGAAACTCAATATCCGAAATACGTATGTCCATCGGAGGTAAGCTTGTAAGCCAATTCATTGCAAAAGGCATGTCACAAACATATTCGTAAGGTAGATAGTAAGGTATAAGGTAATCTATATGTCACAAACATATTCGTAAGATACATGGTAAGGTGTAAGGTAAGGCATGCCACAAACATATTCGTCCACTTGGAAGCCCATTTAGTAGTAATAGTAGTTCCAGTGTTTAACGACATCTTATGGCATCAAAGGCCGTTGGCGTCGTCCTCCTCCTTTTTCCAGGCTTGGGACTGGCACCACCCGAGTACGGTAGTGACGGAGTTAAGCCCGTTTGAAATTTACACCTAGGTTCTTAGACCTTTTTCTTATATTTTCGAAAGTGAGTATAAGAGGTGTGGTAATCTGAATGATATTGAGAGAACTTTGAGCGTTCATTGCTGGTTTGAAGATTAAAATAATAATAATAATAATAATAATAATAATAATAATAATAATAATAATAATAACAAGACTATTTCTATAGCGCCGTAACACGGCCGAGGCCGGAGAAAAGGGCGCTGTACATGAGTACGGTATCCTATCGTTTGAGTAGGCCCTGCTGTGTTTGTGTTTGCACCTCAGTCGAATGATCCTTTTATTTCAAGACAGCATTTCTGAGGAGTTTCTTTACAGGAGTATAAACAGATGTATAGCATTTATTTTCATTTTTATACATAGCCAACCCGTATAAAAGCTGCAACGCCATTTGAAATTATTTAAACGAATGATTCGTTGCAGGAGAAGCCGTTCTTCTACACAGTCAAGAACAGTCAACCAGCCTCTGCGCAGGGGGCTGCGGACCTCTGAGATCTTGCCCCTCAGTCATTCAGTGGTCTAACAAGTCTAAAGATAGACCGATGGCCGATTATTGTTGAAACCAGACCGTGAACTGAACCTGAACGCTTGCAGACAGTCTTGTGCTTTCAAAACAAAGTCTATCATTTCAGGCATTAGTTGAAACTTTGTTGTTATGAGCATCATTCCTCTTATATTTTCAAACAAAGTCGAAACGCTGTGCAAAAACTAATTTTACAGCTTCTTTACTAAATTTCGGTAATTTCGAAGTCAAATTGTAGATTTCACCGCTGTGTAACTCAGTTGATTGCAACATAAATTATTTAAAACTTTTCCAAGTCTGATGTAATTTTTTGGCAAATGATGAATGGAATAAGCTACCAATCGCCATCCGAACCTCACCTACGATAACTGCATTCAAAATTGCACTTAAAACTCATCTATTTAGACTGTACTATAATTAACTTAGTTCATGTTACGCGCTTTCGTGCAAGACTAGATTTGTTTAAGCGCGCTACTTACTTTACTTACTGTCAATCATCGATCGATCACTTACATCCTGAAGTGTAGGGAAGGTTTCCACCAAATGTAAGTTCAGACATTGATGGTAGTTTGGTAGTTCGCTGGTTGATCACTACGAGTCAGCGCAAGACTGACAGACATGATTATGATGATGACGATGATGACGACGACGACGATGATATCAACAACAATAATAATGCCCATGCAATAATGATCTACATGATTATAGTCATCTGCTCTATTTAGTGCTTTTCTCGTGTTCATTCCAACAGACTTTCAAGTCCTATTAAGTCTTCATTTTTGTTGAATCTCGTTTAGTCTTAGTCTTCCTTTGATTCTCATTCCTTCGAATCTTGCTTATAGTGCATTGTTTGTGAGTCGATCGCTTGGTATTACCATATTAATTAAAGAATGATTGTCATTAAATTTATCTGAACGCTTACATAGTGCCTTTCAAGATCTGAGAACTGTGAGCCTCCATAAGCTCTATGTAATCTTTACTTCAATCGCATACACCGAAAGTGACGTAATATAGTCCTTTAGTGCGTCACAAAATAGAACGACAACAAAAATTTCATCAAAAGGTTTGCAGATTAATTTTTTCGTTTTATTTTCTTAATTGCGTCTGTGCACATGGTAAATAAGGTTATAATTACTAGCTATTTCTTTTACGATCATAGAAACGTTCCCTTATCACTGACGTCGTGGTGGCTAAATCCCTAGTTTGTGAATAAGCTGGTTCCCGCGACTTAGCTTTCGTTGAGCGCTGTAGAAATTTTGAGATTACGATTAGTTTGACGCAAAGACGCGGCAATGATGAATACAATAGGCACAATAAATGTAAATGTACACAGTTTTCTATAGCGACCGTATGGCCTCGACCTTGGGCATTTGTCAAAGAATTTATAGGGTGAGATCCCTAAACATAGGCCTACATTTGACAAGATATTAACTAATGCGACATATAGGTCCACCCCATAGAAGAGAGAGAGAGAGACAGAGAGAGAGAGAGAGAGAGAGAGACACGCAGAGAGACAGACAGACAGACAGAGACGCCTTCCCGATACCAAATACCAACGCAGTAATTTCGTGTACACTACAACAACATTATAAAATCTTTAAGCATAGTTTAGGGTAGGCCTACGTGAAATTTATGGTGTCGCCATGTTTTGCTGTGTGCAGTGACCGGAGCAGGTGGACACTGCCATCGCCCAGCTGTAGTTTCTGCTGTTAATTGTGACCGCCGACTCACTTCTGGCCAGATGGAAGCGATAGTGCTGCTGCGGGTTATGGAGATGATGATCCTGCTCGGCATGCTCCTAGCCCTGTTCCTCATCCTGCGTTGCACTGTCCTGCCGACTAAAGCTAGGTTCACGACCTTTGAGGTCCTCGTCACGATGAACTGCTTCGTCGTCGTGATCTTATGCATCTTCCTTGACATTGCCAGTAGGCCTATATCCGAGCCATGAACTGGGCTTTTCGGACAAACATCATGAGGTAAACCGATCCGCATCATTTCATCAGCTAACAATGTCACGACACCACATTTTAGTTAGCTGTTTTAATCAGGTGCAAGATGTCGTTAGAAGACTTTATAAAATGTTACAATGTTCTGTATAATACACTTCGAGTCAAGGGTGTTTGCACAGAGTAGGGCCGCAGTCATGGTCGTCCCTCGAACATCTGGGACAGAGCTACTTTTTCGCCTCACACTTTTGACCAAAAAAGATTAAACCACACGTTCAAAATGTGTATAAAATAATGTGATGAAATGATCATCAACTATTATCCTGCGACGAATTACCTTTGACAAATTAATGCCATAACCATATTTGAATGTTGGCGCTGTGAGCGGTCACAGGTAAGTTAAGGCAAGGTAATATAAGGTAAAGTGAGAAAAGGTAGATAAAAGCAATATAATTCATATAGCGCCTTTTAAGCCCCTCTCGAAGTGGCTCCAAGCTATGTATGATGTCAGGTGTCAGAGTTCAGATGTCAGAGTTCGTAAGAGCATTATGATTAGGCAAGATAAGGCAAGACAACTTAAAGCGTGATGCCCCTTAACATTTTGTAATATTTATTGGTAATATCAGGGAGAAGGTGACCGTTCTGTGTATCTCAACACCCAATCTATCAATCGGCCATAATCGATAGCTGAAGTCGCAAAAGATCGATCGATTACGATGAACAGTCTCCGATCAACAACCTCTGGATTAACATTAGAAACATCTAAAATTCAGGAAACAGTGAATTCGAAAGAGAAAACATGCATCATCATTATGTGCTAATAACAGTAGAAGACATGTCGTGTCTAATATATGTCTAATATATGTCTAATATATGTCTAATATATGTCTAATATATGTCTAATATATGTCTAATTGCACTTTATGAAGTAAGAGATCAAGAGCCTTTGCTATTTGTGGTTTTACGGTGTTTAGTTTTCGCTAGAATTACATTGATTCTAATTAGAATATTTATATGGTCTGTCTTCATATATATATATATATATATATTAATATATATATATATAATATATATATATTACATTCGGAGTATAGGTTATAAACGTCCCACAGCGATTGCTGCAACGCAATCACCGGCCTGGTGGCTCTCTGCGTATCCTTCTGTATCTCTACAAATATCGCTTAACGTATCGCTCAGTCGACTGTGACAGGGTCACACCATCGCAATCATTGTAATTATTGCGCGTATGTTTGTATTTATCTAAATGTTTATAACATAGCGCCTTTTCACATCGAGTTTCATTTTGACCGAGGGCCAGTGAATAAGCTTCTGAATAAGCTGGTTTCAACGTTTTAGCTGTTTTAATAATAATAATAATAATAATAATAATAATAATAATAATAATAATAACAATAATAATAATAATAATAATAATAATAATAATAATAATAATAATAATAATAATAATAATAATAAGAAGAAGAAGAAGAAGAAGAAGAAGAAGAAGAAGAAGACAATTTATGTAGCGCCGTAGCCCAGCCGAGGCCGAAGAAAAGGGCGCTTTACATGAGTGGGAGCTGGATAAGCCCAAACGTTAAACGTTACGATTACGATGGTATCATTTTGTTTGAGCTACACGAAATGAGATTTTATTTGGACAAACTTGAGATAAACTTACGATTTACTTATGCAGATTAAGTTAACGCGGGAAAGAGTTAGACCTGCGTAAATAATATTGCCGCAATCTATCGTGGTGCAAATGAGTGCCCCAAGGTCGTGGCAACTTGAGTTCTAAGCTTGTAACATTATTATCTGTAACAGTATGAAAACACAAAATATTATGTACTTTATGCCCATCCCCATAAGGGGAAAACACTGCGATGTAACTGTTAGATGCTCGAATTTATTTAAAGTCGGACGCGGTGCGTCTTGGGAACAGGGTGAGCCAAAAAACATACCTTTGGGTGCATTTTGAAACTATGGGGTGCATCGTAGGTACTGCTTCACGTTCGTTTACATCATATTAATGTGATCAGGCCTACTACCTATGCACAAAATTGTGCTCAAAGAGGCTTATTGAGAGCTTTCCTTTGCCCCATCTATAGTTCTGAAGTCTAACGCATGTGAATAAGCTGGTTCCCGTGACTTAGCTTTGGGTGGGCGCTGTAGAAATCTCGAGATTACGATTACAATTACGGTCATCAGTGAATTCAGGTAGCCAAAAGATGGCGTTCTAGCTTTCTCTGTGAACTACTGGCTGAACCGTGCGTCATCGAGTGTTGAATCGTGATATAGTCTCGGACGATGATAATAATAATAAAAATAAAGATGGCTGGCTTATTTGCGGGTGGAGGTGTTTTTAAAGGGTGTAGGGCGTTAATTCTGTGAAATATGTGCACAACATATTTGAATACCAGTCTTACTAGTCAAATGACATACATTTTATAAAACGCCTTCCACTTATTGTTGCAGATACCTCGATTTTGCAAATATTCTGGTGCCATGTGGTAAGCAATTGTGCATCTTGCTAAATGATTTTGTAGCGCCAGTGTAGATGCATAGTAATATATGCCCATCGAATTGTATGCCATCATCAAGCAAGGGTCAGAGGTGCTCATAGTAGCTGCTTCTTCCTCTTATCTCTCTCTCCTATCCAACCCCAAACGCCATCCCCGTAGCTGCCACGCTGTCTCTCCGTCTGACTTTTGGATCTTGACCTGGAACCGAACCCTTTTGCCTATCGATTTTGTTTTGACTGAGCGCCTGTGAATAAGCTGGTCCCCGCGGCGCGGCTTTCGTTGGGCGCTGTAGAAATCTCGAAATTACGATTACGATTGCTTACTTAATTATTAACATGTAACCATATACTGAAATTATTTCAGTGGCTTCCAGTTGAACAGAGAGTCTAAAATAAATCTTTCGCTGAGTTTGCAACTTATTGCATATGGGTCAGTCAAACTCTTTTCTTGATCATCCCTCGGAATCATAAATATTCTAGTTGATCTGTTTGCTGTGCCCAAGCTAGAGCAATAATGAGTTCCTGGGCTTTCTCGGTTGCTATTCAGGTTCTGGAATTAGCTACCTGGTCACCATGAACTCAGCAACCGATACCAAATTGCTGGTATATTGTTGTGTCCTAGACTATCCTTCACAACTTGATAGTGAAAGTTGATATTTACATATTTCTGTTATTTGATATTTGCATATTTCTGTTTTTTTTTGTGGTGGCTGCTGCAAGTTTTCTGATGTTATTCAGGTGCAGAATAAAGCTTCATTTTTTCAGATTTCACATCTGCTGTAGGCTTTCATGTGATCTGCCTTACATCTTGGATCTGTTCAAGGGAAATAATTGCCTTAAAAACAACTATCTATTGATGTCTCGTGATTTCTCTTCTGATGGTGGAAATTTTTTGTTTTCTGTTGCATGGTTTCAGTGTGCAGTTCTGATCTTTTGAAAGGGACATTATCAAATTTCAGTTGTATTGTTTTGTATCTTGCTTTACAATTACAGCACTATGTAATGCACATAAATTATATAGCACCTCTTCCAGATAATCTAATCTAATCTAAAGACTTCTATGGCACTGATATCATAAATGCTCAAGGCATCAGTCGAGAGTTGCTTCAAGTGAAAATTGCAATCAAAATCTAAATCTGTTGGAGGAGCTGGTCGAATTCTGATTGGTCAGAGAAACCAGAAGCCAAGCTATGGTGGGTGAGCAAGTTGAAAGAGATGGGTCTGTAAAAGAATTATCTTTTCAGAAGCATTCCCAGCACAACAGAACAGTCTATAACCTGAGAAAGAAAGTTCAAGTAGCTCTTTTGCAACGAGAACAGCTGATTGGTTGAAATGCTGAATTTGGGGTTTGGTCACCATGAACTCAGCAACCGATACCAAATTGCTGGTGTATTGTTGTGTCTTAGACTGTCCTTTGCAACTTGATAATGAAAGTTGATATTTACAGTTTACAAGACCAGCTTATGTCCATGATTAAGCTTTTTGTTTTGAGTGGTTATTTACACTGTGTACACATACACTTACGTATGTCTATGGTAATATACAAAATGACATTTTTATGTGCCCCTAACACTACAATAAACCAATATACATGTAATATATTTTATATTAATACAAAAATTGTTGAATATGCTGGCATCTATGATTGCTCAGCTTTAAAATGCTGTTAATTTTCTCTCTTGATTTTAAGCTGTTGTATTATATTGCATTATTTCTTTGATCTTTTTACTGTTATTGTGCTTCGTTTTTGTTTCATCTGCATTGTTGTCTGTTGTGTCCTGCCCTCATAAGGTTTACTTATTTAAAAACACTTAACATCATTATGATTGAGCTTTGACCTGGGCTGTCTAAAATTAATTAAAACAGCAAGTTGTGTAAATGTATCAAGTGCTTTGTAGCTGTTGACATGGTAATTTCTTGAGATGTGTTTTGCATCTGTAGTGTTTTGGCAGAGTTTACAATACCTGAAGTTTTATTGATAGTTTTTGTCCTATTGTGGTAATTTGCCTCTATGATGGCATGGAATTTCACTGATGGTCACCCACCCATGTACTGAATCAGCTCAACTGTGCTTAAACTTCACTTTAACTGTCAGTGTCGTGTTAAATAACTCGAAATAGCCACCATATGATTGCCTAAGTTGGAAAGTTAGGTGAAGTTTTAGATTTTGTTTCTGAATATGAAGTACAAATGGAAGGCTACATTTGAGCAGACAGACAAGCAGAGACAGTGAAAGATAGACAGACAGAGTGTGTCAAGAAACAAAAAGCTTTAAAAAGATAGATGGCATCGGCCCCATTATCTGGTTTCGTTTGTAAGCTGCGTTCTTTTAACAACACATAGTTTTTGTCCAGCTTTGTTGGTAAGAGCCGTGATCTTCCACAAAGTTCTGCCTGCCTTGTTTTCTATTGTCTTTTGTCCTCTGCTTTCAACTACAGTAAGACACAGCTGGTAAACTGCACATTTATCTCTCTTTGCCTCTCATCCTGTCTGGTTTTACTGAGTTGAACATGTATCATTGAATATTTATCAAGAACTTGATTTGTTTTCAGTCACCAGGGTGCTCCACTAGGCAAGTGTTGTTCTGCATAATGTGGCCATCGAGTGGCCGGTCCAAAATCATTACAGGCTTAAAAATCTTGTCAGAATAAGCCAATTCCTTCTGTGTATACTGCCTGTCGCCAGACATCTTTTATGGCTTCTGTTGATTCAGTTGCTCTGCCATGTCACGCAGACTTAGGTCTCTCGGCGGAAATCTGTGACCATTGCGAATACTTTCATGATGCAGTCCAGTGCGATTAATACTTGGCCGAAGCAGCCACAGAAAGTGTGAGTATATGGCTTGTACGTGCATATGTATCTGGACGATTTATATAGTGTCTTTCAATATACTGTAAAAAAGTCTTTGTGCTTTTGTTTCTGCTTTGTTTTAGGAAGTCTCTGTGCTCCTGTTACTGCTTTTATACTAAGCTTTCATAATTTTTGCTTTAATGATTGTCTTCATTTCTTGTTAGTCCAGTGCTGCTTTTCACATGACTAAGTACTGTTGCTGAATAGTTTTCTTGACTTCATTGAGATCTGATGCTGATATAATCAGTAAGTCTTGATTCTTTAAGAAGTGCTTGCATTAAAAATTTCTGTGGCTTACTTCTGATATTCTCTAACTGTTTTGTGGTATCAGTGATTCAACTTAAGTTTCATTCTAATTACAATGCCTTTTTGTTTGTTGTCTTGGGAAAGACTGGCTGAGCCAGAGTTTTGTTTCTTTTTACCTTCATTGTCTTGCATGTATGTTTTCCTCATAATTTATACAGAACAGGAGCCTTATAAAGGCGTTGCTTAGATTTCATCTTCAAGTTTTGTGTTCTGTGTAACCAGTAAATCAGTTTGCCCTGTATTTTTATCGTTGCTTATATGTTCTGGTAAAAATGGAAAGGTCTTTGCGGAAATCAATCTTCCATTCACGGTAATTTGTTTTGCTCCAAGTGTGAATTTTTGACGTACAAATCAGACAGCATCAAGGCAGAACATTGAAGGCAGTTAAAAATGTAGATTTTTGAAGCAGAGATGATGAACTAGGTCTTGCTGTGATTGGAAATGATTCTTTAAGCCTGGTAACCTGAGGAAGTTTTTTGTAAATAGTGGGAACAGAGGTGGAAAAGGTACCGATTTTTAATTGGTTCTTTCAGACTGCGACCAGTTGAGCATTGGGGTACATGCACCATGAAATGCCTATAGGTTAGTTTCACTGAGCTGAACATTTATGAGAATAATAGTGAGAACAAGAAAGGATGACATGTTAACAAATGTGTATTACTTACTTACTTACTTGTGAGTCCTTAGGGTGAAATCAAACCTGGAGTTTTGTTCTGAACCTGCTCAATTAGTTCAGCAAGATAAAAAAGAGATTTGGCAGAATATTTAGAGTTTTTCTGTAAAGAATTTGTAAGAACATTTCTCACGTATGAAGATTTCCCCTTTCTATACATGTTTCTCAAGAGCAAAACCTTTGAACAGCACTGAACCTGAGTTCTTTTCTGTTGGGGCTAAATCTTTTGTTGTCTGGAATCGCATTGCTGTTGGCTGCTGTATATGCATTCTTCAGTACCTTCTTTAATAAGATTTTTACCAAGTCCTGATGATTTACAGAATAAACAATGATCTTAGCTGTGTTATGAGCAAAGTTTCTTTTTTGTGTTTAAGTATATACGTTTTTAAAACACATATTGTTGTCAGCCTTGGGTCTTTGCATTTTCTTGCACTGGACTATGTTTTTGGAAGACTCTTTCATTCAGACTTCAAACTCTACCGCAATATACAGCTTGAGACATTTTATCAGCTCCTTTTAAGTTGCTTCTTTTTAGGACTGTTAGATAATCATGCTTTGGCGCCTTTATTCCTAAAATTCGCTATATAAATGTACAGATACATGCATACATACTTACATACATACATACAGACATACGTACGTACGTACATGCACATACGTACATACCTACGCTGTTTAGATGAGATCATTCTTATTTTAGTTGACAGCCAGCAGTTCATGCATAATCCATGGCAACATTCTGTTTCTTGTATGATGGCAAGTAAGACTAGGATCTCATTAGTTCGTGTCGATCGTTCACCGACTGATTTACAGTCCTCTTGTGTTTTGGAAATGGAATTATTAGCATTCAGCTTTATCGTGGCATTTGCATTCAGATGGAGGGCAAACATATCCAATGAATATTCTATGTACGCTTGCGCTGGTGGTGTGGACGCCTGTCTTGCACAACAGCGCCAGACCCGAGACTGCTTCTAGTCAATGCCAACTTCTCTCAGCTGTAGCTGTGCTCAAACGGTCTCGTTTGGAACTGCTTGACCTTTGGGGATGCTTAGCTGACCTCATATGGAGACCAGCTGATGCATTCAGTGATTTCAGTGATAGCTGCTGCTGCTGTGGCTGCATCCATGTTGGCACCAATCAATACTAGTCGCACCGATGGCGTATTTCTTGGGCTCCTTCTTATTGCTTGGTGCTCGCAACCGACGTTGCGTTGCATGTCAGTTTCGGCGCTGTCCTTGCTGCCGCTTTCGCGTTCGCGGACACGCTTGTTATCGATTGGTCGTCGTTTTGATGCGGGCATGTGTGGGACAGATCGTCTGTTTGTTGATGTTCAAAGGCCTCGCAGGTCCAAATCGATACTGGTTTTGCCTGATTTGGAACACGGATTGTCTTTGGCAGACGTTTGCCTAACCGGATTGCAGCTGATTGCGTGATATTTGGATCCTGAGAGACTTTGTTGCTGATTGAATTGGCTTTGGAAGAACTGGTTTCGTGTTATCGTGTTTACAGTTAGCTTCGAATTGCGATATTGAGAAAGTGAATTGCTTTCAGCTGCTGTGGGCTGGCAGAGTTATTGCATGTGAGCAATATTTGCAGTGTAACCATAATTTGCATTGTTAACAGTTTGTGCAGAGTTTTATTGTGGATATTCTGTGTTTCTGAGGTGGTGAAGAGACTTTGAACATGTTATTCAACTGTCAGAATAAAACAGGTTTTAAGAGTTTCAAGAGTTGAAGTGCAGATTGTTGAGGGAAAGTGTTAACTAACTGAGCATTCATTTCTCTGTCCATGAGGATTAGTCGGCTCTGGATGACTGAGGATTAACACGAGGATTAATATTTGTGCTTTCAATTTCAACAACAGAATGGTGAAAAAGAATGTGTTTGGGTAAGACTGTTTTGAATATTTCAGAGTGAAGCAATACTTTTTTGGCAAGGAAAATACATTTTGCAGACTTTGTAACGTGTTCTGTGGATGTTTCTCCAGACTTTTTCTGAACGTTTATAAATGTTGCAGACCTTTTACTTGGCTGTGTCAGTTGTGTTGTGATTATAATTTTTTACGTGTTTCAGTAAAGTTAACATGAGAACTAAAATAGATGAAATCTTATGAATATTCAGGTTGATCTCCATGTTTTTCGTAGCATATGTTATACTTCTGCTTGATGCTACCTATTTAAGAATATGTAGCATTTCTAAGTTCAGAAGATGGCAACGAATAATTATGGTTAGCATACTATACCTCCAATCCAGAGGTCAGGTTTTGGAGTAGCAACCAGAGCAGAAAGTAATAATGGCATTTGATCCCTTTGTGTGGTTAAGTAAGTAAGTAAGTAAGTAAGTAATGCATTTGTTAACACGCCATATGTCCATCGACTGAGCGAGGAATCGTAGGCGTGTGGGTAAATCAGTGCTTCAGTTCATTCAATATCTGATAGGAGTAAGACGCAGAGAGAGAAAGTGTGTGGGATTCTGACACTAGTGGTGTGATATAGCTGACAAATCAAAGTCGCTTGTACTTTATACACTATACCTAAACCGGACTGCACTGTATAGAGTGATATGGTGGTCACCTGCTGACCCGATTGTCTTCCACCTCTGCATCGAGGTTTCGAATCATAGAAAAACATGTGAAATTAACAATTTGTCGTTGACACCTGCAACCTTGTTTTGTTGAATGAATGTATACATATACAGTTCCAAAGCAGATGAACTAAATATAGTTGCACATATCTCCATCCCCAAATGGATAAAGGGGCCACACTTCATAGCAGTTTTAACACAGATGAATTACTGTACTTTTACCCTTGCCTCCAACCGCCATGCTAGCAAAAATCTGCCTCTGTCTCAGCCAAGGTTAGACTGCTGTGTAGTCCAGTGCAGGGACTCCACCTTTAAAATAGTGTCTGGAAACAATAGATGTTAATGTAGCCAGAAACATAAATTGTCTGGTATTAAATCAAACATTGTTATTTTGTTAAATTGTTACTTTCACATGTTGCTGTATGATTTGAAACCTTGAGGCTGAAGTGGAAGACCATTGGGTCCGCAGCTGACCACCATATTAAACTGTACAATGGATCAGCAGCTGACCACCGTATTAAACTGTACAATGCAGCCCATAACAAGACAGTATGAAGCCCTTCAAAGTAATTTTACAAAATCGTCTGTTAGCAGGCTACAGTGCAAGTGCCTTCACATCAGACAACCTATGTTTTGAGCTTTCTAACCACAAAAAGACTTGTAATACATACATTACTGTATTTCAGCATGGCTCTCTTAACCTGCAATTCGTTAACATGCGGTCGGGATGACGTTTACTCCTGATCACTGTGCATAAACAGGTCTACACTGTAGTACTTTTAAAGTACTGCTTAAAAGTATTTTGTTTTCTGCAGCTGAGACATCCTTCACGCTCAGTCAGAAAGTCGTTGTCATCTGTCTACCCAGGCAATTAATTACTTATTCAATAAATGAGTAATTACCTGACCTTATCTGGTCACCTTGTCTGACCTGACCTTATCTGGTCATCTTTCTAAGGACTATTTCTAAAGCACTGTCCTGATATGAGGAGACGGTGTTTAGGGAATATGCTTGTTTCAGTGATTAAATGTTCTTTTGACAGTGAGCATTCTATGGTGGCAGCTAAGGCATCTGTGATGGTCTACAATGATGTCGATAAGAAGTGGATTCCAGGTGGATCATCTCCAGGAATCTCCAAGGTCAACATCTACCACCATTCAGTCAATAATACATTCCGAGTTGTTGGGAGAAAACTCCAAGACATGGAGGCAAGTGCTTGCGTGGGATTTACCAGCCAAACATTCTTTCAAACTCTGCCTTTCAAACACACTCATGAGCCTTCTCTAGAGTCAGGCTCAGTTTCTTCAGTTCTTACCATGTTTTGCTTAATAAAATGCATGAAATCTGCAAAATGAAATCTGAAAACCTATGCTCATTATTTCTCTTATCAACCTAGTATGGCAAACTTCACATTTCCACTGGCTGTTAACTGGGTTAGATTAATGAGTTAGGCCTCTGAGTTAGGTAATTAGTTTGGCCATTTAGAAATAGTTGTTCTTGGTTAGCATAAATCTTAATTCCTATTATTTATTTCTGCATTTTTTAAGCACCATTATTTAATGACTAAGCATCAGTCAATGATGCTGAGCAGTTGTGAGTGAATGACTTGCTCACTGTCCCTACACAGTAACCATCTCAGGGAGGGTTTGAACCGATACTGTCCACATTACAAGCCAAGTGATCCAGCCAGTTTGCTACCATGCTCAACACACATAAATTTGGCTTTCTGACTACCGTGATATTTTTAGATACTGAATTTTGCTGGAATAGATTTTAACCATTGGATCTGTACAAACAGAAAATTCGATTCATAGCCTTGGAGTTTAAAGCCTGCTGCTGGTATGAAAAGCAATAGGACTGGGTAAAATGCTTGAAGACCCAGTATATCGTATGGAACTGTCATCCATCGTTGAGACAGGATTGCATCACTCGCTGAAGTCAGTCAGTTTACATTGGAAGCCATAAGATTCAGTTTTCCTAAAATATTCAAGTGGCAGTACTTGTTGTAATTATCTGGTTTGTAAGTTTACCATTTGTGGTCGTTTTCTGGAATTTTCTGCCACCAGGTTGTTGTCAACTGCTCCATTTTCAAGGGGCTTAAGTACAACCAGGCAACACCTACATTCCATCAGTGGAGGGACAACCGACAAGTTTATGGTCTGAACTTTGTGAATAAGGAGGAGGCGGATAGCTTTGCCCAAGCAATGTACACTGCACTTGAGACACTTAATTGTAAGAAATTTATTAATTACTTTACGCGTATTGGAAATGTTCTTTTCGTGTAGTGGAAACAATAAGGAGGTGTTATATTAGTGGAAAACAAGAAGCATATTGATTTTAAATGTGATGACAGTTGGTTGTTTTCATTAACCTTTTCAGTAGCCTCCTAAAATAAAATATGTCTCAGAACTCCTATTTTACTTTGTCGCAATTTATAGACTGTTTAGTTAAGTTTTGTGTTTCCCAATTTTGCAGCAAAGAATATATAAGCTATATTCATTTTAAATGGGATTTTATTCTTTTCATATACGTTTAGCAGTGCGTGGCTTTTTTTTGAATAGTATTGCATGGGTAACTTGATTTACAGTGTATGGTGATCTTAGATTAATGATTGACAAGGTGCTGCTTTGATTCAACTTGACAAGTTTGCTGTAATAGACAGCAGTTGGTTCACTTTGGTTATTGGCAAGGTGTGGTTTTAATTTGATAGGGTTTGGTTTTACTAACTGATCCTGGTTTCATTGATGTTTACAGTAGCTGTACATCCTCCTCCCTCAGCTGCTGCTGCAGCCGCTCCTCCTTCGCCCCAACCACAGCCGCAACAACAGACCGGTTCACTGACGATGCCCGCCAACTTGTCTGGACATCTGCTTCGACAAGTTATGCTGGAAACCTCGGCTGGAAGTGCTGGTCAGCAAGCACACTCTGCGTCACAAAATGGACTGAAAGAAGCAGCGGATGACCAGTTCAGGTAAATTCATCCAGGGATCAACTGCTGTGGCATCTCTCTAGGGTGGCATTGTAATTGATTGGAACGGTGCGTTCTTGTTCTATGAGCCATCCTTCTGGAACAATCTTCCCCTGCAAATATAAAAATCTACTGCCGCAGACAGCTAAAGATATGTTTTCAGCTAAAGATATTTTTCAGCTGAAGATGCATTTTCAGCTAAAGATACGTTTTCAGCTAAAGATACATTTTCAGCTAAAGATACATTTTCAGCTAAAGATACATTTTCAGCTGATCTTAAGTTGCACCCATTTGTTGTCAGATGGCCATGTTTTAATACCTTTGTGAGTTTCTTAAAATGTGCTGTGTAAATGTTCAGATAGATATAATTATACATGTATTTTTACATGTATATGTGTGGCTACTGTGCCTTTTCACATGCTGGTCCACTTCTGTGGAATGCACTACCACCGGCTTTGAGGGATGCTTCTCTTTCTCTTATTTTGTTTTGAAAACAATTGAAAACATCTTTTTCCTGCTGCCCACGCTTTTGAGGTGAATTCATAAATTAGCGCAATATAAATATCTGATTAATTTTATGTACATTCATGCATACATACATACATATATACATGCATGCATACATTTGTGTAGTTCTTTCACCACTGTCCCCAGGGTTCAAGTCTTAGGAAGTTGTTATTCTTATCAAGACTTGTTATATTGTTGGATGACTGGGTTCAAGTTGCCAGGGCTAAGCTTAAAAGTCTTTAAACCAAGGAAAAAGTCTCTGACGACCTTTGTCGATAGAGGCGCTTAAATAATGCACTATTACCCTAACTTAGTTAAGTTACTGAGCTAATTATTATGATTTGCATCACTTTGGTTCTTCAGAGAGTGGCTTTCCTTGATAAACAAGCATTGTGTAAGATGACAGGTTTCTGGAAGTGCCAACTACTCTTACGTATTTTCTGGAATTACGCTGTAGAGGATCACAGTCAACTAGTCACGAGGCTGGCAGGACTCACCAGCGCCACTCCTCGGCAGATTTCAGTCGTATCCCAACCATTGCTGATCCCCCTCTGTCTAAGCTTGGCCAGACCCAGCAACAACCCGGCAGTGGTGACCAGTCGCCCAAACCCGTTTCGAGTCAACAAGGTTTAGACCTGCTGCAGAACGCACCAACCAAAGAGGAAGGTTATGGTATGACAAATGTAGAGTATTTTCAGCTAATTTTTAGCACAGTAATCTGCTTAATTATCATCCCACAAACACCAGGCACTCATTTTCATGCTGTCTTTGGAGCCAAATTTTTATAATTTTAAATAACGATATAAATTAGTTTAACAGATCTCTCATCCTTGACCATGATGAGCCACGTGTGCACCATTTTTGTGAGATACTTAAAAGGTGCTATATTGTCTTGATGCATACATACTTGCTAGCATCACCTTCACTTTGGATGAACCACAGGCATCAGAAGGGGTCCAGAATAAATCTGTTTGCTGTTGATTGGTGTTAATTATATCATATGTATATTTATGTACATTATTTGCAAATTTCCACAGGTTATGACAGTTCTGTTCAGTTGAAATCTTCCTCTGTACCTTTGGCACCAGCACCGCCTCCGACTCCTCCAGTTCCCCAGTCCAAAGCTCCAGTTCCCCTTCCCATTCAGAGCTCCTCCATTACACCTCCACCTGCTCCACCACCAGCTCCACCACTCCAGGCGCCTCCTCCACCTCCGCCACCACCTCCCGGACCCTCTCCAGCAGTCTCTGATGCCACGTGTGGTGTAAAGCAGCCACCGGCTCCACCACCAACACCGCCAACTCCACCCACAGTTAACTCCTCGAGTCTTGCTGCTGCCCTGAAGAACGCACACCTTCGCAGAGTCCCCAAGGTGGGTGAGGTGTTTGGTCACGTTATTAGATATGCCCGTTATATATTACTTTCATTGTTTTAAAACTTCTTAATACCATTTTTAAGATGTCTTAGCTTGTTATTTTGACACAGAGAACTTAGTGACAGCTCTTGTTTTACATTTATTAACCAAATTCTTATCTCAAGGCCTTTATTAGTTCTGTATTAGTTCTCTGCTGCAATAGTCAGGCCATGTTTTGGACTGACCCTAAGCAACCAGTCTGAACTCTTCTCATATCAGGTTTCTTTTTCAGCCTGATAATAAAGATCGTGAGGAAGGCCTGGTGAACTACACTGGTTCCTCTGGAACAAGCATTCGTTCGTCTGGATCAGGCGTACCTGGAACGGAAAACATCATGTCTGAAATGGCGCGCAGACTTAAAGAAAGACGGGCCAAAGCTGAAGGAACTGCTGTAAGTTGTTGCTTATGCCTCATCTGTTTAAATTTCAAAAAACAAAATCTCTGTTTTTATCTCAGTTACCATTTGCCATGGAAATGCCGTTTGCATTCCTGGTACAATGCTGTTCCCATTTTGCATAGTGCATTAGGGCATATGTTTTTTAAGGTTATAATTAGGAGAGTTAGAAATATTTAAGGCTTGCAAGTTTATGCTGAAATCAGCAAATCAAGGGCATAATATTTAAAAGAATCACAAAAGACCGAACTTCAAGAAAAGCAGAATAGTGGAAAAGAAGCTGTGGGCTGAACGCTATGCAGAAAAAGCCCATTAAATAACAAGATATGCAGAGACACAGACAGAGGAAATAGGCATCAGAAATGTGCTTAGTATGAGATTTTTAGCCTTATGAAGCTCTCTTCATTACAGGATCAAGATGAACCAAATATGATAAGCAGCAACTCCGATGGAAAGAAATCACCTGCAGCTGGAACCACAATTCAGTTGGGAAATGGCGCTCGATTGACATCAGCTAACGTTAACAGCACTGACTCCCCTAGAACTGAGAGAAGGTGGGAAAATATTCTGCAGGATCTGGGTCTTAACTCATGATAATCAGGATAAACTGACTGAAGATCGGCTTCCTCTGGCCGGCTGTTTGTTTCATCCTACCAAAAAAGATGTGCGGTTTCCATGCCTTTTTGCACACTGGTCCACGTCTGTGGAATTCATTACCACCAGATTTTTTCTGCTGTCATTTTGCAAGCAGTTGAAGCAAACAAGACTTATCTTTTTACTGTTACCCTTGCTGAGAGGTGAATTCACGAATTAGCGTGATACCTTATTGGCACACTGCTTTCACTCTCCAATAAGTCACTACCACTGCCACTTCTGTGACACCACTGCTGTGCCAAATCTCACCTTTTCCTTAATGTTTGCAGGCTTTATGGCCTGATAGATCATTTCTACCTTAAGTAAAAATAATATATGGTGTATGTTAATAACACATCTTTGTCTGTTGATTGATTTGTTATTAGTCGTCGCTTTCAGTCTTTGACTGGTCAGGAGATGTTCCACACTATTGGTCCAAACATTGGGGCAAATCGTTCCATAACTTCCGTCGAGTTGGAAAGTATCAAAAATGAACTGCTTGCTGAAATGAGGAAAGAGATACAGTCAGCAAAACAAGAGATTATTGAAGGCAAGGTTTTGTCTTACTTTGAAGTAGCATATTGCTTTCTATGATAATGCCATGACAAAGCTGTACACTGAAATACTCATTCATTCACTCGTTCATTCATTCATTCATATAATCGTAGAGCAAAAAATGCTTAGAAAACAGGCATTAGATGTTATTTAGCCTGAATGAAAGGAAAATATCAAAGAATTGAAACAGGCAGAAAGGTGAATGATATATGTATATACTTTAAGACAAGTAAGACCAAGCATGGCTATCTTCCAGTTTTCCGTGAAAACTGGCAAGGGGTTCTTCTGCTGGAGTTTTACTGGGCAAAAGACTTGCAGAGTGAAAGAGACAAATGATGATTGACAATAGATAAACAGGAAGTAAACAAGATGGCTGATGGCAAACATACTAACAGACTTTTAATGAGGAAAGATGGAGAGTGTAGACTTGTAGAGACTTGTGCATGAAAATGTTGATAATAAGATCGAATGATAAAACTGTTTGGTTTGCTGGGTTTGTGCTGGAAGCATCTGTGAATCGAGATATCTTGAAGGGATGATGTATGTATAACTGTACTGAATGAATAAATGAATGAATACCGTAAAAGGATGGACGAATTTGAATGAAATTGAATTTTGGAGGAATTGATTAGCTTCATTGGCTGTTACTTCCTGTTGCAGCTGTCAAATTGGAATGCAACAAAAGATAAAGTCCATCACACGTCGTTGCTGCTCTATATTTTGACCAACAAAACCATTCCTGTAATGTATTTCCATCAAAACCGTAACTGTTGTTATTGAATTCATGCTTGCTGTCTTGTTTTGTAGTTGGCTGCATATAAATTATTCTGTTTGGTGATGTTGTCTAGTGTGACTGGTAAATATTTCTCATATTCGTTTAGCGTTTTTCGTTTTGCACTTATGATATTCTATTTATCTGAAGTATTTGGGCTTAATTTGTTGGTGTGTATGTATGTAATATAAAGTCAGGTCACTGCAGTCCGTAGTCTTTGATTAGCATAAGCTATGTGAATTATAGCTGGAATAATGACAACATTTTAGTTGCATTTTGTGCATTTTATGCTTTTCAGTTTTTATTCAGTCTGCGTTGTAGTTTGCTAATCTGCCCACGATTCCTCACTCAGCCGATGGACATATGATGTGTTCAAATGCATTACTTACTTACTTGCTATGACCTCTGCGCTTTGTAATACACACGGAGCACGATTAAAAGTTCATGTATTGAACTGAGTTACAAGTTTACTGCCTTTGTGTGGTTCTAAAAGCGCTGTATGTAGCCAGGTACATGTTTACATACATATGCATAAACATGTTAAGTTTATAACCCATTTCAGCTGTTGTTCAGTTTTTTGTTTTTATGTTTCATCCAGATCAACGTGGAAAACAGTCACTGAGTTTTATCTTTACACTTTAATTGACTGCACAGAATTATAAACAGAATTATTCCTCATTGTGTGGGGTATTTGCTTTGCAAATACAAGTCAATGTCCCTCAGTTTCTATCAGATTAACTGCCAAAAGATTGGGGCAACAATGTACACGCATGTTATCGTTTTGCTTAGTGGCAATTGAAAAGCACAGATGAATGGACTGATTGGACGATTGATTGGTTAGCTGGTCATTCTGCGATTATTTTTCTCAGAGATAAATTGATTGATGGAGCATTTCTGGCTGAATGCAAAAACTTAGAGAGAAAGCCAAACAGACATACATGCAGACTGAGAGGCAAATAAGACAAAGACTGCAAGAGAGCCAAACAGCCAGACTGACAGACAGACGACGCAGCGACTGAGAGAGCTGAACAGACAGACAGGCTGACCGACAGGCAGATCTGTTAGGGATGATATTAGGGATGATTTTTATTGATTTTTACAATGGTTAAATCAACCAAACGTTTGGTGTATCATCCACCACCGACTAGATAAGCATATTTCTCTGACTTTCTTTTGTTTTTTCTCGTGACAGTTTTCTGTTTTTGGTTGTGTAACTTATACACGAAGGTTTTTAGTTGTTTTTTGTGAATTTTGCATTTCTCTTGTTCTTTAGTCATTTGAATTGTACATTTTAAAAGCGTGTGTATACTGGATTGCTGTCTTGTGGACTGCCAATGAAAGTCTGAACTTTCAAATCGAGTCCTTTGGGCGGATGGGGCTCACACACGTGCAGTCGATTTGTGTTTCAGTTGAGATTAAGATGTTCATATCAAGAATTATTATTATTATTTATTATTATTATTATTAGTAGTAGTTTAATAAACTGATGGATCAGTTTGAGTCTCAACAAAAAGTTGAGACCTCAGTTGATAGTAAGAAATGCACAAGTTCTTTAAATATAATGTTGACGCGGATTTGGTTAAAATGCTCATCAATACAAAGTGTCTGGTGGCGGTTTCAGATTTACAGATTGTGTATGTAATATGTAAATGTTGAAAAGTTTATATTATTGTCTGACTACATTGCTGTTACCATACTGTGAATGTTCTAGCTACTTTGTTGTCTGCTCTCTTCAGACATTATGGGAAAAATGGGTGAGATATAGTATTAAATGTGTTAAATATAGTATTAATGAGCTATCATTTACAAAGGCAAAGATTTAAGGTTTGTTTGAAATGGTAACTGACTGTTAACGAGTGATTTTGATTTGATGTGTGATTTTGATATTTGGTTTTTGTGAAAGTTGAGCCATGAGGGAAGTTTGACAGATTGCTCTTCCTGTGTTCGCTCTCTAGCCATAGCTGCGCCAGCTCCTAGACGATGTTTCTAGGAACTTTATAGGGGCATGTAACACATGATACCTTTTTTGCTTGAAAAATTACAGTTACATTTATGTTGAATGATTATTTGAAATTAGTCATTGTCATGGTTTGATCTTTTGTTATGGTCTAATTTTGGTTGTCATGGATTAATTTTTGCTAACAATGGAGCATTGTTATGCTGTAGAATTTAAACTGTTCATAGGGCTTAAATATTTTCACGAGTTTTTAAAATAGTTTTTATGGTAGAAGGGGCTGTGTAATTCTGATAAATACAGAATTATACAAAACCAAAATTCTTTGCATTTTTAAGTTTCTCAGGTCATGGAATCGTCAGAGTTTCCACACAACATGACAGAGATTCTCTTGACAGCAGTTACAAGATGTGGCTTATTTTATTATAGTTACTGTTATCAGCATTGGTCTCTATGTTTCAAAGCTTTTGTCTACCTTTGCTGTGTTAACATATCGCAGTTAGTTGTGTAATAACACAGTTGTGTTTTTTCAAAACAGGTAGTTAGCAATACACCAGAATTTCCTTATACCGTGTATCATTATAGTGTAGATTCTCATATGACATGGTCAGGAATGCAGTTCCGATTGTAATGGGGACTCTGTTGAAGTGACAGAAATGGTATGTCTCTTTCGTTTGGACTATTTACATAATGGGGACACCAAGTGTCATTTTACAACTTCTCAGAAAAAGGTCTATGGACACAAGTATTTAGTCAGCCAACTCATGAAGTACATGATGATGATGATGATGCTACTGTTTAGGCTATGGGAGACTCAGTCAGCAATTGTGAAAAGTAATACTAGGTGTCGCCAGCATGTAAAGATGTCAAACCGTAGAGATCATGGTAGGGCAAGCCGATTGGTTAGAGTTTTTGCCTTGCAACGTGAGTATGGGTTTGAGTCAATCCTGAGATGGTTACTGTGTAGGGACCTTGAGGAAGTCCTTCTGTCGCAGTTGCTCAGCGCCATCGACTGATGCTTAATAACTGCATAGTGGCGCTTAATAAATGCAGAAATAATAATAATACCATACCAGTTTTGTCACACAGAGACAACCATTCAGCTTTGGAATGTGACCTTGCAAAGACGTAATCTTGTTATGATGTGGTACTTTATACAGCTGCTAGTGGTAGTGTTACGAGGTGGATCTGTTGTGTTGCTTGTGAGGTGTTAAATTTGATGTTAAGTTTGCAGGTGTCTATTTGTCGTAGTTCTTGCCATTCCAGTCTTGTGAAGGACTCCAGTCGATGTGATTGTGATGATGAAGATATTTGTCTCTTCAGTATTTCGTTGAACGCATTTAGTTTTTGTTGATGAACTGTCACTGCCCACTTGTGATATTTAAGAAGTGCAAAGAGATGAATATAAATTTCTTAAAATGTTCAAAATATCCATGGAATAAAAAAGCTTTACTACCTAGCAACGTATTGTACTGTGTTTTAATAGGGGCACTGAGTACACAGTAAATTCATTCAATACCTGTAAATTGTTACTTGTAAATGTCAAAAATACTTGTGTTACACTTGGTTCACATAAATGTTAGTTTGCTAGGTGTAGCCTACTCATAAGTTTAAATGGGAATTTATATATTTATTCGCCTAAAATTAATTATGGTAGCACACAAAAATACAGCAACTAAATACAGAAAATTTATTTTATGTCAATTTCTGAAAGTATGTGTTAATAAACAAACAAAATACGAGGCTATATATTATGTTCATTCAATACAAATTTAGTATGCCTGTTCACATTTTAATGTGACTGTTGATATCAACATAAAACTGCTGAACCAAGTGGCATGGAGTTTGCAAGCTAACTGTCAACCCAAGTCTCCACCAATAATTGATACATACTTGAAAATTTGTGCACCATTTGTTTATAACTGAATAGGGTGATCATACACTGTCACTGGCAGGACTGGCGACCATCCCCATATGAAAAGGCTTTGAAAATTAAATCAGTTTCATTCCAATAGCTGTTTCTAGTTTGCTTTTGATCTACAAAGTTCAGGTGAAACAATGCTCTACCATGTTTATGTAGGCCTAATGCAACTTTAAATCGCCATTCGTGCACACCAGTGGTAATAAAGTGCCATAAGCACCTGGAGGCACTAAAAGGCAGAGTGGAAGGAGTCATCCCGGCAGATGGTGCGATAACTGAAATTTTACATTACGGAAACTCAAGCTAGGGCGTCATTAATTCGTGTCATAGATTTCTTACTTTTGACAATAATAAATATAGGCTAGTTTGAGTTGCGCTGGCCTGGTGTCTTGGACATTGCGATTCGTCCATTATCGAAGAGCGGAAGTGAAGTACGTCACACCTAAGTTCCGCTAGAGAAATGGGCGCGTTTCTGTACTTACTACCTTAGTTTAAATTTTTTAATGAAATTACACGTCAAAAACCATAGTGGGTGTATGTAGAGCGGGGTCGGTATCGGTTTATAAGTCGGTATCAATTTTTTCTCAGTATGTTTTCAAGTCGGTTCATTGTTGATTTTTCTAGATATCGCGATATCCGTATCTAGGTTTTCGGTTTTTATGTGTTATTCTTTCCGTAAGTTTGTAGTCCGACTTTTCTGTCGTGCAGTGTATACGTCACCTGTACAGCGTAGAGTGCTGTTTCACTGTAACAAAAGTGTTTGTTAAAATTAAAATTGTATTTTATGTGTTCAACTACATTACGTTGTCAGTTCTTAAAATGTGTCTAGTTCTGTTCACCACGCCTCATAAGGATTGAAACAACTTTCTCAAGTGTCATCTTTAATACTACAGCGCAGTATGCAGGACTTGTAGGTATTTGCCGAACAGGTCTTTGTTTTTTCGTCGTCCGACAAATTTTGCGATAGAAACACTGATGTGAAAAACCTGGGTCCATAGCCTGCGGCCCAAGTGCTAGACGCCACAACTACTACTGCATAGCAGGCCTACGCTACATCGGTAAGTGCGTACTCCAAGGAGCCTCTGTGCGTGAGGATCCCAGGTTCGCTTCCCGGTCGTGGCTTATTTCAGAGATCTGAATCTCGGGCTAGTACGGTCCGTGCACGGGGACCTTAAATGTCGTGGCGCCCATTCAAACGGGCAGCGGTGGTGAAGGATCTCACCCGATAAATTCATTGCAAAATGAGCAGGGTCGAGGCCATACGGTCGCTATAGAAAACCGATACATGTACATTTTTACGCATTTACTCTCGTTCCTACTAGGCCTATGACCAACATCATCAACCTGTCTGTCAAGTGGAGCTTCTCCTTTGCTCTTCAAAAACTCAGTCGTTAAACCACTTCTGAAAAACATCTTTAGACAAGGAAGTTCTCTCGAACAACGGTCCAACCTGCCTCTATAGGCCTACATCAAACATCACTCCACCAAAACTGTTCTCTTCTCGCCGTACAGCGAACTATTCTTTGCGATAGATCGTCAACAAGTCTCTTGCCTCTGTCGTCTAATCATCTCTGCTGCCTTCGTAATCGTAATCGTAATCAACAAGTTATAAAGCGCCACTTAAGATAAACTCATCAAATGAGGGGCCTGTAAAATTGACAAAAATGGCTCGACACTAAAACTAGATGTAAACCGCAAAAGTTAATATAGCCGGCACTCAAAAGCCGCCATTGGATCCATAGTCTACTTTAATACATAAATACATACATATCTAGATAACATATATATAATATAGTCTATATCTGTAAATATAAGTATTTCTGTAATAATATAGTATAGCTTAATACACAAATATTTATATGTAGTAGACCTATACTCAGTTGTATGTAGGCCTATATCTGTGGGCAAAACGTCGTAGAAAGGAATTTTGCTTCGTTTAAGCTGGTAACTGTATTATTTCATCCTATAGAATTATTTTGGCTGTAGTCAGCGACTAGGCCATATGCAGCGGTTATACTGTTATTAGGCTTGTGTAGGCCTATGTTCTCTATAGTCTTGGTTATATTTAGCCATATACATCTTTATCATATTTGTGCGTTCAAAATGAAAAACCTTAATTTTCCAATCAGCTCTCTTGTGTTGCAACCGAGTATCTTTCGGGTCCCTTACAGAAACTCTATAAATGATTATAGTCTTAATGGGTTGTTCTCAGTCTCTGCCTACCGAGTCCATTTGACTATGCCAAGACGGGCTGCTGCTGCTGCTATTGCTGGAGTCTCTAACTCCATCGATCTCTCCATCCCGAAATGCACGCATGAATAGATGCGCTGCGTCCCTGCATCAGCAACAGAAGCGCCACTAGCGGCCACGCTCTCTGATGCAATTATTTTCGCCAATGGAAGAAGGTCCTTTGGTTGGTCGGTCGGTGGGCGTGTGCGTCGGTTCGACTGCATCTTCTGAGAGACATTCATATCTGGCCGAAGCACAAATGTCCTTCGGGGTAATTAGATCTCCCTGCTTCTTAAGGACTTCATCTCCGTCCGGCGACAGAGGGAACCACAATCTCGTCTGTTATCTCATTTCATCCTTAGTCCGCTGTGTCTAGACCCACCCCGGCTGTTCCAGACGACTACAATAGTATCTACTATCTAATCCAATACCCATCTAGCAAATAGTATCCACTTACATACATATATGGCTGCATGCGCATATAGGTTTCTATGTGTTTACGTAAGAACCTAATTCAGAGGATGAATGAATACAGTATTTGCTTAGGCGAAAACACACAAAAAATGGCACCGTTGTTTTTCTGTTGGGTTATTTAGTTTTTTCCTATGTTGGTGACTGACACTCCACCTTTCTTCCACGAGAATTTGTAAACGTACAATTCTAATTAATTGTCAGCTTAAAACGGCTTCATCAGCTCTGATCGTTAATCAAGCATGCTTACTTAACTAATTAGTTCTTCCTGTGCAAGTCAGCACATCGGGCTATGTAGCATCCCCAATCATCTCTGGTTATCGCTAGTCGTCGTACCTCATCCCACGACATCTCCAACATCTCAGATTGCTTCTGACCAGTCAAGAATAAGCGGGTATTAAAACAGTCAAGCATTAATAGATCTATTTTGCTAAGGTTTCATCGTATTCAACGAAGTAATTATAATGCCAGTAGCCTACAATTAGTCTTCATCTCTTATCCCTTTTCTTCGTGGAACGAAGAGCATTTCCTTTTTATCGTTCTGATTCCAGGTCTTCGCTTATTATTATCTCTGCGAAATATATTCATTCGTCCGAAGATGTTTATGCTTCGCAGCTCATCCGATTCACCTCTTCTTCTTCTACTATTATGGCTACTTTAGGCGGCTTTCGAAACGTTCTTTTCTGTCTGTCTGTTTGTCTGTCTGCATGTGTCTGTCTGCATATGTCTGTCTGTTTGTCTGTCTGCATGTATCTGTCTGCATATGTCTGTCTGTCTGTTTGTCTGCATGTGTCTGTCTGTATGTGTCTGTCTGTCTGTTTGTCTGTCTGCACGTGTCTGTCTGTATGTGTCTGTCTGTCTGTTTTCCTGTGAGTCGTCTGCATGTCTGTCTATCTTCATATTGCTATCTGAATATGTATCTGTCTATATGTTAACTTTTATGAACAGTGGAACGATTCTATTATGTCTATTTGTCTGTGTCTCTTTCTCTGTCTGGGTCTTTGTGTGCGCCTTTCGTTGTTTCTTTCTCGAGAAGAGACAGATTAACTGATCCAGCTGACGCACCCACCCCCACCCACCCGTCCACCCGTGGAATGGGTGACGTTCTGTTCTCCCTATCAGCTTCCGTCTTTATCGCCAATTCTGATCTTCCACTCTCTCTGCCAATTTCAAATTTTGGCCGAGATTCCGTTAATGTCTGATAACAGTGCTTACTAAGAAACCAATATCGTCCGCCTAACGAAGGCATCTGTAGGCCTACGTAGGCCTACAGATCTAGCCACTCATAGTGATGAGGCCTAGATGCAGGCAGTCAATGCAGGAATCTCCCTCTCACGGTTATTAAGTCTTCCTTTCATCTTTTTCAATCATTCCTGCAAAGAATAACTATTGAGAGAATTTTTAAATGCGCCATATAAATGTCCAGTCACATTTAACCTTGATTCACAAATTTTGATGCACAACTATGCGTCGATGACGTAGCACATGTTAGATGCGCGTACATCGTGGCTTCAAATATATAAGTCGTGCGTCATCAAAAGTTTACAGTAAACAAAAGCTAAATAAATAAATAAAAACTAACTAAATAAATAAATAAAAACTAAATAAATCATTAAAATTTAATCATATGACTTATATAGCGCTTTTTGTAGCAAAGTGCCTAAGAACTGATTTATGTTCGTCCGGTGGCGAATTCAACTGAGCGTAGCCTCGTCAACGACACGGTGCCAAGCTGTTCCACTCTTAACCATCTTTCACTCAAACTAGCAGCGGTGGTGAAGGATCTCACCCGATGAATTCATGGAAGAACGAAAAACAAGCAGGGTGGGTGTTGCTATAGAAAAACATCTACATTTGCATTTACATTTACATTCGATGCCGTATGAAGGCGATTGTTCAGGGCTGTCAGATCCTTCTATATATATATTCCATGTTTATTATCTCAGGTCGTCCACGTTGCCTTCTCCGATAGATGGCGGACCAGCGCCTATCAGAGAAATGCGCAGTAATTTTGTGATGAGACGCATAACAACAAAAACGCACCACGTTGTTTATATGCAATTTCGGTCAATATTTCACAGTCTGAGAATGAGTGTTAAAAGCACGAAAGGTGAACAATATATTAGAAAAACACCACAAACATTATTGCGTATGCCAAGGAACCTCTGTGCGTGAGGATCCCCGGTTCGCAACCCGATCGTGGCTTATTTCAGAGATCTGAATCTCGGGTTAGCACTGTCCATTCACGGGGACATTAAATGGCTTGCGCCCATTCAAACGGGCAGCGGTGGCAAAGGAACTCACCCAATAAATTCATTGAAAAATGAGCAGGGTCGAGGCCATACTGTCGCTACAGAAAAACGTGTACATTTACATTTCTCCAATCTTGGTATTTGTTACGCGCTGCAGCAAGAAACCAGAAGGGAGTAAGGAAAATGTCGTGGTACAAATGTAATCTATTTTTGTAACTTGAAAATTAAAAATAGATATGCTTACATTTTACTTATTTATATTTTCCTGTAATTTTAGCTCTGACGCAATCAGGCAGTTTTTAGTCCATCGGTCTTATTAATATTTTAGAGTTCCAAGGATTCTTATGGTTCTACTCATAAAAAGTTATAACTGTTTGTTGAACTTGCACCCGTGGGGACCTCTGTGGAAGTAACAAAAATAGCATGTCCTCTATGGTTTATGCTGGCGACATCTAGTGTCAATGTTTACAACTGTAAGGTCAGCGAGTCAGTTTGCCTCCTCTTGTAGTACATGACGATGATGATAGGGTCCGCTTTGCGACAATGGGAGACTCAGCGAGAGCTTGCAAAAGCTGACACTACGTGTCGCCAGCCTATGAATTGGTCTAAGCCACAGTGGACGCGCTATTTTGTCACTGCCAGAGTCCCCACTGTATAGACGGTTAGGGGTATCTTTGAGAAAAGTAAGGGTTTTCCAACCCTTTGAGTTTATGCGTGGCCTCACCATTGACAATATATTCATTCTTTCGGACAGTTTATATAGCGCCTTTAAATGACAGTTACATGCGTTTTTGTATCACAGAGACGGAAACATTTTGACTTGGTCGCATGCATCAGCTGCAGCCGAAACTCTCACACCTACAGTTGTCAATTAGGATTTTCACAGCTTGAAAACGAATGCAAATGAGTGGCTCGGCGTTGAATGGTTGAAAAGCATCTTACGTGATGATACGTGAAAAGAGCGCCTTGCTTTACAAAGACCATTGTTCTATAAAAGAGACTGCTTATGTTTTCATGAAGTGTACATTAAATTTCCGCTCATGTACAAAATGCAACCCCTTCCCAAATATAAATGTATCTGGATATTTATGTATATAGCCTTAGCACATCTGGTAATATCAAACACTACTGTATCTAGTGTGGCTAAAACAATCATCTGTATGTCTAAATGTCTAATTATAGAACAATGCTGCATGTGTAGCTGACAGTATAGTATAGAAGACAGTATTTCAGTAGAAAGAAAGTGATCCAGTCCTGAAAGTCTAATTAACTAATTAACTGAAACCCTTCAATAATAATAGCTATAGTGATAATAATAATTTTGTCCCCGTTGCCTTTGAGACCCTTTTTCCTGTTAATGCTGAGGAGGCAGAATTTGTTTCAGAGCTTAGGCGTGGCACTTCAGCAGTCCCAGGAGATGGCCACGAGACTCGCTTTTTTCCAACGTCTCTCCATCTGTATCCAGAGCTGCAATGTCAATGCATTCAGAGGAACATTTTCAGACGGCTGTGAAAACTATTGGGACGAGGCCTTAATTCTCAGAGATCAATCATTTTATACTCCTAGCCTAATTTGTTTTAGTTCATAATAATAATAATAATAATAATAATAATAATAATAATAATAATAATATTATTATTATTATTCACCACGGCGCTTACAGACAAGATCACGAGATTCGAAGATGCAGCTAGTCGACCTGTTTCCAGTGTGCCAGCCTGGACGCCACAGCAGCTCTAGTTGCTCCAGAAACAATGAATTCGTTTCATAATTGAAGTGTTACTCTGTGGGAACTGTTTTCATAATAATAATAATAACAACAACAGCAATACTACTACTACTACTACTACTACTACTACTACTACTACTAATAATAATAATAATAATAAAGACTTAAGTGATAATAAGAAAATCAGTTCGTAAACCAGAAAAACGTCTTTGCGAGATGCTTCTAAGTTCCAAAAGTCCCAAGCACCATTGAAGAGTCAACTTGCTCCTGGTCACCTGACCTTGGTCACGTGACCAGTCCATTCTCGGATGTCTTCTTGCGCGGGTCACTGGCACACCTCCAGTTACCAACGGCGAACGCCAGAGGCCACCAGCGGACCTAACATGCACGCGACGTTAGCGTCTGTTGGAAGGCGCCAAACTTGACAAATAGCCAACGCTGCCCACAGTCAGACGCTTCAGTTATTGGGGTAATCAGACCAAAATGACTGACTACGGACTCAAATGACAGTGCATTGTCGCCTGACAGCTTATATCATTAAGTGTTCGTCCTATATTAGTGGCTAATGTTACTAGACATTATGAAGCACGTATCGTCAGACCCTGGACAGATAAGGCCACGTGCATTACGAGATGACCACTCGGTGATGATTAGAAGAGAAAGACTTTGGTTTTAATCTCAGATATGGGTCTTCATAATTATAATATGGAGATATGTGAAAGATTCTTCAAGGCGATAGATCAGTTTTATTATTCTTCGAACTAATACACAGCCATACGGCGGGCCCTGCTTGCCTCGGCCTCAAGTCTCTCTTTCTACCTCCTTCGACCTCTTTGCTTCCATAATCGTCCTTCCGTCCATCCAGTTCCTCCATTCTCCTTTCTCCCTCCCTCCCTCCCTCTATCCTTTCTCCCTCTCTCCTTCCATCCATCCCTCTCTCCTGTCTCCGTTCATCAATTCCCCCCCTCTCTGCTTCCCTGCCACTTCCCTTTGCTGGTTCTTTAGGAAGCCGGGCGCAACGTCGTCGAGGGCTTTTCCAGGCGTGACGACGACGAGGATGCTAGCCAGACAGACAGAAAGACAGAGACAGACAGACAGAGACAGACAGACAGAGACAGACAGACAGAGAGACGCGGATCGATCATTCGCATGGTGTGCAACGACGCCGACATTCTCGAGTCCTAGAATGCAGCCAGGCAGCCAGTCAGTCGGTCAGCTAGTCACTCAGCCAGTCAGTCGGTCAGCTAATCACTCAGCCAGCCACTCAGCCAGTCAATCAGCCAGTCAATCAGCCAGTCAATCAGCCAGTCAGCCAGTCGTTCGCTCAGTTCGCTCAGTCGTTAAGCTACTCAGGCAACTTTTATCTGTCGTTAATCGTCGTTAATCGGTATGATGATGGTGGGATAGTGGTTGTGATGATGATTATGGTGATGACGATGATGATGGTCGTTATAGTCGTTGCGTGTTTGCTTGGTCTCCTTAGGCCACTCTCGAATTTCTGCTATCGGTCGGCGTTAGTGCTGCAGCAGAAGCAGCAGCAGCAGTTGCAGTTGTTGGCGAGTGTCTTCGTGCCAGAAAAGCCGCCGCAGCCACCTCCACCATCACCACCACCGCCACCACCCGACCCACCGTCTGCAGCATCAAGACGCCGTCAGTCGGGGTTGGTCTCTGTGGTCGCAAGGGTTCTTCGCTCGTCGACCGGCGTGAATCTCGCCACTCTCGAGATTTGAACGAGGCTTTAGACGTGACTAGAATCGGTGTCTCGGCGAGACTTCTGCCGTGGATTTCGTCCTGCTACGGTGGGGTCTGTCTTTTCGGACACTATCGCTTCTCTCGCAGACGATTAATTTCGAACCTTCTCTTCATCGACCGTCGTCGTATCAGTCATCAGTTCACCTACGAACTGAGTGTCTGCTCAAGTGAAAAGGCGACAGGATATACACGGATTCGACGCCTGCGATTCTCAAGTAAGAAATAAATATCAACCAATCTACATCGTTTTTTAATTGGTCTATACATGTTAAGGCTTGAGAGAGATTTATATTATTGATCACCAAAATACTTAACAATTACAGTCTGTCACATACCTTGGTGCCAATGGGCTGACCTAACAAGAACAAAACGTTCCGCCACGAAAGTCACCTGTTTACATCATGGATTACAAATAGGTGACAGCATTATACTGAGCAAATCAAAGGTTCTAAATGTAAATGTACACTATGGTCTCGATCGTGTTTATTTTTCAATGAATTAATCGGGTGAGATCCTTCACCACCGTTATCCGTTTGAATGGGTGCCACGCCATTTAAGGTCCCCGTGTACGGACCATACTAGCCCGAGGTTCAAATTTCTGAAATAAGCCACGACCAGGATCCGAACCAGTATCCTCACGTTCAGAGGCGCCTAGCCGTACGCATTAGGCTAACCAGCGTAGCTAAGCATGCCAGTAGCTTAATTAATTAATGTTACTAGCTTTCTCTTATGGTTTCCATCTTTGTTGACAGTGATTGGTAAATACTTTTGAAAATTAGTGAAAAGTATTTTAAATGGCATTTTAAATACCTCAAAACTATTTACAATACTATTCCAGATAATATTTGTAAGTATTTAACCAATGTGCTGTTTGCTATTGTCTATCTACCGTGACAGCTTAAGAGCGGCGCTAAGAAAATGCATCACTTCATGTCGCATTGTCATTGCCACATACATCACATTACAATTCACATTACAATTACAATTACAATTCGCTCCATATTGTATTTCAGAAATATGCGAGGATTTCTACCCTTAGGGTAAAACTGCGTGATTTCCTAAACAGGATATACATGCACACAGTACATTCTTTGCAAGGTACTCAGCGCTTTTGTTAGGCACTAAAAGGCGCTACATCAACTGTCTAGATAACTAACTAGCTTTGAACCTATTAATTAACAGGATCACGCCTATTAATTAGCAGGATCACACCTATTAATTAACAGGATCACACCTATTAATTAACAGGATCAAACCTATTAATTAACATGATTTTTAGTGAGGATGGAAGAAGTTTAGCATAGCTGTTAGTGTTCGACATCTCATGAAATCAGGATCTCCTTTATACAATTTATATGACCCATTAAGCAGATTGCCCACTGTGTTCGCTGTTTTGTAAGCAGGCCTAGAAACCAAGCAAGCTTAGACGCTAAGCTATAGTCTTGTACAAGCCTCGCTGTGCAAAAAGGTCTTAAGTCGTCGATGATATAGGGGTCGTAAAGCTGGCCAGCATCAGCGGTCACGCATTGCATCGCACATGCTATCCGGCTGCGATGAAATGGACCGAGGCATTATGGAAGAATCGATGCATTGGTCGTTGGTCTTCGAGTCGCTGACTCCGCATAAATTTTGAATTCGCCACAGTGCGACGAACAGGCATAAAGAGAATATGATTTAAGCCCAGGATGAAATTGCGTTGGCTAGGCTGTGTGTTTAGGAGGAAGTCCGCCAGCGGTGACTTTTTCGATTATCCAAGCTCTGTTTGATTATTAGTAATGGGTAAAATACTTTTGAAAAGTAATGAGATGTATTTTAAATGGTATTTTAAAGGCTTCAAAAGTATTAAATACTCTTCAAAAGTATTAAATATTCTTCAAAAGTATTAACTACTCTTCAAAAGCATTAAATATTCTTCAAAAATATTGAATACTCTTCAAAAGTATTTACTCATCACTGATCCAAACTGATGAACTTTTGTCCTTAATTAACTTTAACATCATTCAGGATAGCGTAAGTAAGTATAGCATAGAGAGTGCCACTGATTAGTTTCTTGAAAGAGGCGCTATATAAATTTACTATTACAATTACAACTACACCGAATAGCCTATATATATACATATATATACATATATATATACATATCTATTATATATATATGCCTGGGGTGTCGATTATCTTCTGTTCCCATCCTATGCAATGGAACCAACTGTAAAACGGCCATTCTCAGTGATTTTCTTTTTTTCTTTCATTTTTTACTTTAAAGGCGCTATATTAAGTGTCTTCGTATAAAAATATATCCACTATACTATACCGACGCTGATACGACTGTAATAGTTTGCTTTAAAACATCCGCATATCTCCAGATACAGCTCCGATTAGAACCGTTGTGATTACGAAGAACAGGTTTTGTAGGTCTACTGCATGTACGATGCCAAATGGCCTGCTTTATCTTCTTATCTTATTTCTTGTAAATGTCGCCTTTTCTTGTGCATTAGCCTACATGTAAGTATATGGTGTCGGTTGTTTCGGATCGCCCACTCTAATTGGAAAGCTTACCATGCAATCCCGTGATCGTTTGATCCTGAAATTGCTCTTCGACCATTTGTCCAGCTTTCGCGATAATTTTCACAATAACTTTTGACATGCACCTAGATCATATGTTCTGTTCCACAGGCCCTATATATATATACATATACGTAAAACTATATATATATATAAGTAAACTCATGAATATATATACATGTACATACATATACATGTATTTATACATGTATTTGTCTCCCTGTTTGCATTACTCACAGCAATATCTCGCTAGACATATTCGCAAAGCGGCTTAAGACCTATTTGTGTCGTCTTGCTTTTGCTGTCTGACCGCTGTGACTAATCCACGCCTACGATTCCTCGCTCAGCCGATTTCGTGTTGTTAACAAATGCATTACTTACTTGCTTTCTGATATAAACCCATAACTATAAACAGAAATAGAAGTATAACCCATAACTACATATACACATGCGGCTGGGTGGTCCATCGGCAAAGCATTTGATCAATGATCATGCGGTTATGGGTTCGACTCAGCGTAATGAACCTAGGCAATTGCTTGCGCACACCGAGCCTCTGTCACCAAGCAGTATAATTTGGTACCGGCGTAAGATGGGAAGTTAACAGCAAGTCCTGCGATGCGCTGGCCCCGTGTCCAGGACCTTGGGATTCGTCCATTGCCGGCTCAAGGGCCTAGAAAAGGAGATAAACACCTCCCCTACGTCTCACTTGTGGGACATGGGATACTTTACATATATACTTGAATTACAATATAGATGAAGGAATATAGACTACAGATATTCTGAGATACTGAGACAAGCAGTTGTTAACCAGGAATAAATAACCTCTGATAACGACGGTAATGCTTCCTTTAGAAACCTGGACCTTCGTTCTAAGATGTTCCCCTTTCTTCCCTCAGGACCTTTTGTGTTTTATATCGTCCGTAAAACACTGACCGGTCTCTGCCTCTCTGTCAAATCTGTCAAATCCCAAAGGCATCACTCGTTAAGGATGATGGATGGATGGATAGATGGATTGATGGATGGATGGATAGTTGGACAGACGAATCTGCTGCCTTCCCATTTCTCGCAGCTTAGACACAACCCACTCTAACAGCTCCTACCCCTTTCTCTCTCTCTCCCTCTCTCTCTCTCTCTCTCTCTCTCTCTCCTCTCTCTCTCTCTCTCTCTCTCTCTCTCTCTCTCTCTCTCTCTCTGTCTCTCTCTCTCTCTCTGGTCTTCTGGCACCCGGACTTGGTTCTTGACATGACATCTCTGGACAATCCCACTGACTTGACGCAGCGCTCGTGAAGAAATAAACTGGTGCCCTGCGCCTACTTTTCAAGTAGCGCTTTAGAAATTTCGAGTTTACTATTATGATTATTAAAAGGCTGTGGTTGAAGGTGTGCACGTAGATGCAATCGATTTGAAGCGACCGTCAGTAGAGAGAAACCCTCGTGTTTTATTTAGCTTGGCAGCAATCGACGCCGATAATGAAATCAAAGTCAAGTGCGGAAAAGAAAGAATCGAACAACTTCGAAGTGAGAAGCTGAGTTTGGCGGCGACAAAAATTGACTACGAAAGCATTCGTTTGCGGGAAGGAGGAGGAGACAAAGAATATGAGAAAAAGGAGGAAGATGTTGAGGAAGAAGAAAAAGGGTCGAGAGAGGAAGAAGGAGAAAGAAGAGGCGTAGGCGAAGGAGGAATATGAAGAAGAAGCCGAAGTACAGGAGGAGAAGGAAGGAGAAGAAGAAAGGGAAGAGATGTGAGGAGACGGAAAAAGAACAGAGGAAGAAGGAAACACATGAGGAAAAAGTAGAAGAAGAGGAGGAGGCGGAAGAAGTGTAAGGAGGAGGATATAGAAGAACAATGGTTAAGGTGAAAGAAGTAGAAGAAGAAAAAGTAGAAAAAGAAGAGTAGGAGGAGGTGAGGAGAAAGTAGGGGAGGAGAAGAAGGAAGAACAGAAGAAGAAGAAGAACAGAAGAACAGAAGATGAAGAAAGAATAACATAAATAGGAGAAGAACGACTGAAAACACAGCTATGTGAACTTCGCATCAAATTCTCGTTATACTGACGTACAACCGCATCAAATAGACATCAAATTGACGTGTCTGGTTTGCTGGGAAGAAGAGAAGATGGAGGAAGAGGAGGAGATCGCGTTGGAAGGAGAAGGATCAAAAGCAGGAGAAGAAGGGAGTCGAAGAGGGGCAGAGAAATATGCAGTAGGAGACGAGGAAGAAAAACAAGATTTGCGAAAGGCATTTTGCCTGTAAGAATGACGTCAGAGGAAGCCAGGCAAAAGATAATGGAGAATATGTGAGAAAACGCAATCGGAAGTGCATTTCTAGACAAGAAGTGATCTGTTGTGATGTTCTATTACTGTTGATAAGCAGGCCAAAGCTACACCTGTAGACGCATGCGCACAAGCGTAAAACACGTTTAAAGTCAACTTAAGGGTATAGGGTCATCTGACCGTTGACGCTTGGGCCTGTGGATACGGCGCTGGCAATAACAGTGAAATTAACCAACATCGAGCCGAGTGAGTACTTGGGTGGATCATCGAGTGAGTAGTTGAGTGGGTCATCGAGTGAGTACTTGAGTGGTCATCGAGTGAGTACTTGAGTGGGTCATCGAGTGAGTACTTGAGTGGGTCATCGAGTGAGTAGTTGAGTGGGTCATCGAGTGAGTACTTGAGTGGTCATCGAGTGAGTACTTGAGTGGGTCATCGAGTGAGTACTTGAGTGGGTCATCGAGTGAGTACTTGAGTGGGTCATCGAGTGAGTACTTGAGTGGGTCATCGAGTGAGTACTTGAGTGGGTCATCGAGTGAGTGCTTGAGTGGGTCATCGAGTGAGTACTTGAGTGGGTCATCGAGTGAGTACTTGGGTGGATCATCGAGTGAGTACTTGGGTGGATCATCGAGTGAGTACTTGAGAGGGTCATCATGGAATAGGAGTCCATCTTGGCCAACTCAGTCCTACACCTTTTCAGGTATTAACGCAATTTGTGGAGTTTAATAGGTTGTCCTGTGTTTGAGTTACTGAGGTCGTGTTTGCGCCTAAGCCGAAAAGATCCATGTCCATTAACACCAACCAGCTTTGACCTTCGAAATTTGGCCACATTTCAAAATTTATTGCTAATTAGATTATAAACTTCAACTGGTTACTAATGTAAAAATTGTTAATGGAGTTACAGCAAACGTAAGAGACAGTTTCAGTTTTTGCTAAGTATCTTACGTCTACAAGAATCACAATTTCTAAGTAACGGTGCACCAGAAAAGAAGAGTATATTATTGTCCTCAAGTCTGAAACTGAAACTCAGAATATCTAACTGATGATGTTTCAGATGCTATTGACAGCCATCCTGCAACAGCATCAGCAGCAGCAGCAGCAGCAGCCCAGGCACCCGATGCAGTCCATCATTTCTTTACAGTTTTTGATCCATAAAAGATGCTAACGCCGCAGAGAGCGATAACCTTTCTCTATAACGACACTGGCAGCGGCGGGGAAGATGAGAAATGGTGGAGTATCCTTCGGGTCCTGCTGCTGGTGATGATGAGCATCCAAGCGACGGCTCTTCAGAGTCTCGATGGCGGAATGCAGCTGATGCCTCAAGTCCGCGTTTATGGTCACTCGAGGGATAACGTCACCATCACCAGCCTCTCGCTGAACGACACTCAGCCGCCATTATTGACTGCTGGACCAACGATCCAACCTAGTAAGCAAATGTAAATGTTTTTCTATAGCGACCGTATGGCCTCGACCCTGATCGCTTTTCAGTGAATTTATCGGGTGAGATCCTTCACTACCGTTGCCCGTTTGTAGGTGTACATACAACATCTCCACCTCCTTCCCGATGCTATTCTGATGTAGTCGAATGACTTCTATAGCGCCGTTATAAAATTGCACAAACGATGGTGTGAAGTGCACAACATGTTCATCATCATCATCATCGTCGTCGTCGTCGTCGTCAGCATCAGCAACAGCATCATCATCATCATTATCATCAATATATTATCGCTAGTATTATTATAACTATTGTTGCAAAATTTCCCTTATGACCATGATCATTATCCATTCTTTGACATAACCCTCGAACTACCGCCATATCTGCATTGCGACCTCGTTATATGTCTTCCACGTTTTTGCATTCATTCTAAACCTGTCGAAGTTCTATGAGAAAATCTTTTGTATTTCGTAACCGCTTTATGTTTCCTCTAACTACTTTGCATCATCGTTGGGTTTGATGGCTGATGTTGAAGCACGCCACTAGACATTATGGCGAAAATATTTAATTCCACACATCTGGCCACTCGCCCTTCGTAAATTGGCGACATCCCCAGCAATGAAATGAAATAAGAGAAAAAGAAGAGACCTTCAAAGCTGGTGGTAGTGAATTCCATAGATGTGGACCAGCATGTGAAAAGGCACGAGAACCACACGTCTTCTGTGGTAAGTTGGAACAAACAGTTGGCCAGAGGAGGCTTATCTGAAGTTTGTCTTGGTGGGATTAAGGGTGAGTGGAATGCAAAGGTCAGCAAAGTAGCTCGGTGCTAGGCAATCGCAATTAAAACAGACCGATAGGGTAGTCTAAATACGAGGTCATTCCGATGGAAATCCAGAAATTTAGTACACTGGCCAACTGAGAAGAGTTTCCTATTCGTACTGGATTTACGAGTGCTATGAAGGTTGCTTGAAGAATATTTGACAGCCGTACTGTCACGAGCGAGAGCCCTAAGGTCTCATTCATTCTGGTTTACGAAAACCAACGTTTGAGAATGATTTCCTAAGGAATAGGACATGTTTTGGCGAAATAAACACGACGTCAACAGAAGACAACATCTCTCGGTCTCTCGCACCCAGACACAATCACGCTTACCTACAGAGAATACGATGCAGACATGTAAATACGTTGACAACCGCTGGATAATCTAATCATGGCACTACCACTAGCACCAGCACCAGCACCAGCAATAGCAACAACAACCACAGCTGATGGGATTATGCAAATGAATGCAAGATCAAACAGAGACTACACTCACTATATCTCAGAATAGGTATGCATCTCAAACGGCGGATTTGTCCGTGCACGTGCTCATATATATATGCAATATATAAATGTATATATGCAAGTAATGATATTACTATTTCTGCATTTATTAAGCGCCACTATCTAATGATTAAGCATCAATCGATGGCGCTGAGCAATTGTGAGTGAAGGACTTGCTCAAGTTCCCTACACAGCGACCATCCGAGGGGAGGCGCGAACCTGTACACTCCGCGTTACAAGCCGAGCGCTCTACCCAGTGGGCTACCGTGCCCCCGCAAAAAATAAATATACACATATACGTAATGTAAGTGTAATATAAATATACACACATAATGGATGTTACGGTTATGACACATAAATACAACAAGGCATGAAATAAAAGAACGATGACCTTCACTTAATAACCTTCGCCTTGCCCCTGTTCTCAGTCTGTGGTATGAATATCACTGGTTACCTCATTGATGGAGGTAGGCCTATGTTAATGAGCAAATATTTTGCCTATGGTTTTCACATGTGTTTCCGGTTCATGCTTAGAATACCTGGAAATCGTAATCGTAAACTCGAAATATCTAAAGGACTACTTAAAAGCTAAGAGCAGGGCACCAGCTTTTTCACTAGCGCTGCGTCAAGTCCGTGGGTTGTCCAAAGATGCCACGCCAAGAACCAAGTCCGGTTGCCAGGAGACCAAAGAGAGGAGGGGATAATAGGCTAGGGTGGGTTGTGTCTAAGCTGAGAGAAATGGGAGGAATGTTATGAACTCAGTCGAAGATTCTATTCATTGTCAGGGCCTTGCTCTCTACGTAATGATGGCGCAATAGGTCCTCCAGTGCTTAAATAAATCGACCAGATAATAATATTAAATGGAGATAAGCACTTCGTCTCTTCGCCTTTCTGGATGGCTCACTTAGGAATGCACATCGGGCGAAATGAGGAGCTAAATTCACTCAGACGAACTGTGAAAGTGCAGTAAGAGGAGAGTGAAATTTTATTGTCGGTCTAAAAGCATCAAAATTGGATAATCTTATCGTCGCTATTATGCCTCTCGATCACGTCATATTTATTGCGCGATCACGTGATAGCAAAGTAATGACGTGATAGTAATAAATAAATAAATGTCCATTTGATAATTACAGTCAGAGCAGAAAGTAATTACTATTGTTTTAGTCCTTACGAACGACTGGGTTTGACTGCAATGGTAATTATTATCTGAGGTCTTCATAGATAACATCACAGAACCATTTTCGAGTTTCTTCGTTCTCTGCAAATCCCCATATAATCGCTGGACATTTCTGCAAATCAACCGAGAGACTTTTGCCGGAAGCTGTGCCAGTATCTCTTCATGGCCACTCGACAGCAGCCGGAAACGTATTAGACGCAGTGCTCCCTGGGACTGACGAACAAACCGGAAGTTGCCTACATATTGGGGGTATATCCTGCTCTTGATGCCAAACGACGATTCTTTAACAGACTGTAATATACTGGAGGAGTTTAATTTGCTTGCGCAGTAAAGCGCGGCTCTTCCCCTCAGATCAACATAGATTACTGTCCCATCGCATCCCGACGCGGCTAATAGATAAATGAACCTCCCGCAATTACTTTGAGTCGGCTGTAAACAGTTATCAAGATCTGAAAGGCAGTTCGTATACGGAATTGCTGCATGTTCCTCTCCATACATTCGCTGGTCGAGAGGAAAGAAATTGCCGGTGAACGCATGATCGGATATCATGAGGAAACGGCGGAGAAGAAGAAGAAAGAGCCAACGAAATGAGATGGAATGCTCCTCAACAAATGCTTTCAGTCGCGTGCGCACTTGCTTATTTAAGTTGGCTTTTATGTCGGGTCGTTCACTCCGTAAATACAGTGTAATGTAAGTGGGCAATATATAGCGCCTTTAACGAGCCAGTCATTACGAAGGCCTAGTGCATCTTCATCTACTGTCCGAATAGAAGGAAGCAAACAGCAAAGGAAATGGGAAGACGCTTCCTTTAAGACCAGACGAAATTTAAGACCAGCCCAGGTCTAACACGAGACGAAGACAGCCTAGTCTGGGTCTTGATTTAGACTCTCTGGGTCTGATTGTGAGTCTTGGTCCCCTAGTCAAGGGTGAGCTAAATATAAAGGTGGCACCTTTATCAATGACCCTGAACGTGGAGTTACGTATATGACATAACCTACGGCACAAAATGCCTGACGCAAGTCATGCTACTTACAATATGTCAACAACAACTATGAAGCTGACTATGACTAACTGGCAGCGTCATCCGAATAGTCATGGTCGACGGCAAACGCTAAATAAATGCTCCTGACGCCAAAGTTTGCACAGTTTGCACTCGTAAACCCAGAACCAATAAGAAACTCTTCCAAGTCGGCCATTGTACTAGATTTCTGGATTTTCATCGGAGTGACCTCACATTTAGACTGGCCTATCGCAGATTAATAGAGCGTCTCTTAAGGAGAGACTAGTCACAGGTGCTTCCTACCTGACAGTGCCAAACGCGATCGAACAAATGGTGTTCAAGTGTTTACGGAATAGAGATAGAGAAAGACCAAGGAGCTCATGTCATAGATCAGCGACTTTTTCTTCGACCTCGGTCGTGTTACGGCGCTATATAAATTGTCTTATTATTATTATTGTTGTTATTATTATTGTTATTATTATTATTATTATTATTATTATTATTATTATTATTATTATTATTATTATTATTATTATTATAGATCGCAATCGTTAGGCAACTTATTACAGAAAGTTGGACGAACCATAGCAAAAGCTTCTATGCTTTACCGTCTAAGTAAAAAACAGCCATCAATTGAAACCAGTGGGCGCTATAGAAGTTTTAAGTTTATATGCATTCCATACATAGCGTAGGTATCTATGATATAACTGGACACGTTGTGTTTTCTCGTGCATTTAACCGTCTTTATGGAACAGTTTTCCACTCAGAATAATTTTACCAATAGCTTAAGGAACATTTTCTAGGTGATCTTGCCACGCACCTTGTTAGATCTGTCAAATAGCATATTTCAGCGCTTTTGTGAAGTTCCCACAATGCTCTGCGTTACAACTTTATCTTATACAGAAGCCTACGCAATACGAAGCAATACAACGCAGTGCAACTAATAGCAGAATGTGTTAATGTCCTTGTGCTGTAGGCATCTTATGTATCCCAAGTCTGCTTAATGTGCGTGCATTTGCAGGGCTAAGTTTGTGCGTCTGTTTGCGTGTATGTATTACTCTGTGTTACTCTGCATGTGTCTGTGATGTATGCTTGTGTCGTTGCATGTAAGTATGTACGCATCTTCTGCGTGAGTGCGTGTTCTTGCTTCCTAATTTGAAGTCGTTTCTGATTAACGATCGGTTGGTGTCAGATCTTCTGATTTAAATACTATCGCCACAGCCCGCGTTCCCTTCCTTCCCTGCTCATTGCGGCTCCGTCTCTTCTCCCTCCCTCTCTCTCGCCCGCCCTCCCTAGACTGCCTTTCCTTCTGCGTTCTCCCTTTGTCCGTCTCCCTTCGTCCGTGAAGTCCCCTGGTGTTCCGTGTTTTGTTCATCGCTTCCTCGATTTTTCACCGCAGCCACCCTGGGCCTACTACACAGGACTGCACATGCACAGACAGACAGACGGACAGACAGACGGACAGACAGGCAGACAGACAAATAGACAAACGGACGGGCGGACTGAAGGATGGACAGACGGACATAAAGGCACACAGACAGCCAGACAGAGAAAGACATACATATATACAGAATGACTGACAGATGCAGACATACAGACAAGCAGGCAGGCAGGCAAACACACAGACACAGTCGCTTGCTCGAACCTGCTCACTCACTCACTGTCAGACTGACTGAGAGGGAGAGAGAGACAAAGAGGAAGACAGACTGACACACAGACAGAAACAGGCTTACTACATGTACCCGTATTATACGTACGTGTGTAGATAGGCAGAGGAAAGGACAGTTATCGATGCTCTCGAGTGTATTTGGCGCAGATCTAGCACGGCTATGGTCAGACAGAAAATGCCCAGTGATATATTGGCCGAATGTCGCTCCGGTTCAACTCCGTCGTCCGGGACACGAGTTGAATAATACCCAGCCGCCACACACACACACACAACGCATACACACGCATACAGAAATACAATCACACATATACGCACATACCCACATGCATACACACACAAACAGCTGCAGAAGCACAAACACACACTTCTACGCAATATGCACGCATACACACATACACACATACACACACATTTAGAAGCACAAACACACCCATACACACATACAGACACACATACATACACAAGCGTGCAGAAGTACAAGCACACACAAACAGCAGCGGATCACATAGACTTACAACGGCGCCCCAACACGGTGCTTTATACAAAGGTCAATATCTAGCGCGAGAAGACCATTCGCTCGAGAGAACGGAGGGTTGATCCCCAAGTGCCCTAAATGGACGCCCGCCCCACAGGGGTCGCTTCGAGAAATGGACCACGAGTCACGTGACTGAGCTGTCACTTCCACAGCCGACGCCAAATGTCAGACAAACTCTTTTAAAATATCCTATACGAAGCATATTTACTATACCTGCATGGTGCATCATTTTGAGGTTGAAATCGAGTTCAAATGCAATAGTTCTGTTAAAGTTATTTCGTGTAAAAGTGACATTAGCCTTTACAATGACATTAGATTCTCCTTATAACCTACAATAAGTCTACAACACTTGAAGGCAATCCTTTCTCGGGTCAGATTTACATTTACTGACTCTGTAGGCGTTTTAAGTGCTTTAAATAAATGAATAAGCTAAATAAATTTTAAATAAGCCTATGTAGGGAAATTACTGTCAAGTCCTACGGCAACCTCAGGAACAATCCAAACTTTGAAACTATGGAGCGGAGTAACAATTGTTTCTGAGTCGCATCCAGTGAGAAATGGAATTCCAAAGAAACACCAGTCCGCCAAGTTTAGCGGGCGTGAAGCCATTACACCCTAAGAATCCGAAACTGAATCGGATGTCTTTGGTTATTAGGTCTGAGAGTAGACAAAAAGGGAAGAATATGAAGCAAGGTTGAAGGCGATACTAAGACGATTAAAGCACGACGCAAAGGCAGGACTCAAAGAGAAAATCTGAGTGTAATTCTCGCTTTTCGGATCAAATGATCTCAGTTTTTAAGGAAATGAAAGAGTCGTTCAGTGCAGTTATCCGACGGCCATTTGTCTCAGACTCATACAGACTGAAAACCAGTCGACCGACGCTGAGGCAATGCAATTCGGAAAGGCGCCACTCCAAGCGGATATGAATGTCTTCATCGATTGAAACATACATCAGGCGAACAGCGAATTGTAGAAGGACAGATAACCAGACTAACGAACAGATTTTCAGATTTCTCTGGCCTATCGGAATTCGACACGGCTTCTCCAACGGATTATGATTTTGGATTGCGATTTTGACTTGAAGCGACCATCGACTGATGCCTTAGGCATTATGATAACGGCGCTATAGAAATCTTTAAGTTAGATTAGATTACATGCAAGAAGATAGAAGCAGTTGAACTGCAAATGTGAAAGGAAAACGGACGAAAGAACGAACCGACGATCAACAGAAAGACACAGAGACAAACAAACAAACAGGTTAAGAAACAGACCTGCGAAGACGGGCTTGCTCAACTGCTAATCTTACCTAATCTAATCTAACAAAACTTTATCAAATCAAATCTAATCTAATATCTTGATTTCTACAGCGCAGTTACGATACTGCACGAAGGTCACTGCGATTGAAACAGTAGTCAAAAATTGCAAGTTTAAAACGTGTTTCATAGCCAATTAAAGTAGCAGAACTTAAAAAATCAAGTAGCCCAACTTCTCAGCACGTCGCCCAACTAGAAGAGGCACAAAGCACAGACGGCGACATGTCAGTTCCATGTCCGCCGTCTGTGGACCATGTTTTGTAAGGTTCTTGTGCAATTACATTACGATTACATTTGTCCTTTCACGACACAACTCACGCTTGTTTTGTCTTGTGGAGTGGCTGCTGATGCAAACGATGTCTGTATCTGCGATCAGCGTGAGGCTGTTTTATCGAAATCTAGGCGACCGAAATAAACTCCTTGTTCTCTATCCCCACCACACGAAATCCTCTCCTCATCTAAAGGACTCCCCCCACCTCAAGGACTCACTTTCCCACCGCTAGGACTTGCCTCTCCACCCTAAGAACTAGCCCCTCCCATGGACTCACTTCCCCATCTCAAGGACTCACCTCTCCTCGCCTCAAGAGCTCCTCTTACCAACCCAAGGACTCGTCTGTCCATCCCAAGAACTCAACTCTGCATCCTGAGGACTCTTCTTTTACTCAAAAGATCTCCTCTCCCACCATAAGGACTTGCCGAAGGACTGGCCCCTCTCCCATGGACTCACTTCCCCACCGCAAGGACTTACCTATTCCCACCTCAAGAGCTCTGCTTGCCACCCAAGGACTCCCCTACCCATGCCTAGAACTCGTCTTTCTACTCAAAGAACTCCTCCCCGTGCACCAAAAAGACTTGCTTCTCACCTCAAGAACTCGCCTTCCCACCCACCGGCACTGCAATCGATCATTCATTCTGATTAGTGCTGCCATCTTTTGGATTGACGACCATCTACAAAAAATGACCGAAGTGAAAATTACACGAAATAAGGCATTTTGTTTCTCTGCTTCAGGGCTTCCTCCTCAACGTCAGTGGCCAGACGACGATGCCTTCTGGTCTGTCTCTGTATCTCTCGTTCTGTCTCTGTCTGTACGTCCGTATCCGTTGCTTCGTCTGTGCGTTCATTCGTTCGAGTACCTGCATACACGTAACACCCGTTGGCAAAATCTTTCCAGTTGCCAGTAGATGAAATTATCAGCGATATTTCCAGCTGCTCAGAGTTTTTGCGAGGTTCTTAACAGACGTCACCTATATATGTCTTGAAACGTGATTTTATTCGGATTATGTTCGAAGATACTGCAGTGCCGACGGAAATGCTGTATTTATTGGGAAGAGAAGAGTGGACCTAAATTGGTCCAGGATTATTCCAGCGGAAGGATTTGCATTTAGGTAATGCTGGACAGCCGCAGACTGTTAGAACTCCTTTCTTGGCGATTTGGGTTTGCGGATGGGGACAAGACTTTTCGTTTTGTCTGTCTGTCAGTCTATGTGTCAGATGAAACACGCTTCCCGGAGTGAATGTATACGTTCGGATGCAAGTGTGTATGTACGGCTTTGTCTGTCTGTCTGCTTGTCTGTCTGTCTGTCTGTCTATCTGTCAGAAGAAGAAGAAGAAGAAGAAGAAGAAACACGCTTCTCGGAATGAATGTATAAGTTCGGATGCAAGTCTGTATGTATGGCTTTGTCGGTCTGTCTGTCTGTCTGTCTGTCTGTGTGACTGTGTGTCTGTCTGTCTGTTTGTCAGAGACTACGGTGCTGGCTGGCTATTTGGTTGATTGTTTAGTGGCTAAGGCCATGCATCACTGTCCGTGGTTTCCAAAAGACCTATTGTCTGCGATTGGCATTTAGTAGCCTGTCGAGGAGGATAAAGCGTCCTTAAGGCGATGTTCACTCTCATTCCTCCATTGACCCACGACCATTTGTAGCTCATGATGAACACTCCGTCGTTGTAGCGAGGAACAATGAGACATAGACAGACGAAAGGACAGATAGACAGACGTTTAGATAAAAACAGATGGATGGGAGAAGGAAAGGGACAAGATTTGTGGAGACAGAGACAGCATCAGAAAGACAGAGGGAGTCGTTCTTATGTCTGAGATGCGAGGGAATTTGCAATATTAGGCAGAGAGGTATGTCGAAAAATGCAAGCAGGAGAACTAATATGAAACAGATTGAAGAAAGAGGAGACATAATCAGAGACAGATAGAGAGAAACGGAGAGAGACAGAGTTAGAGTAACACACACAGAGGGGAGAGTGCATTGTTTTTAGATCTTAGATGAGAACCTGGTTCGAAATGAATTTCTTCTTCATGGTTGGTTTGTTCGACAAATTGATTGAAAAGCATCCGTCCCTTTCGACTGTTTCTCTCTCTTTTCTCTGTCTGCCTGTCTGTCTGCCTGTCTGTCTGTCTCTGTCTCTCCCTCTCTCAATCTTCTGCAGAAGAACATTCTAAGTCACATATCCAACGAATTCTGCTTCAACGGCAGCAGCACTTGACATTTCTAAATCTGTAATGCTTCTTATTAAACGTTATTTTACGTAAAATAATTATACTTATTTATTTTTGGTCAGGCCGTGCGGCACCGTGGACTATTCGGTAGCGCGCTTATCTGAAATCCAACGATTGCAGGTTCGAATCTGGCAAGCGGATTATTTGTAACAAACCTGGACATGCACACCCGTAAATGAAATTACTTTAGATTGGATGAGATAGGATGAGATTATATTCATTTTCCATTAGTCAACTTCTCTTATTTTAAAATCACTATAAATTTTTCGTAAAACTCAATCTCTGACCATTGCCTGGTCACTCCAGTTATCTGTTCCTCTTTGAAACGAAGTATTGAATTTGGGTATACATCCTATGCAGGGGTATCGAAGAAAGCGAATATTTAACATTAACTTTAACTTATTTCACGCTTTCAGGAGGTGCTCCAGCGTTTTTGGGAAGTGCTGAAAGACGCTATATAAATGTTTGTTACATTACATTACTAAACAAACCTTTTTATCGTAAATAAATGGCCTTGCAATCCATCATGCGCAGATACGACGCAGTCTAAAGTGTTTGCATTTCAGTGTCGCTGTGATCATTTCTAGTCAGCTCAGAAATGCCTCGAAAAAGCAATTGGTTTACGAAACCTGGTCTGCTAATCGATTTTGAAACTCGAGCAGAATAGCTAGATGATTTCGTATCACCTGAAGCAACAGCGCAAAGGCATACGACGCCATCAGGAACACCTGTGGCAGCAGAGGTACGCAAATGAAGCAATAGCAGTTGCAAGAGTAACATGAGCTATTGCAGTTGCAAGAGTAGCATGAGCTATTGCAGTTGCAAGAGCAACATGACCGATAGGCGAAGAGCAACAGAAGCAGAAACTTAAGATGATTAGTTACAGGAGGCCTGGCAAGAGTGAGGAAATTGGATGGTAAAGAGTTTGCGGAGATAAGTAGGTTGGGTGCATTGCAGAGAGTCATACAGTAGGTTACGGAAAGAACTTTGAAATAAATGGAACTGGGATTTTCACCAGATGGAGTGTCTTCGACCATTATACAATACCAAGAGAAAACATCATCGGTACACTCACATACACCGTGACATGCACTTTTCTGTGCAATACGTCAGAATTCTTGTCCGTGTCGGACCTCCAAACAAGTTCAGGATTTTTCTAAAACGCAGCTTAAAGCTAAGCGCAGGGCACCAGCTTATTTACGAGCGCTGCGTCAAATCGGTGGTGTTGTCCAAAGAATTCATGTCAAGAACCAAGTCCGGTTGCCAGAAGACCAGAGAAAGAAGGGGAAAGGAGCCGTTAGGGTGGGTTGTGTTTAAGCCGAGAAAAATGGGAATTTTCCTCTACACTGTGTCCGGAAAAATTCCAAGGCTCTAAAATATGAATGAAAAAACTATAGTAGATAATAATCAATTTAAAAATTTAAAAACCTTTTTGATCCGTACATAATTACCAACAAAATTCTTTGTAATTTATTAACGGCCCCCGTTTAAAATTACGTCACAGTGACGTATTTGAATTTTATATTTTGTAAAGAAAGTTGCTAGAAAAATGGCGTTCGATGCTGCTGTTAGTCAGTGGCGTGTACGTCTCGAAGCTTGCGTTGAAGCCAATGGCGGACATTTTGAACATAAATTATAGTTCAATAATATTTCAGGATTAAACTGTTTTTGGAATTTTAAAAATCGATTAATGTTTACTAATTATTTTCATATTTACCGTAAAGCCTTGGAATTTTTCCGGACACAGTGTATACACGTGTTTCTTCATTTCTCGCGCCTACACACGGTAATCGGTCACCCTGCCTCGCCTTAAAATGCTCTACTCATTTAGCGCAACTGTTCAGGTGCCAGTATATGCAGCAAGATGTAACTGCGCTACAGCAACAACGGGAAAAGGAGCAATAAAAACATTCCTCTATTCGATGTTTCTCTTTCTTTGTGTTAGTGCATCTGTATGTCTGTTTCTCTGTTTTTCTTTCATTTGTTCTGTCTCTAAGTCTGTGTGCCTGTTTGCCTATACAGTCTGTCTCACATCACTTCACCTGTCTCTCACTGTGTATACGTATATCTCTCAACCTGCCTATCTGTCTGTCTGTCTATTTGTCTGCCTGTCTGACTTATTGACTCTCTGTACATGTTTATGTGTTTATGTGAGTGTCTTCTGGGCGCAGAGCAGTTGTCAGTGTATTTATATAGCGCTGTGTTGCTAATAGAGTCGAGGAAATCGACCTGAAATCGTCTTTTCTCAGAAGAGATGTCATCTGCCTAATCTTGTCCTCTTATTTTGGGACACGACACGACGCATCGTCTCCACTGACAAACATCATTAGCAATTTGTCAGCATCAAGATCAGCAGCAGCAAGTGGAGGAAATACAGACGAAAGAGGAGCAAGTGAAGGGGAAAGAGGAGGAGCGGGACGAGGAACAGAAGGAGAAGGAGAAGCAAGAGGAGCAAGAACACGAACGGGAATGAAGAAGGAAGAAGAAAGAAGACGAACAAGATGAGAATGACGCTTAAAAGAGTAGGAAGAGAAGAAAGAGGAGGAATAAGAGCAAAAGGAGATGGAAGAAAAGGAGTAAAAGCAGGAGAATGAAGAAAAGGAGTAAGAGTAGGAGAAGGAAAAAAAGAGTAAGAGTAGGAGAAGGAAGAAAAGGAGTAAGAGTAGGAAAAGGAAGAAAAGGAGTAAGAGTAGGAAAAGGAAGAAAAGAAGTAAGAGTAGGAGAAGGGAAAAAAGGAGTAAGAGTAGGAAAAGGAAGAAAAGGAGTAAGAGTAGGAGAAGGAAGAAAAGGAGTAAGAGTAGGAAAAGGAAGAAAAGGAGTAAGAGTAGGAGAAGGAAGAAAAGGAGTAAGAGTAGGAAAAGGAAGAAAAGGAGTAAGAGTAGGAGAAGGAAGAAAAGGAGTAAGAGTAGGAAAAGGAAGAAAAGGAGTAAGAGTAGGAGAAGGAAGAAAAAGAGTAAGAGTAGGGAAAGAAGAAAAGAAGTAAGAGCAAGAGAAGAGTGAAGAGGAGAAGGCGAAGAAGTCGTTAAATTTTCGATCGACGTCCACATAATTGATTACTCGAAAGAACTATGGTGCTGCCACCTGGCGACAGCACGCATCACGACACCGTCACAGAGCAATGATCATCGCAACTGCACGGAATTAAGGAGCCACTTTCCTCTCCTCCCCCTCTCCAATTCATCTCACACAAAATAATCCTAGAGAAAGAACAGCTGACAACTTATCTGCCCAAAAACATCAAGCACAAACAAATGCTACATGTACTCATAACCATTTTCATATCAGCATCAGCATCTGCAGCAGCATTCTCATCAATGCCATCATTATCATCATCGTCGTCATCATCATCGTCATCATCATCATCATTTCTTTCATTGATCTCAAATTCAACAGTATTCTATAGTACACTTGCTGTTGAAAGTTATCGGAAGGCAGCAAACTGCAGACCAGGTAGGGATTGCAGAGTCTCACTTAGGCTGCGCATGAAATGTGCCGAGATTCCTATAGAGAACTGGTTATACCTAATGCACAGGCAGACGTGTGCATTATACTGGTCATTTTCACGTACATATGCATATACGCATGCATATTCAAATACCTATGCATATGCGGCTACATGCATACAAATATAGGCTATGCATTTCTACATATCATATGTGCATTCAGATAATGACAAACGCATGCATAATTACGTGATCGGCTCTGACAAAATGAGTCACGTCGGATTTCACTATGGATAATAAATTATGATAAAAATAATATCTCCGGAGCTACTTGGAATATTTACATAACTAATACCTCGTTTCAAACAGAATTGAATGCACTATTTCATTAAATAAAAATTTGAAAATGTAACAAATCCAACTTAAGACTCATTTCTCAAATTCGGTCACATACATACACATGTTCAATTTTAAAGGCGATATAGAATTGTCTAGATCATATTCAACCTTCCCCCTCGTTCTCTGTGGTGCTTTTCCCTTGCCAAGAAACTTTATTCTAGCAGAATATTGCTATCACCTTTTCGCGAGGTAATTGTACAAAGAGCATATACTTACACACACACACACACACACACACACACACACACACACACACACACACACACACACACACATACACACATGCCGGTTTAAGCTAAAGAGAGACCGCCAGAAGGGCATGCTATGCTCAGCTGTATGCAGTCGATGTGCTGTATGCATGTGTATTGATGTCAGTCTCTTATGCGATGCTTGACAAAATGATGCAGCTATCAGATCATCCGATTACAGCCTATAAGCGATTATGAAGATTGGCGCTACATAAGACCTGAAGTCATTATTCGCCGTTTGATGGCGCTGTGTCGTCGTTCCATCTGTTCTCTCGCCATCATCCCACTCTTCATCAGCATCCTCCTCTCTCCTCCTCTTCATCTTTGAGAATATTCTATCATGCATATTGCCTCTCCTCTTTCAGATTCCGCTGCTGTCCTCCCCCAGCGGATGCTGCCTGTCCGTCGCTCTGCATCAGCAGCCACCGGTATGGACGACGCCATAGGCACTAAAGATGATGGATCGGTGGGCGGAGAGGACTCTACCCCAGCAGCAGCAGACAAATTGGCGAGGGACGTGCGGAGCTTTGAAACCGGAACTGAGCCAGCTGTCCATCGACGGAGGCTGGACACGTCGCCACAATTTCCGGTTACGTTCAGGACTTCCGGTGCCCATCTGGTGACTAAAATGAAAGTCTATGCGACATTCGGCATCCAATTCCAGGTCCGTCAAACGGGTCTTTGGTTCTTGTAGCCATAATGCATGCAATGATTACAGGCAATAATATGTATTCATTGGCCAGTGAAAATATAATAGAAATAAAAAACAGGGTGAGAGGGTTATTAGTGAGAGATAGAGAAGAGGAGAGGAGAGGACAGGAAAGAAGAGGAGAGGAGAGGACAGGAAAGAAGAGGAGAGGACAGGACAGGACAGAAGAGGAGAGGAGAGGACAGGACAGAAGAGGAGAGGAGAGGACAGGACAGAAGAGGAGAGGAGAGGACAGGAAAGAAGAGGAGAAGAGAGGAGAGGATAGGACAGAAGAGAAGACAAGAGGAATGGAGTGGAGAGGAGACCGATGTTTGGACGGATGGCCTGGCTGTCCATCTGTTTAGCACCCTTCCGCGCCTGTGGAGAGAGTTGACCCCGCCTCTGTGCAGTGCACAGCTTATTTCACCATTCATTTATCTCGCTCTTACAACAGGATTCGACAATCAAGGCGTCATCTGACGACCGTCCGTCGCATCAAATGACGCTGACTCCAGCGTGACATAGATTTCCCTGAGGGCCGATGATCTTTCCTGACCTCTCTGCCCACCCCTGTAACCCACCGCCACCCCTACGATTGGCAACGTCCGGTTCTGTAGTTTGTCTGAAGACCACGAAGACGTTTTCATGTATATCTCGATGTATGTCCTGCTGTTCTGATGTCCGCCCGTTTGGGTCAGTATCTGTGTTTGTCCGATTTTGTTTTACTTATTCTTTGTCTCGGCTTTTCTTTCCTTCTGTCCCGCTGCTGTTTTACAGGTGTGGTCCTGTACGCTTATCTTTGGTTTCTTTGTCTGGCTGGGAAGTTGCATGGGGCGCTATATAAATGTTATGTTACAATGTTCAGTGTTTCTATTGGGCTCTCTTCTGTTTGTATGTAGATCTGTGTGTGTGTCTCTCTCTCCCTCTCCCTCTCTCTCTCTCTCTCCCTCTCTCTGTTCATTTAATTTTTTTCACCATTTCTCTTGGTATTTGTGTGATTCTCTGTGTAACTCAGTCTCTCAACGTGTACCTGTCTGTCTCCGTGGGTGTGTGTCTGTCTGTCTATCTGTCTGTCTGTCTGTCTCTCTCTCTCTCTGTCTCTGTCTCTCTCTCTATCTCTCTCTCTCTCTCTCTCTGGTCCTTTTCTTTCGGTCGGTTTCTCCAATAATTTCCAGGTCATTTTCGACCGGCGCATTCCCATGATTCCGCATTTTTTCTCTGCAAGGCGCCACCAGCAGCATCAACCCCAACACCACCACCACCACAACAACACCACCATTATCATCAGCATTATCATCAGTTGCAGCAGCAATTGCACTAGCCCTCGGGGCGATAACTCAGAGAGAAAGAAATCCGCTTCCGTTCTTTTCCTTACGACGACTGTTGTCTCTAGCCGTCGATGACTTTGTTTATAGATGCTTGGCCGGTGGAAATGAATGAATGGCGGATGGTGGTTTGGCCGAGGTTTGCTTCTGCCCATTACGATTGCTTAGCTAAATCGACGACCATGGTGGCCGTGCGCTTGTTTATGATGAAGACGCTACAGAAATCTATTTTCTTCCAGTCGCCTTTTTTCTCTTGCTCTCAACTCTCTGTCTCTCTCTCTTCTCTCTCTCTCTTTCTGTCTATCTCTTTCTCTGTCTCTCTGTCTCTGTCTATTTGTCTCTGTCTATTTGTCTCTGTCTCTCTGTCTCTGTCTCTGTCTCTATGTCTCTCTCTGTGTCTCTCTCTCTCTTTATTTCCGTTCTTTCACCAATCTATTCTATTTTTCCCCTTGTATGATTCTTCCTTTCCCCCATTATCAATTATCGTTAATCTTCTTTGGAGACTTGGCTGGCATTCAGGTCAGGAATTAAACTTGTCTTTGTCAGCTGATGCACCGTGGTTTAAGTTTCTGGTCTCCCTCGTCTCTCGATTCTCGACTTAACCATGGATTCCGGGACGAACAGCAATGTTGCTCAAGACCGTTAAACCATCAATAGAAACTTCATGTTCCATTTTAAAGGCGATATAGTATTGTTTAGATCATAGTCAACCTTTCCCCTCGTTCTCTGTGGTGCTTTTCCCTTGCCAATAGTGTTTATTTTTGCAGAATAGTGTCATTACTTTTCGCGAGGTAATTGTACTCTCTCAGGAACAAGAACCTATGCTAGGAGCTATTAATGGGAATCTAGAAGATCAAGTCTCGTCCTCAGTGGCTTAAGAGAAAGTGCTCCGAAATGGAATGGCATTGTGTCGCCGAATGCATATAGAAAAGTCATGAAAAGGAATTTTGTCACCAGCGGCTCACCAGATATAGAAGAAAGAAATAACTGTAGTAGTATTAGTGTAGTAGTAGTAATAATAATAATAATAATAGTAGTAGTAGTAGTAGTAGAAGAAGAAGTAGTAGTAATAATAATAATTATTATTATTATACTAGTAGTAGTAGTAGTAATAATGGTAGTAGTAGTAGTAGTAGTAGTAGTAGTAGTAGTTTCATCATCATCATCGTCATTATTATCATTATTACTATTAATATTATTTTGTGTGTGAGCAGCTGAAGACGACTCAGTTGGACGGACTGATTCTCTACAGCGGATACGGATTCGGAAAGGACTTTATGGCAGTCGAGCTTTCTAACGGATACCTGCGCTACGTGTTCGACGTGGGGAGTGGTCCTCGAACGGTCGAGGCCCGAAGTCCTCGACCTCTCAACGACAACGACTGGCACGATGTGTCGATCCTTCGCCCGACCGTCAGTCAGCACATCGTTCTAGTGGACGAGACGTCGACCTTGGACAATCTGCCGGACACTCGCTCCGTCCACTACGACCTCCTGGCAGACGATCTGTACATCGGTGGAGTGGCCAGGACGATGTACAACAGCGGCCAGCTGCCGAAGCAGGTGCGCAGTCGGCTCGGCTACCAGGGATGTTTGGCTTCCATCGATCTCAACAGCCAGTGCTGGAACATCGACGAGCATCACGAGGACATTCCAAAGGAGTTCAAGGAAATCGTCACAAAAGGATGCGAAGGTACGTATTGTGTATACATTCACACCAACTCATATCAGTTGTCTTCGCCTGGTCAGTGTTTTCTTTGTTCGCATTCTAACAAACAATATATGTTGTTTTATTGTTGATTTCTACGTTTATTATAATTTTAATCGGAATTTTCGGATTTCTTCGGTAAGGTAAGTCCTCGGGACCAACCTATTCACAGGCGCAGGCGGTCAATCAAAAGCAAAATCAGTTAAGCAGGTATGGTATAATAAACTTATAAAGGAATGGTATAATGAACTCATAGAGGAATGATATAATAAACTTATAAAGGAATGGTATAATGAACTCATAGAGGAATGGTATAAAAACTTATAGAAGTACGGTGTAATAAACTTATAGAGATATTGTAAAATAAACGTATAGAGGAGTAGCATAATAAACTCACAGAGGAATGGTATAATAAACTTATAGGGGGATGATGTAATAAACTCATAGAGGCATGGTATAATAAACTTATAGAGGCGTTGCTATTACGATCAGAATTACAAATGGCAAATAAATTACTAATACGATGACTCCTTCTTTGTGGAAAAGTAACAGCAATTGATTTTCCGCCGCCACTTGCAAGACAGGTGGAGTGAAGAGGACACTTGGCTAATGACAGTCTTGACACTCTCCAACAATCATGTAGACTTTTAGTGCAAACAATCCTGCAGGACGTGGATTTGACGGCGTTAAGGGTCTTCCTGTTCTTCTCACAGGAACAATCAATGAGCAGCGATGGACAGGCTTGTCTAACAGAGGGCCACATCGCTAGGAAAACTATTTTGCGGTCTCTGTATCATTCTTTCTGCCTCTTCAGATCACAAGTCCTCTTACTTTTGCAAGTTTTGTCCATTTACGAATGTTCCTTTGCAGTTCTCACCCATAATCCTCCCTTTGCAAATTTTTTCGATACACCAGTCTTCTTATCTCCACGGCTATCCTATCCTTTGATAGGGAATGCTAACCATGTAGTCATACCTTACTCACAAACCCGTGGGAGAGACGTTGAAATAATTTTATATTAAAGTCAGTTAACGGTGACATTGGGATCGGCATCGGTGTGACTCATAGAACAGTATCTCGAGGAGGCAGGAGTGGCCCTCGTGGTGGATTTTGAACTGACGCAGATTTCGGATGATTGATATAAGCTGAAGGGCGAAGCTGAGCCGCATTATGACCCGTAGCATGACAAATGGCCATCCGAAATAATTGGATGAATTGCTGTGCTGTTCGTCTGAGCTCTTCTGCCACAGTCAGGCGCCGAATCCCCGACCTTCACGCTGCCCGGTCGACCAGGGCCTGATCGGACGATCGATCATTCGAATCAGTTGTGTAAAATATGTAGAAACAAGACCCGGATCCATTTAGTGAAACAGATTTGCTAGACTTTCCCCGATCAACACAGACGAAACCGAAAGAAACGGGACATGGAGCGCAATGCCTGAATCATATCCGGCGCCTAATGCTTGTTTACCAAGGCACATCGATCTCAAATGAAGCTGGAATTTGGCTTCATCAACGATGATCCTTTTCTGTGATTCCATCGATTACTTTACATTAAATTACATTGTATAACATTAAGTAATCGATTCTGCATTCTTTCGCATGCTGATTATATAAGACGGAGAAGATGGAGAGCCATAGAGAGACAGACAGACAAACAGACAGCGTGAGACGGACAGACAGACAGAGTGAGACGGAGAGACAGAGCTGATCAGAGACGGAAAAATAGCATGATGGAAGACAAGAACGAAAGACAGAAGAGGAGACAGTGACACAGAAGGACAGAAGGAAGCAGATAGAAGAAAGTACAGAGGTACGACGAAGATATTAAGGAGATAAGACGAAGATACGAAAGAGGGTGGATGAAGGTACGAAGAACTAAGACGAAGTCATAAAAAGATAAGATGAAGATATGAAATCATTGAAACGAAGATATAAAGAGCTAAGACGAAGACACAAAAGAGATAAGACGAAGATACAAAAGAGATAAGACGAAGACACAAAAGAGATAAGACGAAGATACAAAAGAGATAAGACGAAGATACAAAAGAGATAAGACGAAGATACAAAAGAGATAAGACGAAGATATAAAAGAGATAAGACGAAGATACAAGAGATAAGACAAAGATAAAACGATACAAGATGAAATAAGAGAGAAAGAGGCAGAGACGGCAAGAGAGAGCACCAAAGAGAGATTGTCAAATAGGTTTCGCACTATTATAAAGAACAAAACCACAGTAACAGGCACATTAGTTACTTCAAAAACCCGGGCTGCATAATGGAAAAGAACTCGAGCAGCGGGCACATCAAAGGCGGCATCTGCTTAGAAATGGTCTTCGGTCGGAGGAGCAAATAATTCTAAAGAAACACGGAGGCCGAACGACGCTTCGAGATACTTAATTTCCGAACCACCCCATTGTATGTTCGTCGCCTGTGTTCATAGGGCTCAGATGAACACGTCTTTTCAATTGCTGGAACAACTCGTGTGTAAGGATTCATCATAGGAGCATCACTTATGAATCCAGAAGTACCTTCCTCAGCGATGACTTGGTCATCACTCCATCGTGTGAAAGACTCAAAAAAGGCGCTATATAAATGCTCAGTGTTATTCAGCGCCTTTTAGAGCTCATCGAAAGACGCCGTGTATAACAACATATATAAGCATCTTGTGAGGTAACCAGTGTTGAAATACTTATATAACACATATTCAGATTCAAGCATACATGCTCATAGCATGTTCTACTCGACTATATATACATATATATATATGCCTACATGCATACATCCTCAGCATGTTCTAATCGACTATATATATATATATATATATTATATACATACATACATACATACTCAGCATGTTCTATATATACATATATATATATATATATATATGTACAGAGGACCAAGCATCATATTCTTTTTGACCACGTATTTATGACCAGATGATATGTGTGCGTGCTCGGTACTATTAATGTTCACATGGCTATACATATAGGGTCTACATTCCTGTGTAATGTGTCGGTCCTATATATATATATATATATATATATATATATATATATATATATATATATATATATATATATATATATATATATAAATATATATATATATATATAAAGCTATGAATCCATATATAAGCATGCGTGGACCATTTGTAAACATAGAATGGATCCTGGAACCAAAATTTTGATAAGTAATTTTATTATTAAATCTGATAAGTATTTTCGTTGTCGTCGTCGTTGACATCTTCGGCCCTGTCACTCTGTCTCTCTCTGTCCCTCTCGATCTCTGTCCGTCTCTCTGTCTGTCTCTCTGTCTGTCTCTCTTTTTCTCGCTTCTCTGTCTGTCTGTCTGTCTCTATCTCTCTATCTCTCTCTGTCTCTCTCTTCTGTTCTCTCTCTTTATCCCTGCCACTTCCTCTACCTCTCTAGTCCAGTCTTGCTCTTCCATCCTTCTTCCTTCGCGGTGCGCTTGTTTCACGGTTGACCAACTTCCTTCATCAACACGCAATTATTAGAGAAGCTGTTTACGAGCCACTGGGTCGAAGGCTGAATTGTTCTCCATTCACTTCTTACTCTTCCTCTGGTCTTCAAAATATTATATGCTTATAGTCTGGTATTTGTCTGTGATCATGGTCTGGCCCTCATAAGTGGTCTTCATCCATAATCGTGGTCTAGTTTTCATACTTGTTTATGGTCTGGAATTTGTTTATACTCGTGGTGTTGTCTTTAAATATGATCATGGCTGGTCTTCATACATGATCAATTGATCATGCATTGTCTGGTTTTATACTGTTAATGGTTTGGTTTCATACATGATCATGTTCTGGTCTTCATACGCGATCATGGTCTGGGATTCGTCTGTGCTCTTGGCCTGGTCTTCATACATGATCATGGTCTAGTTTTCGTAGTACCTACGCACGTAGTATGTAAATACATGATCATGGTCTAGTTTTCGTAGTACCTACGCACGTAGTATGTAAATACATGATCATGGTCTAGTTTTCGTAGTACCTACGCACGTAGTATGTAAATACATGATCATGGTCTAGTTTTCGTAGTACCTACGCACGTAGTATGTAAATACATGATCATGGTCTAGTTTTCGTAGTACCTACGCACGTAGTATGTAAATACATGATCATGGTCTAGTTTTCGTAGTACCTACGCACGTAGTATGTAAATACATGATCATGGTCTAATTTTCGTAGTACCTACGAATACGAACGTAGTATGTATGTATGTATATAAGCATGCATACATACAACAAACGATACTTGAACTCCACCTCACGCCGGTCTCGGAATAGTTGAGAAGCAGGAAGAAATATTTACGGTACAACATCAGTCGCTCCGATTTATCTAAAAGTCGATGTGGTGTTTCCTAAAAATATCTATGTCAGGTCATAGGGTGTTTCTGTTCCGTGTCAGTGGCCTTTGCATTGCTTCGCTACCTTCGCAGAAGATACAAACATGTTTGTTACTGATAAAGATAGCGCTATATTGATTGAAAGAGGTAAACAACGAACTGGAGTTTGTCGTTGAGTAGTTGGGAGCAAATAAGCTGTCTGTTATCTTGGATAAAACTAATTTCCAGCAGTTCCGCTTTCATCGTAAATCTGTTTCCAATATGAAAGTAAACAATGGTGTAGAGTGGTGGACATGTATTGTTATTTTGCAAACATGGGCTACATTATTTGTTATTGTAAAAGTCTTTGCGTGCAAGCTAACAAACATGTACCGAATTTTTTCATACCTGATTTATAATCTCATTGAAAATAAGCAAATAGACTTACAAGCACGTTTGATTGTAGTTCTTTGAGTTGAAGTCCCTATTGTTCCCCACTAGTTCTGGAACATCGGGCCGGGAGCGCCTCTGATGAGTTTTGTCTTGAAGTGGCGCTTTATAAGTTTTTGATTACAAAAAATTACAATTGATTCATTAATTGCATGGCTGTCATCCATATTTTAAAATGTTATTGTAGTAGTTGGTAACCGAGAAGTGTTAGGTGCCTTCAGGCTCCAGCAGGATCATAATGAATCCTTTTCAGTTTTCTCTCTGGTGTTAGTGCCCTGAATTAAACAAAATCCTATGGCTGACGGGGCAGTTGAGGCTAGGCCTAACTGTAGGTCTACGTGAAGACCGTGGATTCACAGCTTTTGCTTTGACCTCGAGTGGTGTTGTCGATTGATTGCGACTGTAAATATAAAGGTAGTCAATAAATCAATATCAATTCCTTCTTTTCAGTTCGGTTCTGAGGCTAGTAAACCTTTGAATTGAACTCAAAGAACTTGTAAAACACCAAAATTTAGTTTAAATCCAGTCCGCAAAATAGGCCTACATGCTGACACTTAGACAATCGACTGGTCGTAATTATGTAGTCATAGTAGAAAAAACTGTTGTATATCTAACTTCATAGTTTTCAAATCGGTGACCTAATGCCACTTTCTTAGGTTTATTTGTCATTTATCATTTGTTCCACTTCACGGACTGAGATCCGATCTCACAGCTAAAGTACATCGCTCCTCCGTATTGTAATTGTAATTTAAGATTTGTAAAGCGCCTCTTAGAGAATAAACTCAACAGAGGCTCTCAACCACACCAGCTAACGAGTCGACAACCACACTCCGAATCGCACACATACACTCATTGCATTGCCTGCTCATCAGCGCTCGTAACACACTCACAGTCGCCTATATCCCATCATCCTGCCCCTTGGGGTTGTACATAAGATATCTACCCAGAAAATGGTCCGAAATAAAACCAGTGAGTCAATCATTTGTTTCGACGCAGACTTTATTTATGCCTCAAATTATGAGTCTTTAGGCGAAACACTGGCGCTATATTAATTTCCTGAGAAATCGTCGTTGAAACGACGCTGTCCGATGCGCCGTTGGGTTTTAAGAATTGAATTTTCCGAAGACGATACATCGCTAATAAAAATCCGGATCGTCCGGACATCAGCAAATATGGCGGCGCGCACCTGGCACGCCCTTAACGAGATTATTATCGAGACGGTTGGCATGACGACGGCGTCATTACCTGGCGCGCCTTTAACGAGATTATCATCGAGACGGTTGCCATGACGACGGCGCCATTACGCCGGCGATCGGAGGAAATTGAATGCCAGTTCGGCTGTGCATTCTCATCGATCGATTACTGTTCGAAGATGGTCCGTTGTGCGACTCGAAGAAACAATCTTCGATGGACGCAGCCATAACGACCGACCGATCGACTGAACGAATATGGACTTGAGAGAGAAATGCAGAGTCAATCAGGAAAAGTCCGGCTCTGCTGGTTTCCCCATAAGAAACAACTGACTGGGGACACGAAGGGCCCTTCCCGCGTCTTGTCCTTAAAGCGATTTGTGGTTGAGAGAGGCGGGAAAGACCTGTTGACAGGAGCGAAATAGGAACGGGGAAATTGAATCCCACTGGGAACTAGTTTGTAATCAGTTAGGAGAAGTTTTGCCTTTCGCCCAACACTGTACCATGTTCACAAACAATCCAAACTAACAAACCTTGTAAGCTACTGATAATATGCTATAGTTATTGCCATAGCGTTAATAGCATAGGTATATACTACTCCATAGTAGCAAAACGTTACCGGCATAGGTCCATAGTAGCATAGTGTTACTAGCAAAGGTCTATAGTAGCAAAACGTTACTGGCATAGATCTATAGTAGCATAGTGTTACTAGCAAAGGTAAAGGTCTATAGTAGCACAGTGTTACTGGCATAGGTCTATTAGTCCAACATTACTGGTAGAGGTCCGCTGGACCCAGCGTTACTGGCAAAAATCCAGTAATCCATCGTTACTGCCAGAGGTATAACGGTTCAGCGATAATGACCCCAAAGTACTAGAGGAAGAATGTCATCCACTGTCCGATGCAGTCTAGCAATCGTCGAGGAAGAACTGACTGACAAACTGCTCAGTCGTAAATAAGTCGATAGTGGCGGATGGACAAAGGAAGACTCTCTCTCTCTCTCTCTCTCTCTCTCTCTCTCTCTCTCTCTCTCTCTCTCTGTCTCTCTCTCTGTCTCTCTCTGTGTCTCTGTCTCTCTCTCTGTCTCTCTCTATCTCTATATAGCTCTCTCTGTCTCTCTCTCTTTCCCTGTGTGTCTCTGTGTCTGTGTCTGTGTCTGTCTCTGTGTGTGTCTCTATGTCTCTGTGTCTCTGTGTCTATCTGTCTCTGTGTATCCGTGTGTCTGTGTCTGTCTGTCTGTCTGTCTGTCTCTCTCTCTCTGTATGTGTGATGCGTCGTGCCTTTCGTACGATAAGCAGTTTTCTCTCGTTAGCAACAAATAAATCTCTGTCGACGTGTAACAGGGAACAACCGAATGACCGAACGACCAACCGGCGCAGAGTTGGAACAGTTAAACAGAGAACCCGGAATAAAGTCGATTCGCTGGTAATTAAGACGGTTTGTCACGAGTCGTTAAACCGTCACCAGTGGGAGCCACCAGCGAAGATTTGGAGTCCGAATATTTATCTCTATTCTATCGAGTTCGACCCCAATCAGACCCGTCTTTAGGGCCGACAAGAGACGCATATGCGCGAAAGCGTACAGGGTGTGATTAATTTCGATTCGCTATAGGCT